>JAXIVH010000003.1:8864704-8894549 GCA_036785325.1 Urophycis tenuis | reverse complement strand
GCTTTGGTTGGTTTTGGGTCGGGTTCTGGTGGCTGCAGTGTATTTGTTCATACAGTAACCATAGGATGTGAGGACGCAGGATCGCTGAAAGGCACTTTCATTATCTACTAAGTGAACTAGTAGTGGCAGGGCTTGAAGTTCTCCAGCATGGTGCCGGATTTCCGTCGTGGCGATGTTTCATGTCATCTTCAGCAAATCACATTCTCCACCAACCGACAAGTTCTAGCCAATCAGAGGCAGAGTAGGGCGGGGCTTGTCAAGGAGTTTGTCAAGTATAGCGTTAGCGGTTAGCAGTCAGGGAACCAAATTTATTAGACCTGATGAAAAATACAGCCGCCCTCGAAAGACATACAGGGAATGAACGGGGCTGGGCCTGGATGGAGGAAAGTGGTACAGATGGGATACCTTTTGGGACATGGTGGCGCAAACTGCGGGAGCCGGGTGCTTGTTTTTGCACGCCGTGTTGAAAGAAACTTCTCTACGGCAGCAGTGGAAGAAAGTAGTTACTCGTCATGCTTTTGATCCCGGTCACAAAACTTCAGTCCTCGCAGTCTCTCTGACAATTACCTTACCCGGAGCGACGGCTGCTACAGGTGCTGCTGTAGCTTCAATGTTCAACCCTTTCTGAGAGCAAAAGATCCGTGTGTGTGCGCGTTCATAGCCGAACATGATTTGTCATTCACGATGGCTCAGCCACTCGTCGATCTGTGCAAGAAGCTATCTGAAGACAAAAATGTTTTAACGAAGCTGTCCATTTCTAATCAACACGCCAGCTATTTAAACACACGTTGCCTTGCCCGGGCAGTTAGACCACGCTTCACTGAAAAGCTTAAAAAAGCTACATTTTTCATGAAAATTGATGAGGCTACTATTCTCAACATGGACAAAATCGTCAACGTCCTAGTTTGTTTTTTTGACGATGATATGGCAAAAGTAACAACACAACACAATCGCAAACAAACTAGTGCACCAGGCCAGGAATATGACTGGACCACCCAAAGCTTCCACAGAACCACCAAAAGCCTCCACTAGCTTCACTGAATCACCCAAAGCCTCCACTTGCTTCACTGGACCACCTAAAGCTTCAACTGGAACACATAATGCCCCGAAAAGGACTGGCTTGGATAAGTTGCAGGAAAGTGAAGTGAATGAGAAAAATGAGTGATGGTGGCCATCAGTTTGTTCTTTATGTAATATATACAGTATATGATATTTTATTTTGTACTAAGTTCTAGAAGAAATCACTTAAGTTACTGCTATCACCAATTGTGTTAAAATTGTTTAAATAAATTGACTTGACATGAAACTGCTATTCTGCATTCTCTCCCAGTGTATATCTCAAATTGTGGCCACTACACTTTAAGCTCTGTAGTGGTCATTTTATACCGGTGTCAGATACAAAACCCTGCTCCGTATTTTTAACATGGTGTCTAGTTGTTGTAAACAGAGAAACAAAGTCTGTAGGAATAACAATGGACTTTCAACTTTGTCTTGGGACATATTATATCACAATCTAAAAGGTACATCCCATCCAGACAATCTTTTAAGAGGTACAACATCACAAACGCGTCCTCCGGCTGTCGCTACATGTCGTCCTACCATCTGATCGAGCGTCTGATTGCCGTGTCGATCACCAAGTTCTGCTTGGTGAGCAGAACTTGGAGTGTCCGTCATACACATGGGACTTCATTGGCTGACGCCCCTGTCCGTCACATCCTCAGAGGCCCCTCCTCCTCCGGGCTGATTCAGGGTTTGGAACAGAGTCCAAGTAGGACAGTGTTTGGAAAGCTCTGCACGCCGTACTTATAAATGTTTGTTTTTGAGTTTTAATTATTCATGTTTTTGTCCTCATCTGTGCTTTCTACGAGTCATGTTAGAAAACATCGGACCGCGTTATGTAACCTATCTTACCAAACATAAGATAACCCATTTAACCAAACATAAGATATCCTAATTTAACTCCTAACCTAATCTAACCAAACATAAAATAACCTAACCTGTTCTAACCCAATCTAACCAAACATAAAATAACCTAACCTGTTCTAACCCAATCTAACCAAACATAAATAACCTAACCTGATAACCTAATCTAACCAAACATAAAATAACCTTATGAAAACCTAATCAACATAAAATAACCTAACCTCACTCAACCTAATCTAACCAAACATACAATAACCTAACCTGAGTCAACCCAATCTAACCAAACATAAGATAGCCTTATGAAAACCTAATCACACATAAAATAACGTGACCTGACTCAACCTAATCTAACCAAACACAAGATAACCTTATGAAAGCCTAATCAAACATAAGATAACCTAACATGACTCAACCTAATCTAACCAAACACATGGTAACCTTATGAAAACCTCATCTAACTAAGTCGAGCATGGGATAAGTTAGCCCCACCAAACATGAACCCAGATGAGACCCAACAGAACTATCAAACTCCAGCTCATTAAAAGGCGTGTGATGTCTGTGCTCTGACCAAGTGATTGAGTCATCACACAGATGTTTGATTTGGAGCAGACCATGCTTGTCTTCTAAGCAGCTTACCTTTCCAGATATAAACCTTTAACCCCCCCCCCCCCCCATCCTGGCCCCCCGCTGGTCCTCAGGCAGAACGACACGGCTGCCTCAGTAAAACATAAAATACGCGTCCATGAAAGTTGGAGTCCAAACAAGACTGCGAGGTCAGAGACATGGACCACGACTTGATGTTCTTCATTTTGTCTCACGCTGTGGATTAAGGATTGGCTTTCATTCAGCCAACATGTTGAGAGGAGCAGGGGAGGGGGGGGGGGGGGGGGCAGAGGAGACGGGTGAGGAGGGGGTGGGTGGGTGAGAGTGAGGAGAGGACATGGTGGAGGGGGGGGGGGCTGGGAGACCGGGAGAAATGAGGGGGAGAGGAGCTAAGGGAGAGACTAGAGGGGGGAGAGGAGAGAGTGGTAGAGAGACTAGCCGGTTGGGGGAGGGAGGTACTGGAGGGGAGGTGAAGAGAGGGCAGGGGGGGAGAGAAGAGGACGAGGGAGGAGAGGAGAGACCCGGGTGAGGCCGGGTATGTCCTGGGTAAACCAGGCCGCTCCTCCGAGAGATGGAGGTGAGGTTTCTTCTGTCTCAATGGAGGAGGGCGGGGGAGTTAATCAGGTTGTTACATAAAGGCTCCACTCTCCCTGAAAACACCTGTCTCCCCCCCTACCCCATCACCTTTTATCTTGAGTCATCCAAACCCCCCCCTCATTAATTTAGTAAACAAACTCGGATAAACTCCAATGATGACATCAATTAAACTCCAGTGAAAGCCGATAAAAAGAGTGGGAAAGCAAATAGAATTTCTGAACAGAACTCATCAAAGTGTCGGCAGCAGCAGCAGCAGCAGCAGCACACTCCCGCTATGTCTCGTGGAGAAGCACAAAAAAAAAAAAAAAAGGGGGCTCTTAATTTGCAAAGCTCATGTCTGCTTGGCTTCTTAAGAAGTACACGGTCAAATGATTCACTCTTAAGGCCGGCGGAGGAGAGGAGCCAAGCACTGAATCTAATTTGGCGAGCCCCTCCGTATTGGGCTGGCGGGGGGGGGGGGGAACATGTGGCGAGATGCTATCCGTGGATTAGCGAGGCTTTAGGAGCGTGAATGTGTTCCTGCCTCTCCTGGCGGAACAAACAGCCGCCCCTCACCCGCTCGTAACACGAGCGTACATGTTCAATCTCACGGTGGGGAATCTAAACACAGATGACCGCGGTCAGATTAGCAAATTGCTGTAATTACGTGTGTCAGTCCGCTGGTGTGCATCACTAAGACTTTTAAGAGTCGGCTCGTCTCTCTCCCTCTCTCTCTCTCTCTCTCTCTCTCTCCCCCCCCCCCCCCCTCTCAAAGTGGTGGTTGTACGTTCATCGCACGCTGATCGCACACACACACACACACACACACAGCCTCCTTAAGGGTGGGAGCTGAGTTTGAGGTTTATTCCTCCAATCAACGGTTTCTTTGCAAATTGGATTTCAAAACACAAATACTAACGGTTTCTCCTTTTCTGTGTGTGTGTGTGTGTGTGTGTGTGTGTGTGTGTGTGTGTGTGTGTGTGTGTGTGCGTGTGTGTGCGCCTCCCTCCCTCCCAGCAGACTACCCTCCCCCTCCCCCCCCGCCGACCAGGGACGGGAGCGGCTTGCCATCTCAGGGGTTCCTCCCCCCTCCTCCCCCCATGGCCTCCTATGAGCCCCAGGTTAGTCGTTCACCCCTTCACAACTTCAATACGGTCCTCGTGACGTGAATTGTTACATGCATAACTGTGTACCTTTCATTCAGAAGCTCATAAGTGTGTCTTTCATTCACACGTTCATAATGGTGTAACTTTCATTCACATATTCGTAACTGTTCAATGCATTAATAATAATGTCACTTTCATTCACTCGTCCATAACGGCGTATCAACAGTGTCACTGTCATTCACAAATTGATTTATTTAATATTTCTTTGAGATCGCGTGTTACATTCTGTCCCTCCTGCTCTGTAAAGAATGGACTTTGTGTTTGAGTGCTGCAGAAATAACCATTGTCATGATGTGTTTGAATAAAGACATCCATATTTGTATGCTCTGGGGACGGCCGAGCGTCGAGCTGTGATTTTCTTGGAAATAATAATACGCCGATGGACTCACACAGATGCTTGTGTGTGTGTAATGTGCAGAGAGAGAGAGAGAGAGACTCTCGCGTCTCTCCATCTCGCTCCGCAGCCTTTAATCACAACTACAGTCTCAGACCTCTTCACAGGCCCCGTCAGAAGACGAACACTCGGCAGGGAAAAGAAATTCCCCAAAAGCGCAGTCGTAGAGTTAAGAAACCTTGAGAAGGGAACACGAGAGTCCTCCGTCGGCCCAGGACCGGGTGCGAGGTGCCAAACTGGCAGCGCCGAGACGAGCGAACCGTAGCGCTTGGCGCCGGCTCGGCTCACGAAAACCCACAGAAGGCCCGTCGCGCCTGCGCCCCTTTATCTGACATCTATTAGTAGAGTCTGTCCATAGGAGTTTGAGACTTGGATCACCGAAAGTGTCTCATTACTTACAAACGTTCTTTGATGTTCCCTTTCACAGCCCTCTCCTTTTGGCTCGGCGTTTCCAGCCGCCCTGGGATTCTATCTTAATTTCTTAATAAGTCTCGGTATCTTAATTATGTGTCCTGCACCCAGTTTCGCAGCGCGACCGCTGAACTCCCATCCAACCTCCACGTCTTTGTAGCCGGCGTCCTTGTGCTTCAATGGGAGAATTACTTTCACTGAATGAATTAATCAGCCCTCCCGAATGAGCGGGGCGCTCTCCCCCCGGCCGGTGGAGGTGTCGAGAGTCGCGTTTTGAGGGGCCAGGTGTTCGCACGCCGCCGCCACCGCCACCACTACTACTGCGACATGGCGAGAGTCTTCAAAAGTATTTATCGTACATATGTATCCCTGACTTGTTGTCGAGGTTACGAAAACCTGGATGACAGAATTCTAATGAATCAAAACACGAGCGCTCTCTCTCTCGCTCTCTCTCTCACTCGCTCGCTCTCGCTTTCTCTCTCTCTCGCTCTCGCTTTCTCTCTCTCTCTCTCTCTCTCGCTTTCTCTCTCTCTCTCGCTCTCTCTCTCACTCGCTCGCTCTCGCTTTCTCTCTCTCTCGCTCTCGCTTTCTCTCTCTCTCTCTCTCTCTCGCTTTCTCTCTCTCTCTCGCTCTCTCTCGCCCTCTCTCTCTCTCGCTCTCTCTCGCCCTCTCTCTCTCTCTCTCTCTCTCTCTCTCTCTCTCTCTCTCTCTCTCTCTCTCTCTCTCTCTCTCTCTCTCTCTCTCTCTCTCTCTCTCTCCCCCGCTCGCTCCTCCCCCTCTGCCTTTCATCCATGTTGTTATCACCGCTAAAAGACTCGGCGCTGTTGATATGAGCCATTAGTGGCTGCCTTTGTTTACCCCGGCGCGTGATTGCCTCAGATGTCGAGGCTGCGGCCCGCCGCGCGGAGACGGAGGCGAGCGCGGCCCGTAATGCCTTGTGACAGGTAATCCAAACACAGAACATTAGAATAAGCAGCAGTCACTGATCCAGCTTGCTCAAAAGCCCCCTCAGGCATTCGCACACAGTCTCTCGCAGTTGCAGCATAGTTGGGAGGACTAAAAATACCGCTCCCTCCGCAAAAGAGAAATTCCCTGCAATTTTTTCGGGGGGGAGTAAGCAAGAGGAGACAAAAAAAAAAAGGGAAAAGCGAAGACCCTCGTGTCACTAACAATCATTTTATTGCCGCTGTGTTGCTGCACACGCTTTGTGCGTCGGTGCAACTGGCAGAGTGCTCTGATGTAGATGTTTTTTTATTTTATTTATTTTTTTTGTGATACCTTTTCACAAGTAAATGTTTGATTGCCCCGTTTGGAAATGATTAAATTATGCCTGTGTTGGTGAGGTGGTCCGGTGTCATGGAGGTTATGGTATTGCATCATTAATGTATTCATCATCTGGGGGAAAAGAAAAAGCCCAGTATTTTTGGGGGGATTTATGGTAAGAACTTTCACCCCCAAAAAAATATAATTTCTGATATAATAATCAGAAATAAATAGTACTCGGCACTCTTAAAAACGTAAGTTTTTAAGACTTAAGAATCAGAACTCACGAGCAGCCCGGCTCCAGCCGTCCTGTTCTGAGCACACGCCGAGCTGTGTGCCGTGTCCGAAGAGTCCATTTCCAGGCCCAGGCTTCTCATTTCACACCCAGCCGGCCGGGAGTGGGGCTCCTCTGAGGTCAGGGTGGGGGTGTGAGGTAACGCTGCGCAGTGGCTCCCGTAGGTGCAGTGAGGCCACGCTTCTGAATGAGCCAGCCGTACGTCAAGAGTCAGCGGCAGGTCAGCATCCTGCTGGTTTGATGGAGGCTTTTATCCAAAGTGTCTTCCCGACACGGTGAGCGGATACGTTCTGCGCACCGCCGGCCGTAGTGAGAACCAAATCCCCAACCAGGCCGGTGTTAAAGACGGGGGTCAGTTTATGGCAGATCTTCCACACATACGGACCTGAAATCCCCTTAACCCCCAGGCGTGTTATTCCAACCACTTGGAGCATGATGAGGCCCCGCAAACCTCTTTGAAACTGAGTAACTCCTCCCACCACGGCCAATCGAATCCTGAACAATCCAATCCCAAACCTGCCCACCTGAGTGTTGTCCCACCCCTTAGGCCAGGACAGCCCTACGCCAGGGTGTGGAAGTGCGTAGTGCTCTGAATTCAGTTCCCCGGCGTCCCTCGACTCTCTTCTCTCTCCACCTCACCGTACCTAAGCTCTGATTTGCTGAATACTGGAACCACTCCAGGTCCGCCCATGTGGAACCGACTGCCCTCCCACACATCCCTGGACGTAGGGGTCCCTCTTCTGTCTCCCCTCTCCAGGTTCTTCCCCCGGGGGTTGGGGAGAGTGTTCTTGTCCTTTTAGAGTCCAGTCAGGGGGTGTGGGATAATGTGGTGGGTGTGAAGCTCTTTGAGACTGCGAGTAAGGGCTGTGCTAATAAAATGGACATGACCCGACTTGACTCTGAGTCGGCCTGTGATGACTGCAGGGGGTTCCTCTCTCACATCCCTCCACTCACAGCTCTTCTTCTGTGGTGTGTGTGTGTGTGTGATGTCAGATGAAGGGGCCGGAGAAGACCCTGGAGGAGAGGCGCTCCAGCCTGGATGCGGAGATCGACTCTCTCACCAGCATCCTGGCCGACCTGGAGAGCAGCTCGCCGTACAAGCCCCGGCCAGCACAGGTACAGCTCATCCATGCAGCTAGCCCAGACTGCTAGCCCAGACTGCTAGCCCAGACAGCTAGCCCAGACTGCTAGCCCAGACAGCTAGCCCAGACAGCTAGCCCAGACTGCTAGCCCAGACAGCTAGCCCAGACTGCTAGCGCAGACAGCTAGCCCAGACCTCCATGGCTCCATGGGCTAGCGTGTTCTTTCTGTGTTCATCGTGGTCACGCTTCACTTTCCTGTCCTTAAAAAAAACGTATGCAAGACGTCTTCAGGTTTAATTAAGGGTAAATGATTTATAATTAACGGGTAGCTGATTGTCGGGGGTAAACTGGGATGACCTTTCTGCTAAAACTGCTCTTATCAGAGGCAGGAAGATGTTCCTACCAGAAGTTTGACGTGCGTCAAATTGGTTTGGAATTAAAAAAAAAAAAGAAACTCGGGATATGTAAAACGTCAAAATGAGGTTTCCCGCCAGAAACAATACGTGTTTTACTTTTGTGAAAACGTACATTAATAACCTCAATGAGTGTTGACCTATATCACTAATCGATATCAAGTGATATTAAGAACAACTTCAAAACGTCGGAGCCTTGGGCACTTAGCTAAATTATTTGACACACAAGGAATGTAGGACAGGAATATAAAAAAGCGAACCAATGGTGTTTGGATCAGAAGGCTCCAAGGGCTTCCTGACACCATAGAGATCGCTTCTCCTTGGAGATATTAAAACATCTCAAGCCGTTAGGGCTTTTTATCTGTGATGAAGACTGGAAACACGGGGAACGTTCCCTCAGCCAGTAACACGGGCGTCTGCCGTGCTATTTCGGGTTCTCGGGGCGGTGTTTCTTCTCCGCGCGTAATAGAACGTTTAATTTATTGTTTGAGTTTCCTTCTTCTCTTTTTTTTCTCCCACTGTCTACTTTTTATGACGTCACACACTTGAAATAAACTAAACGTTGCCGTGCCGATGTGTTGCTCTGCTCAGGTGAAACGCGCCACGTCTCACGTCCGACCGAGTCTGACGTCTCCTGACTGTTGCTTGTCGAACAATGTGTTTCTGTTCTGTTTTATTGCCATTCATAACGGGACAATCGCTGTGTCCACATTATGTGAGCATAATGGTGCCTCTGGCAGTACGACTTCCTTCAGTGATCCTATGGATGAATGGATTAGTAGATCTAGTGACAGACAGACAGATATAGAGACAGACAGATATAGAGACAGACCGACATATTGAACTACTGACAGACAGAGAGATAAAGTGACACACCGACACAACTGTGATGGAATAGTGACAGACCAATATTCTGAAAGACCGACTGAATAGTGATAGACAGATGTTGTGACAGACCGACTGAATAGTGATAGACAGATGTTGTGACAGACCGACTGAATAGTGATAGACAGATGTTGTGACAGACTGACTGAATAGTGATAGACAGATGTTGAGATAGATGTAGTAACACCAAGACAGAACTGTGACAGAATAGTGACAGAAAGATATCGTGGTAGACACAGATATTGTGACAGACTGATATACAAAACTATTGACAGAGAGACAGATATAGTGATAGACAGATACAGTGACAGACAGATAAATGTATATATATATTCATGTATATATATATATATATATATATATATATATATATATATACAAGTTGTTATAATATATAGAAGTTATTATAATATATGTTCAAGGTAGGCTGTCAGTTTAAATGACACTTAAAGCATGTTGTTGAAAAGAAAAGCCTTTTTGTTTTTGTATATCATTTAAGCACACAGTATTATCAGTGTATAATGTGAATAGTTGTATTTTAGTCTAAGGAATCTTTCGTTTGTAATGGTAAAGCAGCATGTAGCGGTTAGGCAGTTAAAGAACTGTGAAAAAAAAAAACGGGTTTGGCCTGCTTAATATTGCTCAACTCAAACTGTGTGTGTGTGTGTGTGTGTGTGTGTGTGTGTGTGTGTGTGTGTGTGTGTGTGTGTGTGTGTGTGTGTGTGTGTGTGTGTGTGTGTGTCTGTGTGTCTGTGTGTCTGTGTATCTGTGAACAAGGGAGATCAAGTGAAAGGAGTGAGACGCAGAGTTAGACGTTGAGGTCAACAGCGGCAAAAAAAAAACGAGTTCAAGATGAGAGAAGTGCGAGTGAACATCGCGCCGGCCTGCTCTCTTGCTTCTCTCTAACAATCTCTAGAAACCCGGACAGCGGCCGGTCTGCTGAGCCAGCTCCTTCCCTCCTTCCCTCTGCAGACAGCTCTGTTGTGATTCAGAGGACATCTGGGAGTGGAGCGGAGGGGGGGGGGGGGGGGGGGGGGAGTCTGCTGACCTTTCACCTTTCATGAAAGGGAGCCAAGCGATGATCTGTATGTTGAAGGCACCTGTGGTTTCAGCACAAGGTCACTCGGGTGCACACGCGGTACCGCACACACACACACACACTTGGTACTACACACACACACACACACACACATGTGGTGCTGCACACGCACACCCTGATTCACAAAACACTACACACACCTGACCACACACACACACACACAAACACACATGTGGTGCTACACACGCATACCCTGATTCACCAAACACTACACGCACCAGACCACACACACACACACACACACATACACACACACAGGCAGAGACATGCACTGTTTGTTGTTATTTTAAAATGCTTTACCTTTACGCCCCTAACCACCGCGAGCTGTGGCGCTGGGCGACTTTTCTAAATAAAATATCGAATAAGTGCTGCTTTAGAAGGAATCGTCCAGAGAGCGGACCCTATGAACCTATATGAAGGTATTTGAAAGCTTTTCTCAACACACAGTGAAACATTTATGTCCACCTGAGCAATTTCCGAAGGATCCCCGCAGCGTCGCGATCGGGTCAGGGCCGGTGCGTGTCTTTATTTTTACCAGCGCTGTACTGGTAGAAGTCGCCTCGTGGTGCTCACCCTGCTGGAGTGCTCACTGTGGGGGCTGGCGCAGGGTTTGATTCCCGACCTGTGGTCCCACGTATACCTGCATAGCTACTGTATTGCTACCGTGTCGTGCATATACACAGACACGCATGGGCACACACAAACACACACACACACACACATCAAACACCCTTGTCTGCAGCCTACCTGTAGGCATCCTAGAGCAGGACGACCCATAGCCCCTACCTGCTTAATGAGATGTATCTAACAAAAACATTCCCTGAAAGTCACTTTGGATGAATGCATGCAGGCTCAGTTCCTTAAGTAGAAAGTACAAATGTGTTTTCTTCCTGCCTTCTAAGCGTTGCTGGCAAAACGGTGTAAAAACACTGAGGAAAGTTTTTCCATTCTCTCTGGTCCCTGAGCGTATCCACGGCAACATCAGGATGCTCTGGTCTCAGGATGCGCCTTCTGTCTCTGATGTCTCTCTACATTAACCACACTGAGTGCACGCACCCATGCACGCACCCATGCACACACGCACACACACACACACACACACACAGTATCGCATGCTCTCCCAGCTGATGCTAACAGTAGCTGATTCACTTTGCTTGCCCTCTGACCTATGCCCCAGTGCAGCTGTTCCTGTCAGCTCTGTTGGTGCATTCGTACGGCCACACAGCGCTAGGCCTAGCGTAGCATGGCAGGTTCCCCAGCTGCTGAGTACAGACCGATGCTCTGCCACAGGGTTTCATTTTAACCGTTTCCTGCATCCCTCTTTACCGCGTCCAGGCTTCGTTTGCTCGATTTCACATTCATTGTCAAATCCAATTTCAGTTGATATTTCAAATTCAATTCCAGTGTTTTATTCAGTTCCTAATTCAATTCTAACCTTTTTTTTTATTTATTATTATTGGTCTTGTTTTATACTTTCATCTTCATTGACTTTCAAGAGAGGCTAAATGAGCAGCTAATGCGTATGCAGCATGCTAATGTACAGGCTGCTGCGAGGAGCTAGCCCCTTAGCCCCAGTATGTGTCTATACACTTCACTGGCCATGCCTCTGGTTTCTAGTAATGACGCGTAAATACACGAAATCTATATATTATGTATTACATGTATGGAAAAAATGTAGAGAATATCGCAAATACACACACTACAAAGACATTCAGCCTGTCCTTCAGGCTTTTTATTGAAGCTAATTGTATTTATAATTATAAAGATTTTTATAGTAATTTATATTTGTCATCCAAAATTTCTGTCCAGGTTTCATAAAGTTAAACATATGTTATTATTAGATTTAGTGTTATCAGTATTGGCATTCACTATTATGTTCAGTAATATAACTGCTAAACGTTGTAATTAGCATTGCAAGCACAGTTTAAAGTGACATTAATTACTATCATCCACCATCCCACTGTGCTCGTCCTATAAATGTCTCATAAAATGTTTATATGTCACAAATATAATGTATATGCTTAGCTTAGTTTCATTCAGATGTGTTTCTAAACACCCCCTGGACTTGCCTCTCTCCTCACGTCATGAAGAATGTAATTATAAGGTGTGTCAGATATGGAGGAGTGCATTTAGAGACAGAAGGGAAAATTACACAAACCTACATGTCTTCATTACCTCATTACATGTCTTTGTGTCTTCATTATGTGAACCGTTCTGAAACAATCTCTTCAACCTCTTCCCTTAAACTTTTATTTGACTCTGGAAATTGACATTATTTTTTATGCCTGCTTCTCTCACTATCTGTTTCTGTTTTCTCTCTCTCTCTCTCGCTCTCTCTCTTGCTCTCTCTCTTGTAGTCTCTCTCTCTCTCTCTCTCTCTCTCTCTCTCTCTCTCTCTCTCTCTCTCTCTCTCTCTCTCTCTCTCTCTTTCGTGCTCTCACTCTCATTCTGACTCAGTTTATGTCCCAATGTAAATATCATTGTGACATAAAGTCGTTGTGTCAGAATATCCCTGACACAACAATCCAGCAGCAGAGCCGATGTCAGGCAGACCGAATTGAGAATTCCTTGATCTTTCTACTGCTTTTTACCGAATCCCAGTTTGATTTCTCCAATCGATCAAATGGATGATTTGTCAAAGTTGTGATTGTATGATAAGTCTGGCCCTCTGTGTTCAGAAAATCAGCATCGTAAACGTGTACTACAGTTGGTGCGAGAGAGAGGGGAAGAGGGAAGTGGGTTGTGTGTGTGTGAGTTTGAGTGGGGGGTGTTTCGGAGTGAGGTGGTGACTCTTCAGAGTCCCAGAAGCACATGCGCGGTGACTCACTCAACAGTCACCGTTCCACTCGGCTGAACTCTCGGGTCGAGAAGTGTTCTGGTACAGCCATGATAACTTGTCGCCTGTTACTATTCAGCATGTTGATCCAGGAGCTGAACCGTGATCACTGACTGTCTAGAAATACCCCCAGAACAGTTGGATGCAAGCGGTGACCTGCCCGTGAACCTCGGGGTTAAGTGTTCCTTGTTTGAATGGGAAACCCAATGAAGTGTGATTATTAGGATTGCACTGAAGAGCCTGGAACTATGACACTAATATGGCCCAGAGAGGCTTATTTTGGTTCTGCTCTCTAGAGCTGTGGGGAGTGAGCTGCAAACAAGGCTAATCATGGCACCCTCATTTTCTGACTCATTTGTAATGTATTCCATACACACACACACACACACACACACACACACACACACACACACACACACACACACACACACACATGCACACACGCACACACATTCCTTTCACATGATGGCACGGCCGTCATGTTTCGTGTTGTTTGGAGGCATGACTTCCACCCTCCTGGCGGTGCTCGGCACGTGTTGCCTCTGCAGCCAGGCGGGGGTACGGCCGCTGGCCTGGCTGTCAGGCCCCCCCTCCCATCTCAAGCAGCGTTCACCTTTCCCAAACGTCGATCTGCTAGCACATAGCATTGGCGTTCTGGACGGGCACGCGGCAGGGCCTGATTCGGTTCCTCCCAGGTGAAGGCAGGGGGGCAGTGAAGATGGAGCCTGCTGCCCGGCGAGCCTCTGCTCCGCCTCTGCCCGTTTTGGGAGCGTCTCCCAGCCGCTCTTAAAAGGTTCTCCTAAATCCACACGGAGCAGATGTTTCCTCACCGAGTTCAACTTGCCGGGTTTAGTGGCAGCTTAGAGTCTGATGGGGCACCGCGCTGAAATGGATCTGATCTCCGTAGTGGACCCGCGGGGGCCTGACCTTTGTTAGGACACCACCCCCGGTCCAGAGCCCTCCAAAAGTCCCTCCATATTGGCTCGTCCATCTTTGCACAAGATGGAGGAACGTCGAGCCATGTGTGTTCATCTCGGACCAAGATTTGCTGCGTGCCGCTGCAGGTGGCCATGTTTGCTCCGAGGTCTGGTACTCGGGGACTGAGCGGTTCTGAAGGCGTTTCTCCATTTGCGGCAGTTTTCATTCTGTAGTCTGGATCAACTCTTCCAATGTATGTCATTATGTCTTTGTTATCTTTTGACACATCATATTCATTCTAGAAGGCTTAATGGCTGTAGCTGAATGCGCACGCTAGCTCATGGAAAATGGATGCTTTCTTAAAGCCAGAAGGCCTTCTCATATGTGTCACTGATTCCTCCTCACCAACAGTCATGGCAACCAGGGTTGGCTATTTTAATCTTTAGGATGATATAAGTCTGACTGTTTTTAACCTGACTCTCGTGTCCAGTTCATACGAGTCAAGATGCATTGCATCAGAATGTAAGCGACTATCCTCCACAATGCATTTGTTTCACGATGATTTTGGTCTGTTTTGGGGTGTTGTTGTGATGGCTGTGTGAGGTGAAGACATGCCAGACGAGATGGCTACAGGGCCTGGAGGGCTCAGGGTCAAACCAGCAGCAGGGTCTAAATTGGGCCGGGGTCAGACCAGAGGGCAACCGAAGGGTTGCCTCTGGACCTCCGTGTGATGTGTCCACGTCACGTCATCTGATGAACCTCCATTGTATCATCCCCTATGTCGTTTTAATGAGCGGGGCAAAACCAATGTTGATGGAACATGACCTGCCTTCCCTAAACATGATGCCAGGAAGCAGTGACAAAAAGCATCATCAACATCTAGTCCAGCCAGCGTGACTCTCAGCCCAAACATTCTGGGTTCCAACCCCAGTGTCTGCAGCCTGACCTGTTGGCAACCCAGAGCAAGACTCTGCGTAACCCCTTCATGACTTGTATAAAAAAAAAAAAAAACCTTCTAAGGTACTTTGAATAAAAGCATCTGAAAAATCACAGAATGGTCGTCAATATTCGTCATAAGCATTCGTCAAAGGGGTTCCATCGTCAGAAACTATGCTAAGAGGCGTAGCAGCATCAGAAGTTACGCTGAACGGCAAGGCATGAGCAGAAGCAACGCTAAAAGGCTAAGCATCAACTGCTGTCACCACACATTAGCTCTGTCCGCTGTAGCATGTGTTAGCTTACGGATATATTTTCTAGCGCTCAGAGAGGAAGGCTAATGTTTGCCCCGTGAGGGACGTGCTAGTGGCCTTGATGTGAGCTAGAGACCTGAACTTAGCATGACATCTGGGGGGGGAGAAGTTCAGGGTGAAAGGTCAGAACTGGTGGCATGTCCTATAAAAGTTTAAACCAGGGTGCATCATGGGAGTAATCTCAGTAATACCAGGTGCCCATTATATAGACCTCATACATTATAAACAACGGTCTAACGAAACCAATTTGTGGGTTGCCTTGGCACATAACACTATGTACAGCCTAGCTTTTAAGGGTATTATTAGACTACAATGGATGGAGTAGTTCAGTGGCTTGGTGCGTCTGCTTGCCCCCAGCGCCCACGTGTTGCTGTACGGTGAATGCCCCAGCGCACCATGTGATTAGGAGGAGCCCTTCCAGGTTTATGCATGACCTTTCATGGGAGTTAATCGAATGAATGTTGCATCACATGTATGTGGTTGATAAGTCAGCGATCCCCTGTGACCACGTGTCAGACGACCCTGACTGGGGTCCCGACCCCCCGGTTGGGAGACACGGGAGGAGATTAACCACGAGGGACGAATGGAACAAATGAGGGAATAGAGTTGGAGCATTTCTGGGGGAGTCTTGTTTTAGCGAACGGTTCTTCGAGGGCTGCTTTCTACACAGACCCAGAATACCGCGCTTCAAATGAGCCAAGAGGTCACTGAAGCGGCGCGTGAATTTGACACTCGATTCAGGATTTCTGAACCATGAAAATTATATTAAAGGGCAGCAGATTTTAAACTTTTCAACCCTGACGGTTTTTTTTTTCCATTTCTTTCCTACTTGGTAAAAGACATGCAAGGGAAGTAAAGACGGTATGAATAAGATTTTACATTATCACCTTTCTTTTCCATTTGAAGCTAGGGTAGGCAATTATTTTGGAAGCATTTGTTCGTCGTAATTGGTGAAATTCCCATCATTACCTGACACAAGCCCGTCCAATCATTTCATTCAGCCTGAATGAAGTGATTGGGTGGCCTACCTGTCTGTCTTTCTCCCTGCCTGGCTTCCTGCACGCACACTGTGCACTTGACCGGCGTTTCGCAAAAGGCTCGTCAGAAGTATTGCATATTGCTAAAGCTAGTGAGCTACTCATGTGTTGTGTGGGGGGGGGGGGGGGTAGTGGTCTTGGAGGGGAGCCTGAAGGCAGGGGCAGGATTTCGTTCTCTACTTTCAAAATAACCGAGCCTACTCCGGTTGCTTCAGTGTTGTACGTGAGTTGAACGAGTCTTGCTTTGGAGCCCCTACAGTTGTTTGTGGAGACGAGGAAGTTACACAAGCTGCACACACACACACAAGCTGCTGGTCAGACAATGCGGTGTCAGTCTGAGGCTCTTCAGCTACTCAGCAGAAGGAGCGTTACAGGAGGTCTGTCCGGCCCTTTGCAGACGCTCCCTGCTGTGATAACGGCTCCCCTCTGTCAGGAGAGCAGAGTCCTCCTCCGAGTGGAGATGCACAGTGCACACTTTCAATTTAACGTGCACATAAATAGCAATATCTTGCCTCATAGTTAGGAGTATATGTGTTATTGTGGTTTTATCTCGTATAGCACAAGTAGTTTCTGTATTTATATATAATTGGAACTTTTACTTACCTCATTTTGGGCGTGTTCTTTGTCATTTACGTGAACGACTGCTGCAACACTTCCCGTCCCTTTGGGTACTGGGTAATGGACTTATCTATATATTGATTTGAGAAGAAATGTGATCAGTTATTCATTCAGTTCAAAGGAGTTTAGTTTCCATCTACCCGTGCTCCACACGCAGTCTTATTTTTCGATAAAGGATGACAGGACGTTCACGGAGACGGCGTTGTTCCCTCACGGACCGAAGCGCTGATCTGCAGAAAGACTTGTTCTCCGCTCCAGTAAAAATACACGGGGAACAGGGAGCCGAGCGGAGGGGATGATATCGAGGGGGTCTGAGGAGCAGTGAGGAGGACTCCTCTGTGTGTGTGTGTGTGTGGGTGTGCGTCTGTGTGTGTGTGTGTGTGTGTGTGTGTGTGTGTGTGCGTGTGCGTGTGTTGCGGAGGGGGTGGGTTCTACCCCAAACAGAGAGGAGGCTCAGCTCCTCACTGTTATTTTTTTTATTTTTTTTGGGGGGGGGGGGGGGGGTTCCGCCCCACACCCCCCTCGCCCCTCGTGGGTTGAAATGCAAAGTGAACAGTTTTCTGTTCCACCCCCAGGTGCGTAAAGTCTCTCCTAATCTGCTTTAACGTGTCGAAAGGCTTCCCGATACTCTGTGAAATTTCACACACAGGACGCTAAGTCAGTCTGCGTTACGGCAAGGGGAAGTGCCTGTGTGTGTGTCTGTGTGTGTGTGTGTGTGTGTTTTGTGTGTGCGTTTCATATCTTGTGTGTAGATATGGTAATGGTGCTGATAAATACTTTTGTATGTTTGCCGTTCTCATACTTTCCTGATGAAAAACCTTCCTGGCTGTGTTCTCACATCGTTTTAGCGCCCTTGTCCTTGTCTCTTAGCTCTTCCTCAATACATTTCAAAACACTTCCATTTAAAAGAGGTTTTTGCCCACCCACAAAAAAAAGGGGCCATTGAAAAAAAGTCGATCAAATCCAGGAGTCTAAACATTTGCTTTTCCTAAGTAGGACTCTGCGATGCACTATCCCCTGCCGTTTCCTCTGTGGATTAATCTCCGAGTGGAGAACTTATTTTTACACACAGTTACCTTCATGGTTGTATAAATAATGCCGGCTCCCTTCCCCGAGATGTCTTGTGCTGTGAGTGACCCTCGGGACTGTAGGAGTGTGTGGATGGAGGGGGAAGACGCGTGTATCTCCAGCCTTTGAGAAACGCCTGATAGTAAACGATGTGTAAATGATCACTAAAGTTCTCTTTAACATCTTTATCACTATTTTTATTATAATATTTTTTTTTGTATATTCTAAGATGTATTAAAAGGTATGAGAAAGAAACACTCAAACGTGTATTTAATTGTCAAAACAATTACCATCATTATTGCTATTTTTATTATCACTGTATTATTTCAAATTATTTCAGTAACCCATCGTCAAATTATTCCACCCTCATCGTCAGGCGTAGCTGCTGCTGGGCTACTGTCTTGCTGCTGTGCAATATTCAATGTTCATAATTATTCACTTATTCATATTCACCTGGTCACACACAACCCACACGGCTATGTGCTGCAAATAACCGTAAAAAACAGTTGTGTCTATTCAGGATGTAAATAGTATATATCTCTGCACTACGGGTGACTCCTGCGCACTGTTCCTTGTACATTGTGCTCTTGTAAACAACACTTGTGAATTTCCACCACGGGGGATCAATAACCTCTTTATCTATCGAAAGAAAACTCGAACATCCCATTCCATTTTCAGTTTATAACATTTAAAACATCGCAATTGTGTCCAGACCGATGTATAGACGTAGAAATGTGTTCACATCTTTACAGAATTTTTGCCAACCGACACTGTGCAGTTGAACGTTGAATTCACTGGCTCAGTGACATGCGGTTCATTTAAAAAAAAAAAAACTGCTGCATTATTGCGAGGCTCAGCCTTCTCACAGCGTGTTTGCCTGCTGCCGTGTCCTGGTGAGGTCCTCCATCACGGCCAGGTCCCTCTCTTTATGGACGCAGGTCTTTGTCCTTGCCATTGCTGTTTGTGTGTGAGAGCGCAGATCACCAGAGAAGTTCTCTACTCGGTTTAGCAGATAATATCCGGGACCGCAGTTAGTTAAAATGTTAAGAAAGGGCCAAATCTCTCCCCACTGTAATGGGTGGAAAACTCTCCGTGACTGGGTAATTATTTTGAGGTCTCCATTTGCATTTCCACCGCGCTTCCACTGCAGGTTGGGAAGCCTTAAAGATAGATTAATAATCGAGGGTATTTAAAAACCATGAAACATTTAAATGGAGTAATTTTCTTCCTAAAGGGCACAGTTGAGATAGGCGTTTCCTTTTATATGCAGACAGACAAGGATTTTTCCCCGTCTAAAACATGAATGCTAATCAGAGAGACGGATTCCAGCCCTGGAATATTTCAGAGTTCTGTTTTCTGGATGAAACCTTCCTTTCTCAGGTGTGGATTAGATTAGGATTAAAGCGCTTTGGTCACACCTCTTGGTGCCTCTTCATCTCCTCATTAGATTACTTCTCTCCTCGATTTATTTTACCATGAAAAGCTCTCCAACATGAGACATTTTACTTCTGCCCTTACGTGCGGGTTAAGTACACAGAGGTTAGACAAAGCGCCATGCTTAAATATCTCTGATGTGCGTCTCAAACTTTGATTAACTGTTATGGGAAGTCAATTGAAAAGTGTTTCCCTGCCCCACTTAAGAGAGACATCTCATCAAGCCGCGACACAGCAGGCCTTAAGACTTCAGATGTTCCTCCTTGTTCCCCAAGTGCTTCAAAATCAGTAATTGACTGAAGCGCTCACCCTGGGGCAGTAACCTAATAAGGCCCCACCAAGGTTAATCATAGACCCTTATTAGGCTGGCTGCACCGCTGACACCAATATGTACCGGAAAACATGTTTTTGCTATCGCTAGGCGCGGCGCCTAGCCTCCCCACAGTCGGGCTGTGGCGTGTCCCGGCCCGCTGGCCTGGCGCCGGCCCGGCAGCCAGACGATACATCCCCCGGCCGCCCGCCGGCGAGGTGTTCTGGTCCGGCGGCGCTCTCTTTCCAGGATACCGACGACACAAATCTCAGTGATTTAGCGTCTGGCCAGCGCCAGCGGCCAAAGTCAGCACTAGTGTCAGGCCGCGTTGCCAGGCGGCCAGCCCCCCCCCCCCCCCCCCAGCGATTTATCCCCTCCCCGTCGGCTTTATTAGCCGTAGTTTATAGGCTGTGCTGGGAGGACGCCACCCCCCCCTATCCGCGGCGAGGTGGGCTTGTAATTGACTCTGAGGAGGCCGTCCCCGTAATCTCCTGAGTGTAAACACACAATCAATAAAAGACCCTTTAGAGCAAGTGCCCCTCCAGGCTGCTCCGCCCCGGGCTGAGGTTCTCCCGCTCACACGGGTTCCATGTCGCGGTGGTTCCTGCTTGGAACCACTAGAATGCATTTTTTAGGGTGTGAATTTGGGAAGTCAGCAGTATGCGTGGACACTGCAGCGGTGAATTATTCATCAACAGTTGGCTGGATCTTGTCCGATCCTGTCCGAGATCTTCCCTTGAAGACAATTTGCGAGGGGCGGGGACAACAGAGACTAATGTATATGTGTTGTGTCTGGCCACCCTCAGCCACAAAGCCTCAACGAATGCACAGAGACATGATCCAAAGGTAATCAGCCTCTGTGCCCCTTCACCTGGCAGGGCGAGTCTGAATCGCTTTCCTCAAACCTGTGTTAGAGGGGCAGCGTCTCTCGGTTGTCTCTCTCCTGTTTTATGGGCTATTTGTCCGATGTTGTGATATTGATTGTTGATTGAAACTGTGTTGTGGAGCCTGTCCGGGGGGCTCTCAGGGGGGAAAAGAGGTTTTTAATTGAGCCGTTTCCCTGGGACGCTCCCCTGGAGGTTTATAGTGCTGTGGTCTGACCGTGTGTCCCCCCCCCACCCCCCCCCCCCCAGAGCTCCAGCGTCCCGGCGGCCGCCAGCCCCGGCGCCCCCGTCACCGGCTACAAGCGCATGGTCATCCCCACCCAGCCGCCCCTCACCGCCACCAAGAAGTCCACCCCCAAGCCCCACCAGCCGGCTCCGCCCCCCCAGCCCGTGGCCGCCTCCTACGCCACCGCCTCCACCCCCAGTCAGCCCACCTTCAACGTCCAGGTGCGCTCCGCCCAGCCGGGCCCCCAGCACCAGGCCCCGGGGGGGCCCCAGCACTACCCCCCGCAGCCGCAGCCCGGCCGGGCCGGCCCTGCCCAGGTCCAGTACATGCCCGCCCAGCCCAAGGGCCCCGACTTTGCGTACGGGCCCCCGCAGCCGGGCTTCTCCCCCGCGGGCCCCGGGGGGTACCAGGACCAGCAGTACCCCGGCCAGCAGAACGCCTGGAGGCCCGAGCCGGCGGCCCCCGCCCAGGCCTACCAGCCGCCGGCCCCCCGGAAGACCTTCATCAACGACCCCCCGCCCAGCCTGGCTCCCCTCTATGGGGCCGAGCCCATGGGTCCTCCCAAGGTAAGGATGCTCCTCCTCCTCTTCCTCCTCCTCCTCTTCTTCCTCCTCCTCTTCCTCCTCATCCTCCTCACACTGTTTTTAAACAACACATCCACAGAACCGCATCCGCATCCGCA
This sequence comes from Urophycis tenuis, assembly GCA_036785325.1. Lineage (NCBI taxonomy): Eukaryota > Metazoa > Chordata > Actinopteri > Gadiformes > Phycidae > Urophycis > Urophycis tenuis. Next base: position 8,873,176 of record JAXIVH010000003.1, on the reverse strand, counting down.
GAACATGTGGTCGTTCTTGTAAGGGATTCACGTTGGCTACGTTTTCTGACATCCTAGCTGTGGTAGGGCTGTTGGTTTGAGTCTGCCTCAGCGTCCGGCCTGCGTGATATTCGGCCCGCCCTCCCTCCCCCCCCCCCCCCCCTCCCTCCCTCCCTTCCTTCCCTCACATCCTAAATCAGAATTTCCATTTGAATTTAGTTCTAATGAGGAAGCGACCGCCGCATGATAAATAGGAAAATAAGGCTTAGCATGGCGGGTACGTCACGTATGGCCACGTGTGTGTTTGTTTGTGTGCGTGCGTGTGTGTATGCGTGTGCATGTCACACGTGTGTGTGTGTCTGTGTGTCTGTGTCTTTCCATCACAAGGATATAGGATGAGCTACATATGCGTCTATAGATTGCTGTGCAGCATGGGGGGGGGGGGGGGGGGTACTGAAGTGCTGAGTGTAAACAGTTGATTTAACCTTTATGAATTATGAACAGGTCTTTACTACAGGGCTTCACACTGCCTGATTTCATTTGTCTCATGAAAAGCAGTTGGGGGATTTTGATTTATTTATTTATTTTCCCCTCCGTTTGTTTACCGTCTTCCTACCGCCACTGTCGCCGCTCCGTTGCCACGGAGAGCGGTGACAAGGCGTCGCCGCGCGCTGGGCATCTTGAAGGCTGCGTCTTAACGCTGCGTTCTCGCCGCCCGCAGAACGTCTCGACACCGACTCGGCGAGGCGGGGACTGTCTCTTGTATTGACTCACACCTGAAGACTCGCTTTGGATAAAAATAAAGTCAGTGCGCGCGGTAAATCACATCAAGGAACCTGTTTGGTTTGCTCAAGGCTCAGTGAAATTACCCATATTACCAAGTCAGCTATATTTATACTATGTATTTATAATTTATTTTCTACTGTATCGCTCACATACTGATTACTCTGTGGTCTTTTCTTTGTGGAATCTTGTGTTGTGATTTAATATAATATCTTTGATCATGTAATACCACAATTAGATTCCATGAAGAAAAGACCACTTCAGCGTCAGTGTTTTGTTGCCTTGTTATTGTGCGACGTTTCAGTTTATTGCCGTGTTGCTATATTAATATATTACCATGTGAATATATCACCCAGCGATATGAGAGCCATAGCAGAGCTCCTCATCAGGAATGTGTTGAGGTCCTTGCAGTAGTACAACTATAGTCGGGGTGTGATAGTATTACATTACTGTATTGCTGTATTACCACGTTAATATATCACACTCACATAGCCGTAAAGGACCTCTTCATCAGGAGTGTGTTGAGGTCCTGTTGGTGGGGGTGGTGGTGGGGGTGGTGGTGGTGGTGGTGGGGGTGTAGGGGGTGATGGTGGTGGTGGTGGTGGTGGTGGGGGTGGTGGTGGTGGGGGTGATGGTGGTGGTGGTGGTGGGGGTGATGGTGGTGGTGGTGGTGGTGGTGGGGGTGATGGTGGTGGTGGGGGTGTAGGGGGTGATGGTGGTGGGGGTGGTGGTGGTGGTGGTGGTAGGGGGGGGTCTCGTGGCGTCTGAATGAGAGGCGGCCCACCGACACCGCGGCGACGGCGGCAGCGGCGTCGGAGGAGACAAAGCCGGGTTGTTGGTAATCTCGGCGCTCCACGCCGGCAATCTCTGGAAAGTGCGAGCGGGGGGGCCCTTGAGTTTGGCTTTAATTCAAGGATTTTATGCGTGTTCCAAACGCGGGCACCAGAGCCCCCTGCCCCTGGGACGCGCTCTTCAAGGACGCTGTTTTACTAAATACAAATTATATCGCGTATCTTTTTACGGGGAGAAAATTCTAATTATATTTGTTCAAAAACAAAAGTCTACATTTTATTTAAAAGCGGCGGCGGCGGTCCCAGAATGATCCATTATTAATAAAGAAGAAACAAAGGTGGCGTTTATGAGATTTGCCAGCGCCTCTTTGATTTCAGATGAAAGCACGTTTCTAATTTGGTTGATTTATTATGTGCGGTGTATATTTGTGTTGCCTTCCCAAGGATATAGTTTGATAATGGGCTCGGAGACGCGCGCACGCCTGCCTTTGTGTTTCTGTTCCAGTCGTGCGGAGGTCTTCCTGCTCCACTTCGTATTCACCAGCTCCTGAACACACACACACACACACACACACACACACACACACACACACACACACCAGCTCCTGAACACACACACATACACACATACACATACACCAGCTCCTGAACACACACACACACACCAGCTCCTGAACACACACACATACACACACACCAGCTCCTGAACACACACACACACACACACACCAGCTCCTGAACACACACACATACACACACACCAGCTCCTGAACACACACACACACACACACATACACATACACCAGCTCCTGAACACACACACACACACACACATACACATACACCAGCTCCTGAACACACACACACACACACACACACACACACACACACACACACACCAGCTCCCTCTCTGGGCCTGAGGGGCGTCTCTCTGTTGTCATTTACCTTTAGTTCTACGGTGGGCAGCATCACTCAGTGGGCAGAGCGGGTCGTCCACTCACCACAGGGTCGGCGGTTCAATCCCCACACCCAACTGTTCACATGTCAAACCCCACTAAATGTACTGATTTGTAAGTCGCTTTGGACAAAAACGTCCGCTAAATGCTCTTTATCCAGGTATAACGCGTTGGGATTCAAATTTTTTTTTAGGGTGAGCTGGTCTAAAGAGGATCTGGAACAGAAGCCAGTGACATAAAGTATTCTACATGCACTGGGATGCTGGCTGCACCTTTGACCGGCGGAAGTATTGACAGGCACAAACACACACATTTTAATTCAACTCGTGGCCGAAGTTGACGTTTGTTATCCGCTGAGGAAGTCGCTCGCGGGAGGTCAAGACTGGCCGGACGGCACTCGTTTAACTGGTTGGCGCTGGTGTCAGGGTAACCTACGGTTAGGGTTAGCAACGTGTAATTAAACCCCGCTAAATGTCACGGCACACCTACTCTGGGCTGGAACCACCGTCCCCGCTGCCGTAAAGCTTTTTATGGCCGCGAGTGTTTATCGTGACCACGTTGGAGCTCCTCAGCCTCAAACTAAACTGTTATTTCCTCAGGGTGGTCGCCGCGTCCTTGTGTTTTCCGCTTTAATCCGCGCGCTTGTTTGTTTGTCTTGTTTGGCACGCGGGCCCAAAATAGTACCCGCTGGAACGGGGCTGTTAGGGGCTGAATTAAGCCAGATTAGGGTGAAAGCAAAATCTGTCAACTTGGCCTTCATGTGGACCGCTCGCCGTGACCCGGTGTCGTGTCGCTAACCTTTCACGCGCCCGCCGCTAAGTCCGCCTGACTGGGAGCGAGACGCGCCCCAGCTCCTCTGTTGTGGAAGCAGAAGGAGACAAAACACTGGCAGTGATGTGGCCTCTGTTGAGACATGGGACAACACTGACCCGTTTGCTTGTCACAGCGGGGGGGGGGGGACATGTGCTTGTTGACTGACATTGATTGAGGACTTAATCAAAGAGATAATTTCCCATAATCCTCCGTGCGCTCACTGAGGGGGGAACGGCGTCCGGGGTCCGGCACGAGACCCCAGCTCTCAGCGCTCGTCTTCAGTCACAGCGGTCGGCAAGCGTGTCCTCTTTGGCGGCTGCTCACCTCAGCTCAGTGGCGGTGTGAGCGAAAGGGGCTTCTTCAACAGCCTTCAAGGACTCTTAATTACTCAAATCCTCCCGTCGTTTGATCTCTATTGTAGCGCTCACGCGTGAGAGAGAGAGAGAGAGAGAGAGAGAGAAAAAAACAAAAAAACAGACTGCCTATCAACACACTGAGGCGATTTCCGCGAGTCTTTCTGGGACTTTGACAGAAAGCTGAGCTCGGAGGATGACTTGTTCGGTCTGAGCTTGAGTGACGTTTGACAGGGGAGGGATTACGACAAACTGTTCGACCCCTGCGGCCGACAGAAGCCCCCTAGAAGGTCAATGATGGTTTCATCTGTCAGCCGCGTGGCACTGACTGACGGGTCCAGGGTTCTATCCTACCTGCTGCACCACATTTGCATGCGGTACCACGGCGCAGCAGGACCCGTTTGAACCCATGTGTTTGTGGGTGAATTGTGTTTTTTCGCCAAGAAACGGCAGAAAAGGGTTCGCCGTCTCTGTGGTTGTGATTCCCGGGCGTTACCACGCCAATGTCTGTGAACGCAAAATTAGAGTCGTGTGTTAAATCACCGTCCTTGAGTTTTTACCAAAATCAAAGTACATTCACGTTGATTAATTCCATTTTACTAATAATTTCAAGGCAAATTCATGGTCATTTCCACACACAGCCACCTTAAACGTCTATTCATCGTTACAGCAGATTAATTCTATTTAGGTGAGAAACAAACAACACTTTTACTTAAATGTTGGAATGAAACAGGAGCTTGTTGTACGTTCTAATTGACCGTGACTCCGTCGCACTTTGTAACCGCAGACGAGCTCGTAGAACTCTTAGATCGCAGTGCCTTTGAAGTGTGCCCCGAACAGAGATCAGTCCTGAATGCGCGCCATGACTGCCGTTTCCAGTTGCTGTGGACCACATTGACCTTTGACCCTTGAGCCGTAACCCCACGGGTCTCCGGACCTGCGTAGGGTTCCTTTTTAAAAAGCGCTGCGTTCATAGTAGAGTCCGAGTCCTTGTTGACCCCCGATACCTTACCCCCCCCTGGCCGGGTGAGGGTCCTCACCTCTCCGTGTTTCTTGGCTCTCGCGTGAGGGGGGTGGAACATGAGCAGCGTTCTGCAGGGGGTCTCCGGGTCCAGAATGTGTGGGCGGCGTGAAGGTCAGAGGTCAGAGGGCAGGGCAGGCACATGACGTGAGTCCCCGAGGGTCGCCATGAAAACGGTTGACCCCCACGGGCTTCTCGTTCTCCCCAGGAAAGCTCGGCCTCTCTCTCCCATCTCCAGGACGTCGCGCCAGACAGTCATGGGGTTCATCTATATTTACCCACGCCCCCCCCCCCCCTCCCCCCCCGCCAAGCCAGGAATCAACCGACATGGAAACCCTTTTCCCCCCCAGGTTCCCACCCACCAAACGTCCGGAATAACGAAAGTTCGGCCTCGACATGATTGGTGGGCTCGCTCGTCAATCAACCCCCATCGGTAGATCAGAGGTGTTTGTCAGAGGCTCTCCTTATAAATAATCCTGCACTGCCATTGGCTGCTGCTCCCGCTGCTCTAAAAGGCTCAGTCTGGCCGGTAAATAACCGCCAAGATCAATTTCCTGTCATTGAAGCTCAATGAGCACAGCCAGACGAAGTGCTCCTGGTCTCGGCCCTATTTCTCACCCTTGTTTTGATCCCTTCCAGCCACCTCTCTGACCTGATCCTGTGAAGGATAACACCGGTGGTCCACTTACTGTGCTCCCTGGAAGTGACCCACGTTGTCCCCTCCTGAGGTCCGTGGACGGTGGGGTTCATTTTAAGGACCGGTTCAGAGGAGGGAGCCCGTGCTGGTTCCAAGCTGGTTCTTCGCTGATATATTGAACAGGTTCTGGTCGAGGCTGTGCTGTACATGGAATAGATGGGTTCTGAGGAGCGATGGCGTTGCGGTACACGGTACAGGTTAAGAATTGTCCCGGTGCCCCTGGTACAAGTTCTGGTCCACGTGCTGGTTCACATGGTACCGAGTTCAGTGGTTCTGAGAAGAGACTAGTCTGCGAGTACACGGTGCCCAATGGTTCCAGGGAGACGCGCCGGTTTGCGGTGGCTGGCGGTTCTGAGCAGATGTGCTGGTGCGCGGTGGTTCTCAGTAGATGTGTTTGTTGATGGTTCTGCTGACCGAGGCAACAGGACATCTCCAGCTCCGTTGGCAACGGGGCTGTCGGCAAAGCGCCGGCCAAACATTACTTATGAGCACAGAGAGCAATAAAAACATAAATTACTCCGGCCTTGTCCTTTGAGGAATGCGCGCCGCCGTAATTCACCGGGCTCCACGTCTGTTGGTAATGCCCTGACCTGCTGCTCACTCACATTTCAAACCCATCCCCGGTCGTTGATGAATATATCACTCCAATTTAGGATCCAGCCAGACCCGGGTTTTACTTTGATTAGTGGAAAACAAAACAGAAAAAAAAACCCTCCCTCTTGCTCTTCATTACTTGCGTGAGAGCGCTCGGAGATTCCTGTAGTGTTTTGGTTTAAATTGTTTCCAGGTGAGTGGATTTGTTTTGTTATCCAAAGTCTCCGCGGCCAAAATACTACCTGCATAACAGTGGCCCCTGCTGGCCGCTTCCGGTACGACCTTAAATCATTTGTAGCGCCCGAGACGCAACTTTCTTACACACGCGGCCCGCACACACACACACACACACAAACACGCACGGCACACGCTGACACCCCTGCTCTGGTGTGTCTGTGGAATGCCGTGTCTGGAATGCTGTGAGAACTGAAATAACGAAGTCTCTCTTTTTTAACGGCCCACGTCAGCGCCGGAAGCCCGGCCCGACCTCAACACCTCCTTCTGTGGCTTCAGAAAGGTTATTTCCAGGAGACTCGGCGTCCCCCCCCCCCCCCCCCCCCGGCCGCGGCCCGGGAGGTGTGCGGTGGAGGAGGCGGGGGGGACCTTCAGGTCGTCATTGTGACGACCGCCCTTTGCATCTATTTGTTTAGCAGACGAGCAGAGCGTCAGGCCCGGGTCCATCCGCATGCTGGCGACAGTGTGGGGGGGCGGAAGGAAGTGTGTGTGTGTGTGTGTGTGTGTGTGTCTCTGTGTGTGTGTGTGTGTGTGTGTCTCTGTGTGTGTGTGTGTGTGTGTGTCTCTGTGTGTGTGTGTGTGTGTGTGTGTGTGTGTGTGTGTGTGTGTGTGTGTGTGTGTGTGTCTCTCTCTCTGTGTGTGTGTGTGTGTGTGTGTGTGTGTGTGTCTCTCTCTCTGTGTGTGTGTGTGTGTGTGTGTGTGTGTGTGTCTCTCTCTCTCTCTGTGTGTGTGTGTGTGTGTGTGTGTGTGTGTGTGTGTGTGTGTGTCTCTCTCTGTGTGTGTGTGTGTGTGTGTGTGTGTGTGTGTGTGTGTCTCTCTCTCTCTGTGTGTGTGTGTGTGTGTGTGTGTCTCTCTCTCTGTGTGTGCGTGTGTCTGTGTGTGTGTGTGTGTGTGTGCATGTGTGTGTGTGTGTCTCTCTGTGAGAGTGTGAGTGTGAGTGTGTGTGTGAGTGTGTGTGTGTCTCTGTGAGAGTGAGTGTGAGTGTGTGTGTGTGAGTGTGTGCGCGTGTGTGTAAAGATAGATGTATTGTCACCGCACCAGGAAATGGCGGGGCCTGGCGACGGCGCGCGGCCCGGGGCCTGAGGCCTGGCGTGGAGGCTGCGCTGCGGTGTGGTCCTGTCATTGTTTAGTTGTTCTGCAGACGGCAGCAATTGCACTTTGTTTTCTGTGCGCCGCCGCCGCCGCTCGCGGCTCTGGGCTCGTATCTGTTGCAGGGGGACGTGTCACTTCCAAAGACTTGACCTACTTTCCGCACGCTCCCGTCTTCTAAACACCGAGAGCCTGTCGACATGCATTACATGTTCTCCTGGTCTACATGCATTACATGTTCTCCTGGTCTACATGCATTGCATGTTCTCCTGGTCTACATGCATTGCATGTTCTCCTGGTCTACATGCATTACATGTTCTCCTGGTCTACATGCATTACATGTTCTCCTGGTCTACATGCATTACATGTTCTCCTGGTCTGCATACATTACATGTCCTCTGGTCTACATACATTACATGTTCTCAAGTCTACATACATTAGACGTTCTCAGGTCTACATACAGTACGTTACACGTTCTCAGGTCTACATACATTACATGTTCTCAAGTCTACATACATTATACGTTCTCAGGTCTACATACATTACATGTTCTCAAGTCTACATACATTATACGTTCTCAGGTCTACATACAGTACGTTACACGTTCTCAGGTGTACATACATTACATGTTCTCAAGTCTACATACATTACACGTTCTCAGGTCTCCATACATTACTCGTTCTCAGGTCTACATACATTACACGTTCTCAGGTCTACATACATTACACGTTCTCAGGTCTACATACATTACATGTTTTCCAGGTCCATACATTACACATTCTCAGGTCTACATACATCACATGTTCTCAGGTCTACATACATTACACGTTCTCAGGTCTACATACATTACACGTTCTCAGGTCTATATACATTACACGTTCTCAGGTCTACATACATTACACGTTCTCAGGTCTACATACATTACACGTTCTCAGGTCTACATACATTACACGTTCTCAGGTCTACATACATTACACGTTCTCAGGTCTACATACATTACACGTTCTCAGGTCTACATACATTACACGTTCTCAGGTCTACATACATTACACGTTCTCAGGTCTACATACATTACACGTTCTCAGGTCTACATACATTACACGTTCTCAGGTCTACATACATTACATGTTCTCAGGTCTACATATAGTACATTACGTGTTCC
>JAXIVH010000003.1:8835922-8864504 GCA_036785325.1 Urophycis tenuis | reverse complement strand
GGTCTGCAGTGTACTCTGCTGGTCTTATGTACTATTGCAGCTACTACTAAAATAAACACCCTATTGTGAAAGACCTCCCCACCATGCACGCACGCACTCACTCACTCACTCACTCACTCATGCATGCATGCACACACGCACACAAATGGGGGTAAAGGAAAGTCCCTGTGCAAAATTATGCAACAGAGAACAGTTTTATGTCATCTTAAGAACCAATAAGAACCAATAACAATCTAAAGTCTGTGGGTGAACATACATTTGTAGGAAATTATGCCAGTCTAAGGTTGAAATAAATACATGTTGTATACCAGTAGAAATTCCTCTACTTAAGAGTCACTATCTACCAGAGATAGTGACTGGTAGATAGATACTTTAATGATTCCCTCAGGGATCATTGTCTGTCTGTCTGTGATGGGGTCACACACCAACTGTCACACAGATAGAGAAATATATTTTACACAACAGCCACCAAATAACTCCTGACGGAATCCATCCTCTGCCTCTCTCAACACCTCTGAGTCAGGGACACGTGAATTACCAGGTCAGGTTGAATGACTTGGGGACACATCTTGTCCCCTGAGACCACGGTTTCTGAAAGTACAATTAGCATGACAACACGGTCTACCGCACAGACAGAAATACCAGCCGGAACATGAGCGAGAGAATAACAAGACGGGCTGAGGGAAAACTACCAACCTAACATCCACGCTTTTGTTGTGAATGCAGATTTGGCCACAGGCCTAATAAGGCATGAATCCACTGCCTCAAAACATGCCAAGAAGGTGATGATGATAAGAGACATCCAGTGTTTGAGTGTTTCTGTATCAAACAACAAAGCGCTCCCGGTCTAAAAGTTCTAAATCATCGTCAGTTGTTCAGTCCTGTCCTTTTCTGAGCACACAGCCTCCACCACTCAACTGAAATGCAGTTCCCACAGCCGTCCACACAGGCACTGCTGGCGCTAGAGGAGGCGTCACCGCAGTTGAAAGCAAATAAATGTTGCCAAAGGTAAAGCTAACTCCGGCATCAGCAGGGGGCCATGCCAGCACCGAAAGACCTCTCGTACCACACGGTTCCCAACGCCGTGTCGGCGGGTGACTTAAACAGTACATGCGTCGTTTCTGTTTTGTGCCACCAGAGGTCAGTCTCTCCTGCTGGAACAGGAAGCTGAGCTGAGTGTGGACAAGCAATGCATTGTAAATACATGGGGGTGAGAGTGGTTGCAGAACTCATCAGGTCAAAAGGTCGGATTTGTGCCGACAACCAAATCATCAATCATAGGGTCGTAAAATATAATATAAATAGTGACACAACCTGCCGTGTCACTCTCTCTAACCTAACCTGTTTTGTAGGAAAACTGACAGGCGGAGCAAGTTAAAATTAAGAAAATGTATATCTGCTGTCTAAAGTTTGTGTCGAATGTACTCAAGACTGGTTTGTCTTTCAACCTACACGTCTTTCTATCAGCCTCTCGTCTGTCTTCTGGAGGCAGTTATCACGCCCTGAAAGCAGACCTTTGACCTCAGCACTGCATTGTGTTTCCTAGGCGACGCCACTTCCTCAGTTGCCCTTCCAGGTGACCATAAAATCATCCAAAACCAGTAATTCAACTCTACACAATAAAAACTAAACAGCTATGGACAGTAATTGACTCCATGTCATCCATCTACGTATATAATAACATATGTCTCTCATAAAGGTAGGCCTGCATCCTGTTCTCTTATTTATCACCTGACATTTCCCTGATGCATTATAAAATAAGAGCTGAAAAGGAGCTGGACACGCCTCTTTACTCTCTAACGGAAAACAGGAAGGGCGTTTTAATAGTGCTCTGGGTGGAGTATGTTTGCTGCCAGGTTCAGGTGCAGTATAAGAAGGAGTGGCCAAAAATAGCTGCCCTATGCAAACACAGAGCCCCTGTACTGACACACACCCTGAGCATAAGAGTTCTGGACACAGGGGGCGATTAACCGTGACCCTGAGGCAGTGGCACAGATAGACAGACTTGAGGAGATCACCAGTGATGTATTACCAGAGTTTAGGAGCAGCATGGATTAACATTAGCATAGATTAAGAGTTAGGTGAGCTATTCAATGATACTTTATTGAGAGTAACACAGTGCGCAGGCATGTGCCAACAGAGGGATGGCAGGCGTAATGACGAAGATTGAGAATCAAGTAAATACATTTAAAATATTAAATCATGCTAATGTTCACTAATAAAAAAAAGAGTTACTCTTTGAAGGTGCTAAATATGTCATTAGGGAATGCAAGACTTTTTAGGACTTGTAAAACCTCAAGGTAATTATAATACATATTATAATACAATACAATATTATAATACATTTGAATATTATTTGAATGTTACTTTGTTTCCTGTTGACCAGGTGATGTGCTGGACAGCCACTTACGTGAGTAGGGAGCGCTCGGGGAAGCTGAATGCACCGTAGGAAATGCGGTCCACAAAGTTGAGAGGGATCCTGTGGACACGCTCACAGTTGAGCATGACAAAGTCATACTTGCAGACCAGGAGGCTTTTGTCGGTGAGGACCACCATGCGCTCCTTTTCGTTGTTCCAGTGATCTACCCTGAGCACAGCAGATGGAGAAACAAGACCACAACATCAGAGGACCAGAACATAGAACCATGACCAGAACATCAGAGGACCAGAACATAGAACCATGACCAGAACATCAGAGGACCAGAACATAGAACCTAGACCAGAACATCAGAGGACCAGAACATAGAACCTAGACCAGAACATCAGAGGACCAGAACATAGAACCAAGACCAGAACATCAGCGGACCAGAACATAGAACCAAGACCAGAACATCAGAAGACCAGAACATCAGAGGACCCCCCACGACTTGACACAGCTTTAGCCATCGGCTAAAGCCAATATTTCTTTGTTTACATAATGTGTGTTATCAATGGCTAGATCAGCCAGTTGAGTTGACGTGGAGATGGCTTGTGACTGGCAAATCAGCAACTCCCATTGAAACATAAACACAAGCCTACAGCTTGCACTAAGGCCTATATGTGGTCTTCAAATGTGATGGCTGATGGCATTTTAACACGTATAAATATGAATAAAATATATTGTATATTCAATTAATTTATAGAGCCGTGCGGGGAGCAAAACATTACTCTTCCTATAATGCATGACGTCCAGCACTGGGAGTTCAACAGCAGCACTATAACCAGTAGAAGATGCAGACATAGATTTTGGTTTTAGTTAAAGCAGCCATTATGTCCAAGACCACACTCGCCCTCAGCCCTTAGCCTTCCTCAGATGGTCTACATTGTGTCTTTAACGCCGACTCCATACCAAAGCTACCTAAATACACAGCACTAGTCCCCTCTTGGTGCTTTTGGGGCAGGCCACTGCGATAGAGAGATACGACTTCCCATGGGGTTTACCCGCCCCGGGTTAATCTGGTGAGCAGGAAGCCGCCCAAATGATGGGTTCAAGCAGCCACCGTAGATACGCCACAGGTCTGTGATTCAGAGCCCAGTCCACTAGAATCGTTCACCAAGAGGTCCCTCAGTAACATCTGGGGACATTACACGTTACACAAAGGAACACACACGTGAAGCTCCTCAACCGGTCCATCCTGAAGGAACCAGACCACGCAGCGGGAGAGACACCATCACCCTGATGTGTGGTTTTACATTTCTGGAGAGGTGCACATAACCCCCAGCAAACCCAAACAGTATACCAGCTGTAAGTTTGGTGAACACTGAAACTCACTCTGCCATGAGCCACAGACCCTGGACGGCGCCATCTTGTTCTTTGTCCACCAGGGCCTTGATGTCCTCGATGGCTTGGGACAGTGTGCCGGGCTGGGACATGGGGGACAGGAAAACACACAACCGTTTCGACCTTTTCACAATAAAACGTCTTTCACCTGACACTTAAAACACCTAACTCTGCGCAATGTGTGCACCATGGGATTACATATAACAAATGAGAAGAAGACATGGAGACATATTGAGACAAGAAGACATAGCTATTTATCTTAAATTTAACATTACGATAAAATAAACATGAATTATAGATTTTTAAGATTAGTTAGATTAGATTAAACTTTCTTGTCATTGTGCAGAGTACAAGTACAGGGACAACGAAATGCAGTTGGAGTTCTAACCAGAAGTGCAAATGAGCGATTAAGGTGCAGTCAGGCTTAAATTACATAAATCACACATTTCCAATTCAAGCTATTACTCGTATATCCTATATCAATCTGACCAACTGCTGACACTTAATTCTTCATCATAACACAATGGATGCTTTTACCCTCAACACAAAGAATCTCTTGGTCTTGAACTGGTCCAGGGCTGACACCCAGCGGCTCTGGGCAGCCTGCTCGGCGGGGGGCTTGGCAGGAGAGATCTCGGTAGGGGGGATCTGGGGAGGAGCTGGCTCGTCCTGCGCACCCTGCGCGGAGGAACAGCTAGACTGACAGCCTTCACCCTCCGCTGGGGATGCGAGAGGGACCGGGTCCCCCAGGTCCACCACGGTTCCGTCCTCTTCGACATCCATCATGGTGCTCAGGTGGACTGCTCAACAGGTTTGGCGACGAAACGGAATTTAGCCGAGTGCACTCACAACATCGGCCTCAATCCAACCGCAACATTTCCAAAATCACATGTAAAGTTGGTTTATCAAAATCTAAATTATTCCGCCAGTTTTCCACAGTCGTTGCGCAAAAGTGTGCATTGTGGCAAAAAAGTTAAGTCATTGTTGAATACATGCGGAATGACTTACCTTTAGAAGTACTGTTGGTTTTAGGCCTACGCAGACGCAAAGTCGCACAAGATCTGCAGGTGCGCAGCTTCCGTGTTCCTGTCTGCGGCTCACTGGGCGGAGACCAGTGGACACTTTCGTTTCTCGACACTTTCGATTCTCTCAGCAGTTCCTGTTTTTCTGAGTGAGTCAGACTGACTTAGCGCCTGCACTCATTGATAAAGAACGACAGTTGATCTGGTTGTTGGTGAACAGACTGGCTTTTGATTAAGATCTGGGTCTGGGTGAGCAGAATGGTTTTGTGTATGTGTTTAAGATTACACTACACTACATTTTACCTACTTGTAGACCTACAACAGTGCATTATTTCTGCTTTTTCTTGAGCCACTGTATAGTTCGGCTGTTCAGTGGGGCTGCTGTATTTTATGATTAGGCCTATACTAAATCCTCTTCATGTGGATGAATTTACATTTTATTTGCACTTTGTTGGCAAAGCAATTTGATGATATGTAAACAATATGTCTATGAAGAAAAGAGAAGTCAACTACAAATGTCATAACTACAATGCCAGCTGAACACAGAGACCCCAACGAGCAGCACTGGGGCCCAGCACTGTAAGTGAATACACACACTGACCTCACCGTGGCTCCACACACACACACACACACACACACACACACACACACACACACACACACACACACACACACAGGCACGCACACACACACACACACAAACACACGCACATGCATGCACACATGGACGCACACACACTTTCTGCTGATCGCTGCTTTTGAGGACAGTTTTTAAATAGTTCACATTGTGTTTTAGAATGTGTGTTTATGTGTGTGTGTGTGTGTGTGTGTGTGTGGTCTTACATTCAAAAATATCAAATATTAGGCGAGCAGTCTGATCAGTGACAAGAGGAAGTGTTATCGGTTGTGTTTTCAGCATTTCTCCAGCGCAGAGCAATAAACCACACTTTGTTTGACAAGCTTGGCTAAATTCACAGTTAAATAAATAATGGGAGAGAAAACACACACACACACACACACACACAACGTTCATCAAAGACAGTATTTCCTGGGATTGTTTGTAAGATTATGTTCCTGCCTCGGTGTCTTCATCCTAAAATACCAAATCAGTCCATCAGCTCGCGAACAAAGTGAAGCGTTGACGCAGATTCCCCATCTACCTCCAGAGCACGCAAAAAACTGAAATATCGTCTTCGCTCGTCACTCTGCGTTCCGCTAATTTCTCCTGACAGCGTGACGCGCGCGCCGCCGCCTTAACACGGGCGTCTGTCAGCGAGCCATTCATGTGCCTTGCTAGAAGTTTAACAGCAATCCATTTGTAATCTGGGCCCATCAGAATAACACTGACAGCCTTCGAAAGACTTCCCTTCAGCGCGGATGCTAAGCTACTAAGCTACTCCCACGTACCGAGGGCCTGTTTTTAGCTAAATCACGGGCCTTCCATAATGGTATTTCCATGACACTGCTAAGCCATATTTAGCACATTTAGCACAATGAAACCTTTAAGAATGATGTATTCACCTTTTAATAAACGTATTGCTGATTTGCTTGTTTGATTAGAGGTCTAAATTTGAAACCCATCATGTTTTTTCTCTGAGTGTCTTTGCCGCCATTGTGATATTTTGAATATTACCTGCAGTAATGATTCACCATTAAACGTGTTGCGCAAAGACAACTTGAACATCTTCTGTTGCATCACAGACCTACAAGTATGAACTCAAGTATCCTCCACATTTCTGTAACCAGGCTGAGTAATCGTAACTGCTGAAGTTATGAGTAATCACAGTTTAGAGTCAACATCAACAGGTTTGTGAAGTGTGATCAGAACAGAACTGCTCTGTCTCTGTTGTTTGTTCCAGGTGGCTGAGGCCGTGCCCCTGTGACCTCCAGGTGGCTGAGGCCACGCCCCTGTGACCTCCAGGTGGCTGAGGCCCCGCCCCTGTGACCCCAGTGAGCCTGATCACTGCAGCGGTAGTTTTGGTTGAAAATATTTACAGGTATCAATGAAGTAGGCCTTTGTGTTTTGTAGGCCGTTGTGTTGTGTGTATGTTCACTATCTGAAGTAGTGCACACTCGTCACATCTACAGGGATTAAGACACATCCACCATGTCCTGGTGACCCCATCAGCCAATCAGAGGGCAGCGGGGGTAACCTGCAGTGGCATGTGTTTAACCTGTAGAGGGAGTCATCTAACACAAACCAGTGTAGAAGTGGGCTTGAGAACATCCACATGTAACTCTGTGGCCAAACTCGCAATTCTACAACTTTGATCACTTTCATCAGGAGACCTGGGACAAATCTACTCAGCCTCACATGTAAGTTGCTCTGGATCAAAGTATCTGCGAAGTCACTCAATGTAAATGTAAATGTATATGCAAATATATGTAAAAATGTATATGCAGCATCACTGGCTGCATCTCCCCAGGAGCAGGGAGTTGGGAGAGGGAAGTGGGGGAGAGGCTTGATGATCCCAGCATACGGCCGATGAGACGGAGGACTCCGGAGTCAGTGAGCAACAGAGAGGAGAGCTCTCTGTTGAGGGTGAGGTCTAGAGAAGATGGTGAGCTACAGAGAGGAGAGCTCTCTGTTGAGGGTGAGGTCTAGAGGAGATGGTGAGCTACAGAGAGGAGAGCTCTCTGTTGAGGGTGAGGTCTAGATGAGATGGTGAGCTACAGAGAGGAGAGCTCTCTGTTGAGGGTGAGGTCTAGATGAGATGGTGAGCTATAGAGAGGAGAGTTCTCTGTTGAGGGTGAGGTCTAGAGGAGAGCTCTCTGTTGAGGGTGAGGTCTAGATGAGATGGTGAGCTACAGAGTGGAGAGCTCTCTGTTGAGGGTGAGGTCTAGAGGAGAGTTCTCTGTTGAGGGTGAGGTCTAGAGGAGATGGTGAGCTACAGAGAGGAGAGCTCTCTGTTGAGGGTGAGGTCTAGAGGAGATGGTGAGCTACAGGGATTAGGAAGAGGGTGAGGTAGAAAGGGTGAGATGGAGGGAGGAGTTAGAGTGCTGAGGTGGGTGCGATGAAGGGGTGAGGTGATCCCGCCTCACTTGCAGTGGCGGTTCTAGACAAAATTTTCTAGGGGGGCCAAGGAGGGGCCAGTGTTTAACCAGAGGGGCACATAAAAAAAAATCTCAACAACTGATATGTAAAAGTACTCAGGAGGAGAAATCGTAGGCTACCTCCTTTCTCCAAGACTAGAACTCTGAGCTCGCATTCACCGACCAATCAGCACCACACCGGCAAGCTAAAATGTTTAGATACGCTAATTTGTCCGTGTAGAACGTCCGCGTCGCATTAGTTCCGCTTTTGGCGCTCGTGTGTAAAAGTCACAATAAATTAATATTTTTTCAATTGGTCAGCGGGGGGGCCCAAGGGGGGTACAGGGACATTTTTACAGGGGCACGGGCCCCCCCCCCTGGACCCCGTGTAGAACCGCCACTGCTCACTTGATCTCAGCAAGTTTGACCATTGTCCTATAAGGAAAATTATCATGGATGGGACCTATGCAATTGGTTTATCTTTATCAAATCATAGATCCTCCAACACGTGTGTGTGTGTGTGTGTGTGTGTGTGTGTGTGTGTGTGTGTGTGTGTGTGGAGCCAAGGTGAGGTCAGTGTGTGTATTCACTTTCAGTGCTGGGCCCGAGTGCTGCTCGTTGGGGTCTCTGTGTTCAGCTGGAGGTGTCATTGGTCAATAATTATTTCGTTGGAATCCTGATGTTTTATTTATGACATTTGTAGTTGACTTCTCTTTTCTTCATAGACTTCACGTATGAATAAATTCATTTTCTCCCAGAGCGATACCTCGTGCGGCCACTACGCGGCGGTGCTGCTCCGCTGGTGAGTGAGCAACGCTCGGCGGTGGAACCACGCAGAGACGCCCCGTGGAGGAAGCAACGTGTTTAACGCGCACCAGAGTCACGGCCCGACAACCTCCACTCGGTCTCCATTCTCCACCGACATGAAAACAGCATCATCATCATCATCATCATCATCGAAATGTGATTCATCCCGAAGCTGTGCTCCAGTCTGTCACGTTGTATCAGACCTTAGTTGGTTTATGTGGACGCTATGCGTCCCGTTGTTAAATACGCACGCATGTCTGTCAGATTCCATCTGAGACCCAACGCGTTTGTTCTGAAGCTGCAGAGGGTCTCCTCTCCAAACGCTGCACCACCGCCACAACTGAAGTCTTCTCACGGTTAAGCCGTCTGTTGACCCCAAGTGCCTTGAAGCAAGGCAGTGTTGTTGTTTTTTCCGGGGCTTTTTCTGGTCCACCACACAGCGATGAAAACATCATGAGACAGCTTGTAGAAACCTCCGCACACGCTGGATCAGCTCAGGTGAGGTTAATACGCCAGATGAGCGAGGATGGAAACGCGTTATATTTCCTGAAAGCAGACTCCGGTTACACATCACGGCCTGTGGGTCACGTCAGGACACAGCAAGCCTCTGGCACGTTGATAGCATGACACTCTCTCTCTCTCCCTCTCTCTCTCTCTCTCTGTCCCTATATTTGCTGTTTGATACAGTAGTGTGTGTGTGTGTCATAACATTCCCAGATGGTGTACTGATGGACTATTTGCTGTGTGTGTGTGTGTGTGTGTTCCCCAAGGGGAAGTTACACTATCCCCAACACACTCTATGAACTGCAAACACAACGACAACACAAAGAAAGACACACACACCCGCTGAGCTGAGCGGTTAAACACATTTGTTCGGCGCGACGGGCCTCCTGTAGTCCCCGACCCAAACCCAACACAACCCCCCCCCCCCCCCCCCTGGCGCCGTGACGTGAGCCCGGGGGTCTCGCCGTCGCCGTTCACCGTTATCTCAGAACCCACCCCCCCAAAAAAGAAAACTCCACTGCTCCCACGTTCTCCTGGCCCACGGCGGCGTGCAGCAGAGGAAACAGGACCACACATGTCCTCCCCCCGTCCCCCCTCCTCACCCGCAGCATCCCGTCACGGGGGGGGAAGTCACGCGAGACTCCCGCCGGTCCCCAGGCCGGACCGCAGCGCGGGTCGGAGGGGTTTGGACCCGGGGGAGGGAGGCCTGATTTCCCCCGGCTCCATTACATGGAAAACATCAATTAACGAAACCAGAGTCTGCTCTCCCACCAGAAAAAATGAAAACAATTTTCGTCAAAACAATTTTTGGGTTTTCTCTTTTTTCTCTCCTCCGGTGCCTCTCCTCGCCGCGTTCGTGTTTCATGAAGCCGGGAGGCCTACTTATACTTTGTCCCTCAATTCATCTCTGTTTGGGTTCTGAGGACGCCAGCCCCCCGCGCTCAGAAGTACACGGAGGTAACTTTGGTGTTTACATGCGCTGCTCCAGAACCCCGCAACCCGTCCTCCTCTTCATCACATGAGCCTTGCGCTCGTCGCCGGTGAACTTGTCGTCCTTTTGAAAACCCGTTTCCTGCGGAAATGAAAGAGAGAGAGAGAGAGAGAGAGACGTTGGGAGAGTGTGAACACAGAAGAGCGAGAGAGAGAGAGAAAGAGAGAGAGAGAGAGAGAGAGAGAATAGAGGGGGGAGCCAGCCGGGAGATTTCACGGCTGTGTAGCCACGTGAACACGGGGACGCGAGACGAAGATGAAAGGGGGGCCACCTTTAGAACAGAAGACCCCCGCGCCGCGCTGCGTGCGCCCTCCCTCCCCCCCCCCCCCCCACCCCCCTCCCTCTCCCCCACTTCACACACCCACCCATCAAGCCCTGCGCAGGAAGGAAAAAGTTTTGCCGCCTGCAAATCGAACACCTTGATTCTCCCCCGGCGTGTGTGCGTGGCGCCCGGGGGGCGTCAGATGTTTGCGCGGCTCACGCTCGCCGAAACGCTGCCAGTCAGACGCACGCCGCCCCCCCAGAACAGGAAGGAGATGAGCGGGGTTTAAAAAGAGAGACGCAGATCCATACCTTTAAAATAAACATTGGAGCGATCAATGTTTACGGACCACTTTGAATCAAACGCTGCCATGCGGAGTGAAATCGCATGCTCCCCTCGCTCTCTCGGGAGCTAATATACACACACGCACACACACGCACACGCACACATGCACATACAACCCCCCTGCCGCCGCAACCCCCCCCCCCCCCTTTGTCTTGCATATACACAGACACGCATGGGCACACACACACAAACACACACACACACACACACACTTACCACAGCCTGAAAGTTTACATCTTTCAGAAGAAGCTTGGAGGCGTCGGAGACAAACAGTGATATAGAGAGAGACAGAGAAAGACAAAGAGAGAGAGAGAGAGACAGACAAAGACAAAGAGAGAGAGAGAGATAGAGACACATAGAGAGAGACAGATTGAGAGAGGGAGCGATTGACAGAGAGAGACCGAGACATACAAAAACAGAGAGAGAGAGAGAGAGAGAGAAACACGCAGAGGGAGAGAGAGGGGGCGATTGACAGAGAGACATAGACAGACAGAGAAACAGAGAGAGAGAGTGAAACAGGGAGAGAGAGGGAGTGATTGACAGAGAGACAGAGCGGCCTGGCAGCCTGCCTTAAAAGCGGTCTACAACAACGAGTCCAGGCCCGGGGGCCAAGCTGTGGCGGGGAGACCGGCAGACCGGCCCCTAGAGGCCCCAGAGCTGCTGTGCTGTTCAGACCAGCGGTTCTGAGCCCGTCAGGCTCGGTGTGCTGAGAAAATTCTTTTGATTCAGGAATCCCCGTGATACCGATTCTCGCTCCGTTTCAGAAAATACCATCGACAAATAAGGCGACCTTCTGGCCAATGGTTTGGAGCCAGAATCCGTGTGAAACTTTTTTTTGACAATCTGTTGTTTTTGAAATTGAGAAACATTGCTAATAATCAAGTGTATAAACAATATCTAAATTATTGTGCATGTGCCCGTTTTCCTAATCCTGGCCTCAGTGGGTTTGTGGTGGTGACGGTTGATACCCTCAGGGTCCACCAACAGGTCAGGAACCTCTAAGCAACACAGGGACCTGGTGTACTGCTCTGCCATGGCTGCACTGGGTGTGTACATAGATTTCCATGTAGGCAAACACATTTAAACTACGAGGGATCGGACGTCAAACCAGCTAAAGAGCTGCCCTGAGATGTCCTGAAATTTAATGTAACATAGCCTGTCTTATATGTTATCACATTATACCATACATCATACGTATCTTTACATAAAATATGAATATCTTTTCTGTATTTATTTATCTGATATTTTCTAAATGTTTTTTATTTCTACTTTTGTCCTGTACTTATAGTCAAGGTGACCCAGCCAAAAGGTTATGCATTCCAACCCCAAGGTCTGCAGCCTGAAGAAGGCCTCCGTGAGCAAACCCCCCTATGTGTGTAGTTGCTTATGATAGCACCTGGTAAATGACTATATAAAATGAATCAACCTTTTCATCTCATCTCAACCCGACTGCGCTCCTATTGGTTGAAATGTGAGCCCACTCAGACCAATAGGAGAGCAGCAGTGCAGGAAGTAAGGTGATTAGGGTGTTGAGTTTGACCTGAGAACGTTTCGTTGGGCATGAACGACGTAGGTCATGAGCTAGCGCAGGGTCCTCCCACACAAACGCATTATGATGATTCCCATGATGCACTGGGGCTTAGGGTTTTAGCTTTTTTTAAGGAGGGGCATGTTAAGGGTAATGAGTTAGGGTCTGGGAGAAGGCAATGCATGATGGGAAAAAAACATCCCTGTAGGATTACACCAGACGTCACTGGTGTCACGCGTCGTCGCAACCATCGCGGTGGGAAGCAGGAGAGGGTTCCCATGGCAACGGAGAAACCGTTTAGCTACTGCTAAACGGGCCCTGTGAACCGCCACCTACACACCAACCCTTAAAACCAGCCTTTCATCCATCCATCAACACACTCACTTCCTGCACTGAGTGTGAGCGTGCATGCGCACGCGTGCGTGTTAATGCGCACGCGTCATGCTTAAATAGGTCACGCCTGCCGGTGGAAGTGATGACAAGGATGTAAACACAAGTAAACAACAACAGGGGAACAATAGGATTCCATTAGATTACTTCTTCCCTTTGTCTGGCGCTGCTCCGACTGGTGTTCTGAACCAGAATGTATTCAGGTACTACAGAGGAGAAATCTTCAAGAAATCAGAAATCTTCACAGTGGTACTTCTGTCTGTCTGTCAATCTGTATCAATCGATCCATCAATCAATCTGTCTTGTCTTGCCGTCTGTCCGCCGGCGCGTCAATCCGTGTCCATCAATCTGTCTGTCTCGCGCCCTTGGATCTTCTGCACCTCTGTAGTTTAAACCTCCTGAACGGTGAACACTGTTGAGATGCGCCGTCTCCGTATCTGGAGATGTAATTACTATGTGGAATTCCAAAAAAAACAGAAAACAACAAAGAGCCAAGGAACCGCAAACTTAAGGGTTTCTAATAACTACAGCTGCTGTGGCCTCTGTCCAACGTATCCGTTTTGTTACTCCAATGTCGGCCCATTGATTGTTCTCCCGGGCGTTGCCTTGGAGGAAAGTGTCTGCCAAGTGTCTGCATATTAATATATCCCTCCATATTGATTTCTGTATGTATCTAACCCTCTCTCTCTGGCTCTCTCTCTATCCACCCCACATCTCTCTGTCTACTTCATCGGGGGGTCCGGCTGTCACAGCAGGACATTTGGGGGGGTGACGGTACAGAGCAGGGTACCAGGAAACCAGGAAAGGCAAAAGGCGCGGAGATATGTCTTGTTTCCTGTTTTGTTA
Organism: Urophycis tenuis; assembly: GCA_036785325.1. Classification (NCBI taxonomy): domain Eukaryota; kingdom Metazoa; phylum Chordata; class Actinopteri; order Gadiformes; family Phycidae; genus Urophycis; species Urophycis tenuis. The sequence continues at coordinate 8,851,016 of JAXIVH010000003.1, read as the reverse complement.
TGGAGATAATTCACAGAAGAGAAATTCATTCATGTGAGCAGACAAAGCTTTCAGAGGGGGATTGTAACAAGTGTACCGAGGCCAGTCCATACGGTGTCGATTACCTTGACAGACACTTTGCTGGGTTCTTCCTCTATGTGTTCTACCTCTGGCTGGGATCATGTGATGTCAGTTGGCCTGACATTCTTGGTGAGTGGCATCAGCAGGGAAGGCCTGGTACCTCCAGTCTGATCTGGACACTCCTGCTCCTCCTTGCCTCCTACTCCTCCTTCCAGTTTACATGACCTGAGCGGTTGGGGATAAACCTCCATCTCTATGAAGGTCATGACACTCTGGTTGGGCAACATGAGAACAGAGAGGAGCTGGGTGGTGAAGGAGGCGCTGGGTCGTGGAGGAGGAGGAGGAGGAGGAGCTGGGTGGTGGAAGAGGAGATGTGGCTGGACGATGTTCTCCTGATGTTGACTCGATGTCAGGCCGGGGCTGCAGACCGCGGGCCAAGGACAGATCGTACCCAGGACACAGCCAACTATGTGTAAAGAAAACCACTCTCTGCTCAACACAGCACTTGGGAACCTAGCTGCACGGACACACACACACACACACACACCCACACACACACACACACACACACACACACTCATAAACATGCACACACACACATACACAAAAATGCTCAACCTCGTACACACACACACACACACACCAACAGAGAGCAAGACACACACACACACACACACACACACACACACACACACACACACACACACACACACACTCATAAACATGCACACACACACATACACAAAAATGCTCAACCTCGTACACACACACACACACACACACACACCAACAGAGAGCAAGACACACACACACACACGCACACACACACTCTCTCTCTAGCAATATCACCAATCAATTGTGGGCCTCACTTCTTGGCAGGTGTCACTTGCATGCTAATAAATAGCGTTAGCATCCGCGGTGGGTGAGTATCTTGACAGCTAGCCCTGACAGCTGCTGTTAGCTTGGCGGCGTCCCGGTGTCCGGTCCTCTGGGTCAGGTCCTGCAGCTTGGCGCGCGCTTGCTAGGTGCTCCTGAAGCGCTTCAGCAGATGCTCCCTCGCGTCCTGGACTTCCAAATCAACAACACGTGTGTCTGGGAGCAGTTACACACACACACGCACGCACCTACGCACGCACACACACACACACACACACACACACACACACACACAGGGCCTACCGTGGTCTCCTCTGGGATCACCGTGACGACCCGCGGTACGGGCCCGCGGCCCGGCAGCGCTACATCACAGCACGGTAGCAGGACCCTCTCACGACACGGCTAACATGACATGAATCACAGGGATGCTGGGTGCTCTCTAAACGAGTCGTCCCAACCTTCCCCGGCCCGGGAGCCCCGCTTCTTCAGGTAGGAACGTTGTTGCATCCCTAACAAGAGTCAAGAGGCCGGCGTGCTCGACCCCCCACTGAACAGCATTGGGACCCCCCCCCCCGCCCCCCCGCCGGTCCACAGCCCACCATTAGACATCCTCGGGATGAAACCCTCGAACTTCCGACCTGCGCCTTAACGAGCTGTATCAGAATCCACCGTGAATCCATCCTCACTTTGCTGAGAAGCGTCTGCTAAATGACTTAACGGCACACAGGCCTCATGAGTGATGGGGCTGAACTCTCTCTGAGTTAAACATCTGAAGTCCCCTTCTACTCGCTACACGTGAGTGGAGGTCGCGGGAGATCCACTGCCAGAGTTGGACACGTTTCAAGCCGAGCGGCGGGAAGGGATGACTCACTGAGAGGTCACCCCCCGATCGCAGCTTTCCTTCGAGAGCTACACATTGTTTTCATTCGAGCTAACCTTTAACTGCAGCCAAGACTCTTTCACAAGAAACGACTGCATTCTGCTGGGTGTCCAGTGAGTGAAGAAATACCACAGAAGAACCCTTGATTTGATCTTGATAGGTGAAGACCTTGGTTTTCGTACTCGAGGAAGTTGGAAAACTGGATGGAATGGGTTTGACAGGCCGTGCATTATAATATACTGTATATTGGCCAAAGCCCAAAATCTCCCCCCAGATATGTTGTTATCAAACATTAAATTATAAGAATAAGACAAAAAATAGAATTAGCATATGTAGTTACTCAGCAGTGGATGCCATCCATATGATTTGTTTCGCTGGCCATGCTAGTCAGGGTTAGTTAGTCTGCTAGTCTGGTTATTTTCTTACATATAAGCTAAATAGTAGTTTTGTCGTGCTAACCCTTACATTGCTATTTGTGCTACCCCACCATAACGACACTTTAACTTCTCCTATGTTCCTTTACCACTCAGACCGTTTAAAGACCGTTTAACACTGCATGACATGAGAGGAGGGAGGACGACAGACTCACAGATCCAGATACACCAGATCTGTTTTGTTTTGTTGGCGTGTCGGTCGTCCCCACATTAAACGGAAAAAAAAAAAAAACGATCCCTATTCGAGGGTCATTTTCTTTTAACGTCATTAAATTATCCCAACTATGACATGCCAAGTCCTGGAGAGCAGCGGAGAGGAGAGGGCCTGAGAGGAGGAGAGAGGACAGGACTGGAGAGGAGAGGGCTGGAGAGGAGAGAGGAGAGGGCTGGAGAGAAGAGAGGAGAGGAGAGGGCTGGAGAGGAGAGGGCTGGAGAGGAGGACAGAGGAGAGGGCTGGAGAGGAGAGAGGAGAGGAGAGGGCTGGAGAGGAGAGAGGAGAGGACTGGAGAGGAGAGAGGAGAGGAGAGGAGAGGGCTGGAGAGGAGAGGGCTGGAGAGGAGGACAGAGGAGAGGGCTGGAGAGGAGAGAGGAGAGGAGAGGGTTGGAGAGGAGGAGAGAGGACAGGACTGGAGAGGAGAGGGCTGGAGAGGAGAGAGGAGAGGGCTGGAGAGAAGAGAGGAGAGGAGAGGGTTGGAGAGGAGGAGAGAGGAGAGGAGAGAGGAGAGGAGAGGGCTGGAGAGGAGGACAGAGGAGAGGAGAGGGCTGGAGAGGAGGAGAGAGGAGAGGGCTGGAGAGGAGGAGAGAGGAGAGGGCTGGAGAGGAGGAGAGAGGAGAGGTCTGGAGAGGAGGAGAGAGGAGAGGGCTGGAGAGGAGAGAGAAGAGGAGAGGGCTAGAGAGGAGGTGAGAGGAGAGGATAGGGCTGGAGAGGAGGACAGAGGAGAGGTCTGGAGAGGATGGGAGGAGGAGAGAGGAGAGGGCTGGAGAGGAGGAGAGAGGAGAGGTCTGGAGAGGAGGAGAGAGGAGAGGTCTGGAGAGGAGGGGAGAGGTCTGGAGAGGAGGAGAGAGGAGAGGGCTGGAGAGGAGGAGAGAGGAGAGGTCTGGAGAGGAGGAGAGAGGAGAGGGCTGGAGAGGAGAGGAGAACATGAGAGCAGAGTGAACGCTACCCACCCAAGTTTACTTAAATATGTAAATAAGAACTTACATGTGCTAAACCTTCATGTAACAATGTAGAGATTTATGTTTAAATTATGATAGTTACACCAGTTAATTAAACTCCATTAATCTATCATCTCTGCCATTACACACAATGAAACAAAAAATAACAAAACAAAACAAAACACAACAAAAAAAAAACAGCAATGTTATACAATGCACTTTTAGACATTATTGTTAAAAGGTTAAATCCATGTGTTGGATCATATTATACATCAAATAATCACATATATTAAACCGATGTAGTCTGAGCACATACAGCCTTGCTCTGGAGAGGTAGGACAATCAGGCTTGTTTGAACTGTCAGTGCTCCCACACTAACAGTATTTTAATGGCCACCGCCACAATCCGTGCCTCCCTAAATCCATCGGCAGCCACCTCCCTCTCAGGTTTTAATTGTTAATGGTTTCTTCAAATGCAAACTTCTCTCTCTCTCTCTCTCTCTCTCTCTCTCTCTCTCTCTCTCTCTCTCTCTCTCTCTCTCTCTCTCTCTCTCTCTCTCTCTCTCTCTCTCTCTCTCTCTCTCTCTCTCTCTCTCTCTCTCTCTCTCTCTCTCTCTCTCTCTCTCTCTCTCTCTCTCTCTCTCTCAGAAGGTGACGTGTTCCAGGACGACATGTTAACGAGACGCGGCTCCCCGGTTCTGTTCTGCGGGTGACGTGCTGCGCGCGCCGCGGTGCCGCTGGAGACGACGGCCGCTGAATCATTTAGCAGGAAGATGTCGCGTGCACGACACGAGACAGGAGGAGGAGGGGGGCGTCCACCAGGACCAGAACCAGGACCAGGACCAGAACCAAGACCAGGACCATGAGCAGGACCAGGAAGTGTGCAAACATTGTTTGTGTTTTATATAGAAATAAAGCATGAAATCACACATCATTCAGTTAGTCATGTTTTTAAAAGGTTTCAATTCTGTTCTGTACTTATTACAGTATAGTAGAATAAATAGTAATAAGTAGTAATAAATAGTAGACCTACATTTGCAGCTAATTCATTTGAATGAGATGAGTTTCTGGTGTGAAGTTATTATTATATTAGTGATACCTAGTGATAGATATTAGATAGTCAATTAGTTAACATCTGGGCCAAAGGAGTGTTCCCAGCTACTGGTATTTGATGCAATATTGACAATGGTAGGCCACATGTTATTTTGAGTGTGTGTGTGTGTGTGTCTACAGTATACACTATTTGAAGTGTTTTTTCATAGCCATACACGTGCAATGATTTCACACGGCAGAGGATGCTTATGAAACTCAGCTGCACTCCTGAGCCTGTATGTTACTTTGCTGTGATTTGTGTGTTATTATTTCATTTTGTGACATAATAAGAATCACAGCAAAGGAAACAGCGGTAATTCAGGTAGTGCCGGAGTACATAGCAACCCACTGCTATATTGAGCCCTCTATAATTACTGCGCGTTAGGGCCTCTGCAGATATTAGGGTTGCCTGGGAACTGCTGGGAAAGAGAAACCCAAGGTGGGCTTTAAGACTGACCTTTAAGCGTACACCATTTTAAAATCAAGATTCCGCACATCTGTTTCTGTCTCGGGTAGGCCAACACACTTGTGGAATTTGGAAAGCCCCGCCGACCAAGACCGAACGCCAACATTTTGTCTCTCGGTCGTTTATCTGTTGCGGAAAAAGAAACATTCATAATTTATCGAGAGCGGCTCAAAGAAACGAACGGGGCGAACGTGAGCCGCCGCCGTTTGGTGTGAAGCAGCGGGTGCGTGCGCGTGACGGTACCCACTACCCGGTGAGCGGGTTCTGCAGATGGATCGATGGGACTGAAAGGCGTGCGCGGCGTCGACGCGCGGGCACACCGTGGTTTGTTAGAGCCACCGAACACTTTGAAGTGCAGATCAATCCGTGGTTCCCGGCAGGGAACGCGACGTGAGACAACGTCTACCTCGTTTCAACTGCCGTCTCCGGCGTCGACATACACACACACAGGAAACCCCCGGCAACTCAAAACAACGAGTCAAACAGCAGAGGCTCAATGCCATGTAATGTTCTCCTCCGTTAAAGAGAACGTCACGGCCCAGTCGGGCTTCAGGAAATCTCCTTCAGAACCACCGGAGAACGTTTAGTCTGCATTCATCATCCAAATGAAGCAGTTCTTGTGAGTTTCTAACTGTAACCACTTCTGAAATACAACTATAGAACTATAAATGTATCGGTGATATCGGTTAGGGGTTGGGCCCACTGGGGTTACATATTGGTTGTTTGAGGGTGGCCCGGCACAGAGAGCAGCACTAAGTTCCTCAAAAAGATTGAAAGTTCCCTCGTAATCCTGGCGACGCCAGTGAGAATGAGTCAGCCAGTCCTCGGTAACCAGGTAACGAGGAGACGAGGTACGACGAGTTCCATGACCCAGAGAGGCAGCTTCTGTTTTTGTCGAGGAGAGATGGGGTCAAAGGTCGTCTAGGAAAACGAGTCCCCCCCCCACTCGCCTGTATCTCCCGGACAGAGAAACAGAGAGAGCAGACTGCACAGCCTGCTGTTCCCTGAGGGCTGGCCTTCGTGCTAAAAGGTCCAGTGTTCCTACCACCATTTTAAGTCTGGCGAAATCTTTCACGGCCCTTCAATGACATTGTGTTCACTGCGTCTATAGGAGTTTGTGTTCCTGTGAATGCTGTCAAGGTCCCTGTTCTTCACAAACCACGCAGACATACATGAACATGAGGAGAACAAGGTAGCTCCAGCACTGAGAAGTGTGTCATTTATGCATTTCTCTCTTCTACTAGGACTTGATATTTGGTCACCATATCAACCTGAACCTGCTCATGTCAATGTGAGGGGTTGGATAGTCTAGTCAGTGGTTAGAGGGTTTGACTCCCAGCCAAGAGCTTCTGGGCTAATTCAATTAGCACACAATATTCTAACCTTTTACTCTCCTAACCCCTACCTGCTCCTTACTGACCTGTCTCTGTACTGTCTAACCCCTACCTGCTCCTTAATGACCTGTATCTGTACTGCCTGTACTCTTAATGACGAACTCCTTAATGATGCTAGCAGCTAGTTTTGGAGGGAAAACAGTTTGGATGTATAAATATCTGCCAATATTGACAGCTAATGTCACTATTATCAAAAGAATAAGCCCCACTGAGCTGCTTTTGGATTTTATTTGGCTTCTCAACTCAAACCCCTGTGGGGGAGATTCCACGGTTTTGCATTGAAATCTAATCCTCCCAGGGTTTAGTTTGGGATTGGATCAGCAAAGGTTCTCCTCTCTTATGGCTTATTAAGAGAATTACGGAGAGCCTGAGCCAGGTAAGGCCTTCTGGTTCCTCAGTGTGACATATTTGTGGATCCAAACATGGGGGGTGGGAGCAAACAAAGGGAGCTGGGGCTGGATCAGGGAGGCAGCCGATTGGTGTTCTGGAGGAAACTCTGCTTACTTGAGAAGTAGCTCAGGCCCCAGGCACGGCGCCACAATGGGTCAGGAGACGTAGCGGAGGCGACTGGATCCAAAATGGACTCGGCCGTACTGGAGGTTCCTGGCGCGGCTCTGGTTCCCCAGCCGAGGGAGTCGGAGGGGGAGTCGGAGGGGGAGTTGGACGGCACTGGAGCGTCTTTGAGAAAAATACTGATGGGGGGGGATGGGGGGGTGGGGGGGTGACAAGTCTGATGTGAATAATTTATCACCGATGTTTCCACTTCCTTTGTTCCCCCGCCAAAGGATCTGTGGTTTTAGCTTTAATAGCGTTTGTGGCGAGACTTATTATGTGTGATCAAATAATTCTCAGTCTGGGGGTTTAGAAGAGAACTATTCTTTCCTTCTTTTAATGTCAGCTATCCAGGCCACATGGGCGCGCCCTACTTTCTTACAGGCTTCACCCTCATATTTTAAAATTACAAATATATAGATGTGTCCCGAGTATTTCAATGACTAGGCCCTGCGCAAGGCTTCTTAATTATTTATAGTTTTACTTTATTTAACGTTTACTTTGGCGGGGGAAATCCTGGCAGCGTGGCTGGATGTGATGCGAGTTTTATTCTTCGCTTCGAGAGGAGCTCCTGAAGGCCTTCAGAAGGTTCCTTGAAAGAGTTTCCTCTGGAAGGAACCGCCTGCCAGTCACTCCTCTGATGCTTCATTGGACCGGGACCGGCAAATTGTTTCGCAGCGGCGAGCCGAGCCACGGTACTCGGTGTACTGCGGTACCGAGTACAGCCCGGTACTGCGTGTACCGTGGGAATGGCTGGCGGCCACACGGCCCGCTTTGAGATTGGCGGTTGGTATGACAACACATATAAAGAAAAATACATGTCAAGTCATAACTGTGTTGATTGATAAATTGCTAAAAAATTCCCTCAATCATCCATCTTTCGATCTCTCTAACCACCATCCGGCTACCTCGCTCTCCATTTATTCCCGTATTGAAGGGCCTACTGCACAGACATGCCTTTCAGTAAGAGGAAGCTTTAATATATATATAAAGGTACATCTAAAGCAGAGTGAGTCGTCTTGTCTTCAGTGTGAGAATGAGAGTTCACACAGGAGGACGCGGGCTTCTCCCTAAACCCTCCGACAGATCTCCTCCTCCTCCTGCGGGGGTCAGGGGGTCAGCGCTCCGCCAGCGTTCTGAATCATGGGAACTCCGTTACCTCGCCGTGCCTCCTAGAGACGCTCACCTGCTCTGAGTCGCGTCAGTCAGGGGGGCTTACGGGGGATTCAGAGGACGTGCTGCTCTGCATGTGAATCAGCCGTCAGCTGCTGGGATGCAGCGGAAAGAAGAAGGTGGGGGGGGGGGGGGGGGGGGGGGGGGGGGGCTGACAGGCAGACAGGGACACGGGGACGGGAGGGGTGAGGGTCAGGGAGGAGCGAGACCTCAGAGGAGGATGAGGAGGAGCAGGAGGGCTGGGTCCCTGTGTGAGGAGGACCTGACGTGACCACGTGATGTTCTACAGTACATGCTGTATGGTCGTCCCTTATGCAACTAGCCTGAGTGTCACACACACACGGCAGTAGCTCAGTGGGTAGAGCGGGTGGGCAGAGCGGGTGGGCAGAGCGGGTCGTCCACTAACCGTAGGGTCCACAAATGTACTGATGCAAGTCGCTTTGGACAAAAGCATCTCCTAAATGCCCCTTTACCCTTTACACACCCGAGTTGTTCTTACTGATACCTTAAGTGGCCTTCACGGTTCCACGGCCCCTCGCTGAGCTCACAGTCACTGTTCCTTCCACCATTCACCCAAGAACCACCATGTTCATGTGATGCATCTACTCCTCCTCCTCCTCCTCCTCCTCTCTGGGTTCCTCAGAGAGGAGAAGTTAGCGCAACGCCCATGTATTATACTGAGCGTCTCCTCCACGTGGTCACAGGATCTTTATTCACCTCCTTCCAAAGCCGTTGTCACTCCTCTACACCAGTCGATAATACTGTACTGGGACATTTCTTGTTGATGATACGCTAAAGAGCAGGTAGGGCCAAGCCGTTAGCGTGCATGCTAACACCTGACTTGCAGATGAAACAACCCGTGTCGCTATGGGGTAGCATAGCTCCGCTGCAGGCTCATTCTCTCAAGCTACCGCGCTTGAGCTAATAAAACACAGCGGTGTAGCCGAGTGATTGAGAACTCAAAATTCTGAGCCATTAACCTTTACGCAGACATCCTTTTTTGTTCTGTAAGCCAAGTCGGCCTTAAAAAAATTAAAACCACAAGTGGAATATTGCATAAGCCCGGGCTAATCCCATTGTGATCGCACGGAGCGCCGTGTGTCTGCTCAGAGAATGGAGTAATGGCGGAGCTGTCAGCACTACAGGACCGGGGCTGCTTAAGATATTAATGAGAGCAGGAGATCGTAATGAATTAAACCCCGCTCTGCCACTCAGCTCCCTTCAGCCTGTCACGCGGCCGCGGCTAATAGCGTCGCTACTTTGCGCACGCACGGCGACTTTGTGTTTCGACGGCTGAATTGTTTAATTTTACAGCCGTCCACTCCAGCGTTTATTCACGTTGGCTCCCCTTCACATTTAAATGGAGATGGACTGAGCGTGACTCACGGATGCCGTTGTTGTGGACCAGAGGTACTTATCAGTTTAATTCTTCAATCAAAACGACGGTGAAGGACAAACTTATCCAGTTAGGTAAACGAACAAAGACTCATGGTGAGACGGTTTGTATTTATATGTCAAGCATACATTGTTTGCCAGGCCTCCTCTGCTGTGTCCTCCTCTCCTCTGCTGAGTATCTTTTTACATTCTTCAAAACTATGTATTTACTCTGAATGCTGGATCTTTAATAAAACCTGTGCAAACATTTGATGCAATCAAATAAGCAAACATTTGATTTTACACCGCGTTCAGAGATCCGGCTGTTTACCAAGGTGTATTCATGAAGTTCACCTCCAGGTAACAGGAAGTATATTAGTTTGGGTAAAAGTGGACTTGATTGCAGATAATAGAAGGCCTACCTCACGCGTCCTCCTGTCGAAGGGCCATAACAGGGCTGTCATTGGTTTACGTGTTTATGCCAGAACTTGGTGATGTCATCATTAAAAACCTTTTTTATTTCAATTTTGAAAGACATGGAAAAATTCTGATTTGTCTATGCTTTGTTGACCACATGAAGAGGGAACTGAGCTACAGCTATACGTAGGGTTAGGGTTCTCCACTTTCAGGTGAAAGGTTCTGGGATGGATGCCCAATATCACAACCTGTACACCTGACCCGTCTCTGTACTATCTAACCCCTTCCTTGTCCTTAATGACCTGTCTCTGTACTGTCTAACCCCAACCTGCTCCTTAATGACCCGTCTCTGTACTGTCTAACCCCTACCTGGTCCTTAATGACCCGTCTCTGTACTGTCTAACCCCTGCCTGCTCCTTAATGACCCGTCTCTGTACTGTCTAACCCCTGCCTGGTCCTTAATGACCTGTCTCTGTACCGTCTAACCCCTACCTGCTCCTTAGTGACGTATCTGAAGCTCACTGTAAGTCACTTTGGATAAAAGCGTCTCCTAAATGACCAAAGAATACTAAATTGGTTGTTGACATTAATAACATTTAAATGTACCATGTTTGAGACAGGGACGCTGTGCTGTTATCGCTGTGGGCATCGAACCGTCGCGTGCACCCGGCCACGTGGCCGCAGCATGACTCAACGGCACGCGGGAAGGTTGACTGTCGCGTGAACTCTGTGAACGACTTGGAGCCCTCGTCCCTTTCTCCTCTCCTCTCTCCTCCCCTCCCTCCCCCAGCCACCCTGACGTGTTGTTACATCACCGCCGTACAGCTCACTCAAGGACGCACAGAGCGAGAAACCAAAGAAAAGAAAAGAAAAAAAAAAAATCAATGTTCCTGATGCCCGGGACGCGCGGGGAATCGACTTTCAAGCTAAAACCCTGCGCTTACAGCCCTGCCGGCCCGCTGCCTTTTGTTGTAAAGTTATGTAAATCTGACCCCACGACAGATTCATTTAAAATGGAGCACACGAGATTATGCAGGATAGCGTCCTGTTCGGCTCCCCGGCGCTCCCGCGCTTCCAGCTAAATAATTCAGGCCGTAATTCTGCGCATTAAAAACAAGACGTTCAGAAACACCGAGCCATCCCCCCCGAGCGGTTACGCCGGAGTTCAGCGCGGAAGAAATTGGGAGGTACATCATGTTGGCTGGAGGGCCCATCACTCATCTGTTGGTAAACAACAGATTACTGTCCCTCGCTCCTCTCTAACCCTGTCCCTCTCCTTTTCAGTGTCTCTCACTATCTCCCTCCCTCTCATCTCCATCTCATCTCTCTAGCTGTTTATCTCTCTCGTCGCTATCTGACTATCTCCCTCTCATTTTTTTTTATCTCGTTTCTCTCTCTGCATCCATCTTTCTCTCGTTCTCAGTGTCTCACTGAGTGCAAATGCTTGCGCACATTCTCCCTCGTACACATCTCTTCCTCTTCATCACACACACACACACTCCTTCAATAGATTTACAATAGGCAGACTTACTAGGAAGACCTGCTCCAGTAAATTAGAATCAATTACTCTTCTAAGCAGAGCCAAAGCAAGACGCTGATGGGCAAAAAGTATGCTTTTCATAGTCTGATAAACTGTAGCTTAAATATTAGTGAGGAATACACACACTTTTTCTTTTTAACTATAATAAAAAAATCTCTGTATTATACTTTCTGTTCTCATCGGGTTAGCGTGTCACGGTTGTGGAGTTTGACAGCCAGCTGAAAGGTTCACACCCCGCGCCCCCAGCAGGACGTCCAACTCCTACCTGCTCTGTAATGGCCTTGTCTCTCAATTCTCCGTCGTGCCCCTCGGCCAGAGGGGCTCCGACATGTCACAATGAAGCCGGCATTCCAGCGCCACTGTCTACCGCGGCGCGGCCGAGCCGCGGAGACCTGCTGCTCCGCCGCCGTCCTATCCCAGCATTTGTTTGTTTGTTTCACGGCCGCGTTGCTCCTCCTGGTTTTCCATTTTGGATTGCCGCTACAATTTAGCCGTCTGTCCGCAGGGAATTAGAAACTATGTTGAGTTACAGCCGAGTGCCGACGCACGAGTAAAAATGACGAATGGAAAAGATTAAATCAAGCTGGTGCTGCACGGCGACTTCCAGGGACGCTCTAAATTATTCTAACTGCGCCGAGCCCAGAGGCCAACACTAGGCAAGCGTTCGCCCAGTGCTAGGCTAATGTAAGCCCAGTGGCAATCCTGGGCTAGCCCTGCATTTGGCCGAATCTAGTCAAACTTTAGCCCAGTGCTAATCAACAGTTATTTGGCCAAATCTAGCTAATGTAATGTGGTGCGTTACACTGTTGTTGTGTCTAACACATCAAGTTTTCTCCTCCACATCACAAATGAGCCACAGAGCCATTGTGACGCAGTTTCTGAGCTTTTATTGTGAAACAGGAAGTCACACAAGATCAACAGCACTAGAGAGTGGCAGGAGCAGAAGACCAGCTAATCTGACCTTTGAAGACACCACTACTGCTGGGTGACCCCAACATCTGATTTTCACCCACATGCTCTCTCTCTCTCTCTCTCTCTCTCTCTCTCTCTCTCTCTCTCTCTCTCTCTCTCTCTCTCTCTCTCTCTCTCTCTCTCTCTCTCTCTCTCTCTCTCTCTCTCTCTCTCTCTCTCTCTCTCTCTCTCTCTCTCTCTCTCTCTCTCTCTCTCTCTCTCTCTCTCTCTCTCTCTCTCTCTCTCTCACTCACTCTCTCTCACTCTCACTCTTTTCTCTCTTCTCTCTCCCTTAACGTGTAACCCAGTGTACAGCCCAGCAAACACAGTGGGTGGTAAATTCCATGGTAACTTGACAAATACAAGGAAGACAGGAGACCGCAGCCACACACAGATCATGAAATGTGTTTTTATATAGGTGAAGCTTGGAGGTTTTTGGAACAGATTCACATTTAAAAAATCAAAAAAATCAAAACGTAGACATAATGGTCTGCGGGAACACTGTAATGTAAGCAGGACTAACATCAGGTGACTTACAAACAAGTTCTGAATTCACTGGGCCGTTAAAGATTGAACTTACGTTCAACCAACCAACCTATGCATTGGTGTTGATAAGCCATTTGCCCGACAATTTGTCATTTTAAAGTCCTTTCAGTGACATTATGTTACATGCACATTTAAACATCACGAGAATATAGTTAATGCTACTCATTAAAAGTTGATGTCAATGTTTTGTTTAAAATGCCCCCAAACCGTCATGCATTTTAAAAGACTTGTGTTCATAAGGTTTCTACCTGACCTTCTCAGACTAACTTTCTTGATTATGTCCAATTATAAAGCAGTTACTCTTAAAGATAAATGGAATTGAGTTGAGTTTGAACTCATACTGGATATATTATACATACATTCCCTAGATATTGTTGAGTAATAGTAAATGTGTTTATGCAAATGTGCCCCATACAGCAATTTTGTATGGTAGAGCTTTAACAATTATTTTTGCGACATAGACAGGAGTTAAACTAAACTGGCTTTGTTAATCCTTGATATTAGCGAAAGCAAAGTTAGCATAACACAACTCAAGAGTTAGCCACATGCTAGCACACAGACTTCCAGAGGAATGAGAATCAGGACGTGTTCAGTAGGTATGTTCTGAATAATGGATGAATATCGTGGCCTTTTAAAAAAATAACGCCATTTAAAATTTAAATGAGCATTACTGTACACAACTATTGCCCACACACACAGTACAGCTCTGACGCGGTGGAGAACCCTGCTAGCCATCCCTGGAAGAAGGGATCTCTCTTGATGGTTCTTTTGCTTTGTTTTTCCCACTGGGTTTTGGGAATGTTTTCTTGTGTTTTACTGGGCTTAATGTGGTTTAATGTGGTGTAATGTGGACAAGGGAAGCTCTTGGAAACTGTAACAAGGATAATGAGCTAAACACATAAAACATTGTTTTATCCATCTTTAAAGGGGCTATGCGGTTCTTTGTGGACTTTAAATGGCTAAACGTCTTCAGAGACACTTGGCAGCACCTTAAAGAGTCCCCTTAAAGAGGGCTAAAGTCAGGTTGGAGCACCAGAACTACCTCAGGTGATTGATAGCGCATTTTGTTCCTTTGTCTGGTATTTGTTTGATTATATTAGATTATAGATTATAAAAAGTAGGGCCTTTTAGCGTTGAGTGTATTTTAATCATAACTGGATGAAAAGTTATATTACCATGTGGATTTTTTTTTTCATTGTTTGGGAATAATTAGCTGTATGTCAAAGGTAATGTAGCACAACAGCAATGCTGACAATTATTGAATAAATAAAAAAAACTTCACCACACTTGAGGGTACTTTGAAAAGTCAAAAAGCTGATTTAAATGGCTTATTAACAACTGGGCTTAAATCTTGGACTTTGAACTTACCAACCACTCCCCAATACAAACCAAATTTAAACGGTAACCCTCTTCACTACAAAAGGCACACACTTTCAAGACTGATTGTACGTTATGCACGCAAACTGTACCCAACCACTGCAATATGTGGTTCTGTTTATATAATATATCTATGCAATACTTTCGCAGAATACTGTACCTACAATTCACCTAAATCCCCCCATATCTCATTGGTGCATCCAATTTAATGAGGTCACCAACGGCATTATAGTTTAATATCATTTAACAACTTTACAAGATAAGGTTATGGTCGCCAAACAAACACAAAGTTATGTTGGTTTAAAAAAATAAATCTGTGATTTATAATAAAAAACCTAAAACTAAAATCTAATTCAAAAATTTAATTGGCCCGAAAAATTCTATTGGTCCTCAATTCTAAAATCCCCAAATATACAAACAACGGTAATACTAGGGAAACCCATTTCCTTATTTTTCATTCATACTTCCAATGGAACGGACACCAAATATATAAAACATAAAGTGTCAACAGTTGCTCAAATTGATACTGACATGCCACATGGTACATGACCTGTCACATGACCTGTCACATGGTACATCGTTGCATACAAGCAGGCCAGTATGGTACATGACATGTCACATGGTACATCATTCCATACAAGCAGGCCAGTATGGTACATGACATGTCACATGGTACATCATTCCATACAAGCAGGCCAGCATGTCACATGACATGTCACATGGTACATCGTTGCACACAAGCAGGCCAGTATGGTACATGACATGTCACATGACATGTCACATGGTACATCATTCCACACAAGCAGGC
>JAXIVH010000003.1:8825922-8830922 GCA_036785325.1 Urophycis tenuis | reverse complement strand
ACGCACACACGCACACACGCTCGTGCGCGGCCCAGTCACGTGACAGGGAGGTTGCAGAGAGCAAGCAGGCGTGCAA
Organism: Urophycis tenuis; assembly: GCA_036785325.1. Classification (NCBI taxonomy): domain Eukaryota; kingdom Metazoa; phylum Chordata; class Actinopteri; order Gadiformes; family Phycidae; genus Urophycis; species Urophycis tenuis. Next base: position 8,830,846 of record JAXIVH010000003.1, on the reverse strand, counting down.
GCGTGAGAATCCCAGAGTGCTTTTAAAAGCGTCCGGTTCTTCAAAGCACTCCTGGAGAGAACGGCCTGCCTTCATGGGAGGGAATGCAAGCAGGAGAAACCCCCCCCACCCCCCCGAGGACACGGTCCAGGAATACACACAGGTCCCAGGGCAGCACTGTGTACAAACAAACCCCACATTTGCAAGTCTTTAATGAGCTTCTACCCCCCCTCCCCCACACAGAGACGGGGAAAAAAAGAGAGAGACCTAACTCCAATCTTAATTCATTATCTCAACTCCTATCCTATCCAACTCCTATTTAAATCCTATCCTAACTCCTATCCTGACTCCTATCCAAGCTCCGTCCTAGCTTCTGACTCTTGGTGTTGTATAGTCTTAACTCAGACTTCAGATTAATATCTGAAGACTGGCGGCAGATGAGCTCGGCTCTGGGCGAACGAAGCGTTACACTTTCTCTCGCGTTATATTTCATCTCGACCAATCACGTCGCTGGAGGCGGGCGGTCTGTAAGTGTGTAATTTGCGAACACAAACTCGGCCAGCAGTAGTGAACTGTAGAAAAGTGTAAAGGTTTTAAATCAACACCGTGAGGACAGGCCACTGTAGAATTTATTAAAATCCTGTTCTGAAAGGCTCATCCACTCGCATAATTGAGTTTCTCTTCGGTAGAACATCTCAGGAATGAAACAGGAAACAAGGTGTAAATCCCTCCCTTCACTGTCTGGTTCCCGGCCCAGCCTCTGTCCGCCCTCAGAAGTTCTGCTGTGACGCAGAAGGACTGCTGGAGCTACTAACTCTACTGTGTGTCGTCTTTACTCTGTGCGTTGTAGTCACTCTGCGTGTTGTGCTAACTCTGCGCATTGTAGTCACTCTGGCTGCATCCGAATACGCATACTTGACTACTATATAGTATGCATTTTGTAGTACGTGAAAAATATAGTACGTACGAATGCTTAGTACGCATTGTGTAGTACGGAATGGTTTCCGAATGCGTACTACCGCCACAATGTGTAACCGAAGAAGAAGAACGCCGCGGAGAAAATTAAAATAAATAAAAGCAGCGATATCAAGAGCCATTCGTGCAGAAAGAGACATTTTAATTCACTAGCAACGACGACAAGACAGAAAACTATGAGGTAAATGATCGGAGGTGACTTTAATTTTGCCGGCATCTGATCTGCTGCGCACAGAGGGGAAAAACGTCATCTCCAAAGATCCGGTAGCGTTTTCGGTTGTGTTCGGAAGCGTTCGGAGGCGTTCTACGTACGGCTGTAGCACGTACTACATTAACGGTCAAGTAGTAGACACTGAACAGAAATAGTATATACTGAGTATTCGGATGCAGCCTGTGTGTGGTGCTAACTGTGTGTTGTAGTCACTCTGTGTTTGGTGCTAACTCTCTGTACGTTGTATTCACTGTGTGTGGGTGCTAACTCTCAGTGCGTTGTCGTCACTCTGTGTTGTACTAACTCTGTGTGTTGTAGTCACTGTGTGTGGTGCTAACTCTGTGTTGTAGTCACTCTGTGCGTTGTAGTCACTGTGTGTTGCAATAACTCAAATAACTGTGTATGGTGCTAACTCTGTGTGTTGTAGTCACTGTGTGTGTGGGGGCTAACTCTCTGTGCGTTGTTTGTAACCCTGTGTGTTGGAGTAACTCGTCCTTGTTAAGATCAGCTGGAGCGTGTGACTCCACTGCTCCTAGTGGTAATGAGATCATAACTCAGCAGATTAAACTGCCGTGTCTCTCCTGCTCGCCAAAGTTAGAACACACGCCATTGTTTATTTAGCAAAGGCCAATTTCAGTGAAGGGCAAATTGGATAATTTAAGTGCGACGCATCTTGGCACTGTGTGAAGAATGTTATTTAATAACTGATCATTATCTTATCAAGGAGTTGTCACGCGCGTTTTTTTTTGGGGTGAAAAACCCACAGAGCTCGGTGGGCGCGGAAGGCTCCGGATGCTGAGGGGACAGCGGTGCACCCGGAGACCCTGCGGGGGGGGGGGGGGGGGGGGGCGGGGGTTTGAGTCACCGCCGGTCAGAGGGAAAACGCTGTACAGGAGGAGAGCAGCGCGGTCGTGTCTGCGCTGCTCTCCGGCCCCAAACATCACCCGCTCTCCAGCGCAGGGATTCCTTCCTCCGTGCCTCAGAGTGTTTCCCCGGCCGGCGAAACAAACGGCCCGGCAGAGGAAGGTAGACGGAATGTAGGTCAGGCTCACACAGCCTCCCCGAACAGGGGCTGCTGACTGCACTGCATTAACAAGTCAGCCCTGTGTGTGTGCGTGTGTGTGTGTGTGTGTGGGTGCATGTGTTAAGATAGTGAGTGTGTGTGATTGTGCGTGTTAAGAAAGAGTGTCTATCTGTGTGTGTGTGAGAGTATTTTTAGTTGTGTGTGTGTTTAGTGTATGCTTAGTGTGTGTGTTTAGTATGTGTGTACTCAATGGATGGGCTCAGTGGGGGGAGATGCTGGCCTCTTAGTGTGCACCAGCAGCACAGATCCCCCCCCCCGCCCCCCCCCCCTTCTTCTCTCCTCCCTTATTGTTGCCTCCTCTCCTCCTCACATCCCTCCCGCCTCCTACTCCTTCCCTCTCTCCTCCCTTTCATTCTTGCATGCTCTCTCCCCCTCCTCCCACTTAACTAAGTGTGACACAGCTGTCTGGGAGGATGAACAGCAGCACGCCACACAAAGGAGGGAGGGGGGGGGGGAGGGGGGTGGGGGTGGGAGGGTGAGGGGGTGAAGCCCCCCCCTTTCTCCCCAGAGACCCTGGGCTAATAGACCTGCTGATACACACACGCGCACACACACACACACACACACACACACACACACACGCACACACACGCACACAGGCGCACACGTGCAAACGCACACGCCTCTCAAAGGTGTTTAGTCTTGTCAGGCGTACGGTGAAATCTTCATCGTTTGTCAGAATGAAACGGCTGTGCGCTCAGAGCTGAGTGACATCACTCCAGCAGTTTTAAAACATGAAGGACTGCCTAAATGTTTCCTAACCACCAGGGATGTTCGCTGCAGACTAACAACGCTAGGGACAAGCATCCTTGAGAATACCTAGCAACTCGCAGCCAAGGAGACTAGCCTCTTTGAGACAAAAAAAAGGGGCATTTAGCAGACACTTTTGTCCAAAGCGACTTACAATCAGTACATTTGTGGGGTTCGACATGTGGACAATTGGAGGAGGGTGGATCAAGGGGATCGAACAGCCGACCCTACGGTTAGGGACGACCGCGCTCTGTCCACGCCGCTCTACCCACTGAGCTACTGCCGCCCCGAGACTAGCTTGATATTAGCCCTCGCGGCACCTGGTGCTAGCATCCCCGAGACTCCCTTAAAACTAGCTTCCGACAAACGGTGCTGGAGGACTAGCCTCTTTGAGTCTCGCTCTTGACGAGTTTAACATCAGCATCCTTGAGGCTTTAGCTTGAGACTAGCAGTGCCGCGGAGTACCATCCTAAAAGTTAGCTTGCAATCAGCTGTGCTGGGGAGAGCATCCTTGGAACCTTGGCGCTGGAACCTTGGCGCTGGCGACTAGCGTAGCACGAGACCAGCGGCGTTGGCGAAGCTAAAAGAGCCGTTTCCGTGGACGGCTCTTGTTTACGGTGTCGTTTTCCGTGACCACGGGTGAGAGAGCAGAATGCTGTCCACGTTGTGCTCTCTCACCCGTGGCCACAGCGTGGGCGGTCAGACGCTGGTGTGACACCGGCGCGGCACGGCGCCAAACCTCTTGGCCGCCTCCCGGTTATTCTTATGAACCCGGCGTTCACACCTGTCTGCCTCGGGCTGCCGCGCTGACAGCAGGGTGCGCCCCAGAACACACACACACACACACACACACACACACACACACACACACACACACACACACACACACACACACACACACACACACACACACACACACACACACCACACACACACACACACACAACACACACACACACACACACACACACACACACACACACACACAGGATTTATGCCCTGCGGCGCAGCGGTCAGCCCGGGCCGGGCCCGCTGATGATCTGAGGCGCCGCGTGTCCCGGGCACCTGACGGGACGCGGTGGCTCGTGATCCGGCCGGCGCTCCGGGACATAAATCAGAGGTGATCGACCGCCGGCTCCTGGTGAACACGGTGACGTCATCCTTTCTTATTTAGGAACCACTACTGGCACTATGGAGTCATTTGGAGGATGATTTGATCAAATTAAACGGACCTCTAGTCGAGCTTAATGGCCTGTTTCCCCTTCCCGTATAAGCACAGCACCAAGGTCCAGCACCGTACGTCTGAAAGCAAACTCCTAGTTTTACTGCTCATTCAGCAGATGGGTTGGTCCAAAGACTAACTTGACTAACATTGGATCCATCATTAAGGAGGAGGTAGGGGTTAGACAGTGCAGAGACAGGTCATTAAGGAGCGGGTAGGGGTTAGACAGTACAGAGACAGGTCATTAAGGAGGAGGTAGGGGTTAGACAGTACAGCGACAGGGGTTACTACGCACTCCTCCCCTCCTTGATGTAATATGTATTCTGTGCAGGCAACGTGTTTAAAAATGTCTAAATCCCAATTAGAATAGTAATCTAGGTATCCATCATCAATCCGTCTGAGCGAGGGTCATGTGACGCGCTCCCGCTGTTAAGTTTTAGTGCAGCGCTGAGAATCATGAGCATAATGAAGACACTCACTCTGAGAGGTCAAAAGGTCGGAGTGTGTCTGATGTGCTTATTAAACCGTGAGCGGAGCCCCGACGGCCGCGCTGCACCAACACAAACAAGCCGTGCAACTCTTGCGAAAACGATGGCAACTTTTGTGGAACTAAAGTTGAGGGTATCCAGTCAGACTGGCAGGTTGTCACGTTACTCCCCTGCTCAGGTCGCTCTCAACACTGACAAACAAAAGTTAAATACAA
>JAXIVH010000003.1:8756295-8825722 GCA_036785325.1 Urophycis tenuis | reverse complement strand
CGTCTACCTTCCTCTGCCGGGCCGTTTGTTTCGCGGCCGGGAAATACTCTGAGGCATGGAGGAAGAATCCCTGCGCTGGAGAGCGGGTGATGTTTGGGGCCGGAGAGCAGCGCAGACACGACCGCGCTGCTCTCCTCCTGTACAGCGTTTCCCTCTGACCGGCGGTGACTCAAACCCACGGCCCCCCCCCCCCCCCGCAGGGTCTCCGGGTGCACCGCTGTCCCCTCAGCATCCGGAGCCTTCCGCGCCCACCGAGCTCTGTGGGTTTTTCACCCCAAAAAACGCGCGTGACAACTCCTTGATAAGATAATGATTCAGTTATTAAATAACATTCTTCACACAGTGCCAAGATGCGCGCACTTAAATTATCCAATTTGCCCTTCACTGAAATTGGCCTTTGCTAAATAAACAATGGCGTGTGTTCTAACTTTGGCGAGGCAGGAGAGACACGGCAGTTTAATCTGCTGAGTTATGATCTCATTACCACTAGGAGCAGTGGAGTCACACGCTCCAGCTGATCTTAACAAGGACGAGTTACTCCAACACACAGGGTTACAACAACGCACAGAGAGTTAGCCCCCACACACACAGTGACTACAACACACAGAGTTAGCACCATACACAGTTATTTGAGTTATTGCAACACACAGTGACTACAACGCACAGAGTGACTACAACACAGAGTTAGCACCACACACAGTGACTACAACACACAGAGTTAGTACAACACAGAGTGACGACAACGCACTGAGAGTTAGCACCACACACAGTGAATAGAACGTACAGAGAGTTAGCACCAAACACAGAGTGACTACAACACACAGTTAGCACCACACACAGGCTGCATCCGAATACTCAGTATATACTATTCTGTTCAGTGTCTACTACTTCTTACTACTTACTACTTCTACCGTTAATGTAGTACGTGCTACAGCCGTACGTAGAACGCCTCCGAACGCTTCCGAACACAACCGAAAACGCTACCGGATCTTTGGAGATGACGTTTTTCCCCTCTGTGCGCAGCAGATCAGATGCCGGCAAAATTAAAGTCACCTCCGATCATTTACCTCATAGTTTTCTGTCTTGTCGTCGTTGCTAGTGAATTAAAATGTCTCTTTCTGCACGAATGGCTCTTGATATCGCTGCTTTTATTTATTTTAATTTTCTCCGCGGCGTTCTTCTTCGGTTACCAGACTCTGCTGCATTGTGGGATAGCGTAGTGTCGTTGTACATTGTGGCGGTAGTACGCATTCGGAAACCATTTCCGTACTACACAATGCGTACTAAGCATTTGTACGTACTATATTTTTCACGTACTACAAAAATGCATACTATATAGTAGTCAAGTATGCGTATTCGGATGCAGCCAGAGTGACTACAATGCGCAGAGTTAGCACAACACGCAGAGTGACTACAACGCACAGAGTAAAGACGACACACAGTAGAGTTAGTAGCTCCAGCAGTCCTTCTGCGTCACAGCAGAACTTCTGAGGGCGGACAGAGCTGGGCCGGGAACCAGACAGTGAAGGGAGGGATTTACACCTTGGTTTCCTGTTTCATTCCTGAGATGTTCTACCGAAGAGAAACTCAATTATGCGAGTGGATGAGCCTTTCAGAACAGGATTTTAATAATTCTACAGTGGCCTGTCCTCACGGTGTTGATTTAAACCTTTACACTTTTCTACAGTTCACTACTGCTGGCCGAGTTGTGTTCGCAAATTACACACTTACAGACCGCCCGCCTCCAGCGACGTGATTGGTCGAGATGAAATATAACGCGAGAGAAAGTGTAACGCTTCGTTCGCCCAGAGCCGAGCTCATCTGCCGCCAGTCTTCAGATATTAATCTGAAGTCTGAGTTAAGACTATACAACACCAAGAGTCAGAAGCTAGGACGGAGCTTGGATAGGAGTCAGGATAGGAGTTAGGATAGGATTTAAATAGGAGTTGGATAGGATAGGAGTTGAGATAATGAATTAAGATTGGAGTTAGGTCTCTCTCTTTTTTTCCCCGTCTCTGTGTGGGGGAGGGGGGTAGAAGCTCATTAAAGACTTGCAAATGTGGGGTTTGTTTGTACACAGTGCTGCCCTGGGACCTGTGTGTATTCCTGGACCGTGTCCTCGGGGGGGTGGGGGGGTTTCTCCTGCTTGCATTCCCTCCCATGAAGGCAGGCCGTTCTCTCCAGGAGTGCTTTGAAGAACCGGACGCTTTTAAAAGCACTCTGGGATTCTCACGCTTGCACGCCTGCTTGCTCTCTGCAACCTCCCTGTCACGTGACTGGGCCGCGCACGAGCGTGTGTGCGTGTGTGCGTGTGTGTGTGTGTGTGTGTGTGTGTGTGTGCGTGCTAAGTGCGTGCAGGCCTGCTGCACGTCTCCGTGGAGCTCTGCGGTGTCCCCGTGTGTGTCCGTCTCTCGTCTCGTTAGCGACGTTGTTCATCTCGTTAGCGGCCCGGCGACAAATGTCACTGCTGATGCTCGGCGGGGGGCCCGAGGCGCAGGGTGGGTGGGGGTCACGCGTGCGGTGTGGTTAAACGCCCCCCCTCCATGGCTCAGCTGGCAGGCGCGGGGGGGGTGGGGTGGGGGTGGGGAGGGGGGGTGCGGTTGCTGCGTGTTGACACACACCCCGAGCGTGTTTGAAACACGGACACGGATCACTAGTGATGCTGCCTGCAGGGATCGCTCCGGCGTGCGCGCTCACACCGCGTGCACTCTGACTCACACCGTGCACTCTGAGCCCAGCGAAGCGAGGAGGGAAAGGGAATTTAGTGAGTGAGAGAGAGAGAGAGAGAGAGAGAGATAGAGAGAGAGAGAGAGCAAGAGAGCGACCCTAGGCTGACGCATAGCGAGAGAGAAGAGCAGAGAGGGATGTGATATCCAGGAAATGCCTGAAGAGACCCAGCACAGCCAGGCTCTGGTAGCAGCAGCTACAGTCCAGTTCTGGAATCGAGATCTCGATCAGGCTTTAGAATCAGTCTGGAAATGGGAGAGTAGGATCCGGATCTAGAATCAGCTTCTAGCGTCAGACACGAGATCAGGATCTACAGTAGAATCACACAACGGTACTATCGTGGTCTAGTGTCGGGGAGGGGGGGGTCTCAGTCCGGTCCTGGAGGGGTCTCAGTCCGGTCCTGAGGGGTCTCTCGTGGACCCCGTCCCGGCCATGGTGTGCCTCTATGATCTACACCCCGCCTGTAAATTGCCAGGGTTTTCTCCTCCTCCTCCGGAGGGTCAGTCATTATTTATGAAATATGGAGATGATGGAGCGGCGTCTCCAGAGATATAAGAAGAGAGATGTTCTCCCTCTCCCTCCCTCGCCCTCCCCGCCCCCCCGCTGGGACTGCTGCCCGTCTGGCCACAGAACCGCCGCAGTCAGCACAAAGTGGACGTGTTTACGGCCCGCGCATACGTGCGTGCACCAGGGTGTGTGTGTGTGTGTGTGTGTGTGTGTGTGTGTGTGTGTGTGTGTGTGTGTGTGTGTGTGTGTGTGTGTGTGTGTGTGTGTGTGTGTGTGTGTGTGTGTGTGTGTGTGTGTGTGAGGCGGGTGAATAATGATGGTGTGTGTGTGTTTGAGGGTTAATCAGACTCTTCCTCCAGCGAGGCTGGCGGTCCAGGACACGGAGAAGAGACTATAATGTCACGTATACACAGAGACTCGAGTGTGTGTATACACAGACAGCACACACACACACAAACATTGGTATACACACAGTATGTAAAATAGAGCCACTTTTGTTCATTGTTAAATGTTAAACGTGAAATGATCCAGATCAAGGGTTTTTTATTCTGTTCATGTGGACCCATAACGAAACGTGTGTGTGTGTGTGTGTGTGTGTGTGTGTGTGTGTGTGTGTGTGTGTGTGTGTGCGCGTGCGTGCATATCACAAGTGTCATTAACCTGTACCCTTGCTTTTTTTGTGTGTGTGTGTGTGCAGAACACGCTGGAGACGTGCACCATCTGCAGCAAGCCCATCATGGAGCGCATCCTGCGGGCCACGGGAAGGCCTATCACCCGCTGTGCTTCACCTGCGTGGTGTGCCACCGCAGCCTGGACGGCGTGCCCTTCACCGTGGACGCGGCCAACCACATACACTGCATCGAGGACTTCCACAAGTAAAGACGCCCCCGGCCCTTCTTGATCCACGGATCCCATGATGTCACGTCGGCCGTCACAGAAAGGGGCCGTGCTATGTTGAAGCTATGCTACATCAGGGACCTGGTGGTTAACTCCCGACGCACACATATGTAGTCCGTACACTGAGAACATAGAGACGGTGCTCTCGAAGGCCACGTGAAGGTGACGTACACACGGTTAACCATGAGCTGACTAGCTTGCTGTTGGTTCCCTGGGACAGGGACACCAGCGCCAGCTGTCTGCGGGTTAAACCGTGTGAGAGGCAGATGCAAGAAGGGCTCGCAGACATGAAGTGAGGGTTAGAGAACCGCTGATGTTCAACAGTCTGTTATTGTCCTACCTACCGTACACACTCTAGTGATTGTCTGAGCGGGAGACGGGAAGTGAAAGCACACCAGCGTGGCGTTCTGGTCCATCTGAGGGGAAGAGGTGGATCCCACCTGAGCAGCAGGGAGAACAGGCAGCTCTTTGTCTCGAGGAGCAGCCAGGCTGCCGCTGTGTTCTTAATGTTAGCGTAGCGGCTAGCGCTCCCACCGCAGTCCCCACTTACTCCTAGATAGCATGCTTTCTGATACCTGATTACTTCCTGTTTTTGCCTGATGTTGGAGGAATGTGTAGTGAGACTTCCTGTTTGGGCCGAGTGTCAGACCCACCTGTGGGATCTCCTGACGACCTGAGAGTTTATAAAGCAGTCTTTGTATGTTATTGAGGAACACAGAGGTTTAAGTCACTTAATGCTATCCTTGCTTTGGTGAAATGTTAGGAAATGTGTTGATTTAATAACATGGATTTAGATTCAATCCAATTCTATACATATACAAATGTACGTATATCTTAACTGGGAACAACACCATTACATTCACTACAATGGAGGTGTTTGTGTGTTGTGTATTTATCTCACCACATCTTTGTGTGTGTGTGTGTGTGTGTAGGAAGTTCGCCCCTCGCTGCTGTGTGTGTTCTGAAGCCATCATGCCGGCTCCGGGTCAAGAAGAGACGGTCCGGATCGTAGCGCTGGATCGGGACTTCCACGTCCAGTGTTACCGCTGTGAGGTACGGCCGCTCCCACTCCAGGTCCACCTGGCTCCCGGTCCTCCGGGCTTTATAAAGCACCGGCAGCATCGCCTCACCTTGTGATTGGTGAACTGTTTGCTAACCTGTTTAGCTGACTTCAGGGCTGAAGACAATGACCGTTGTGCTCCAAATGTAATTGTTTGTTTGTTTGTTTGTGTGTGTGTGTGTGTGTGTGTGTGTGCAGGACTGCGGGGGTCTCCTCTCTGAGGGGGAGAACCAGGGCTGCTACCCTCTGGATGGCCATGTGCTCTGCAAGACCTGCAACAGTAACCGCATTCAGGCCCTGACTGCCCGAGCACCACTGACCTCTGAACCCTGACACCTCCCCCCCCCCCCGGTACCGCCACTGTGTTCACCTGCCACCTGCCCTCCTTTAGGTCCTCCTCTGTTGGATAGTGAGACAGTGTGTTCTGATCTGGTTCTTCTTTTTTTTTTAACTTGTGTTCATTACTTTCTCTCTTTTTATTTCCTTCTCTCTCTCTCTCTCTCTCTCTCTCTCTCTCTCTCTCTCTCTCTCTCTCTCTCTCTCTCTCTCTCTCTCTCTCTCCTCTCTCTCTCTCTCTCTCTCTTCTCTCTCTCTCTCTCTCTCCTCTCTCTCTCTCTCTCTCTCTCTCTCTCTCTCTCTCTATCTTTCTCTGTCCTGCACTCATACACACACACACAAACGGCAACAGCATGCTGTCCAACACACGTGTCTCTGCTTTAGGGTACGCTGAGCCCCGTAAGAAACCTCCACATGTCCTGTTGTACATGCACCCTGCAGGGGTGCTCTGTGTCTATCAAGTCCTTCCATTCAAACTGTGAGTGTCAACCTTTGTGATGTCACAAATCAACGTCTATCTATGTGATACTATCTATATGATCTCTAGGCTTGTGATTGGCCCAGTCTCAAATCATTGGATTCGGTTTCAGCCAATCGCTCGCTCGGAGGGCTTTAGCGTGCTAAATGTTGGTACTGAGGGTGTCCCCTACAATAGCTCATCATTAGCTCTGTGAACTGGTAAGCAAATGATTTAATAGCAGTTCTATGATATATTCAGTACCTAGCTTGACATAATCCTTCCATAGGAGTTTTCATTAGAACTCAAAAGTATTTTAAGTGTAGAGAGACAAAACAGAGTCTCCAACGTTTTTGATATGATGAAATATCAGAAAGATATTGGTGAGGGTGGCTACATTGATATTGAGAAAGAAAGGGTGAAATATTCAATTTTTCTTTTGTTCAGGTAATTTTTGCTTTGATAAGAGGTGTTTGGTCTTTTTATTTTTCATTTCCTCCGTATTTTAAATGGTTTTAATATTTCTGTGAGCATTGTGTAGATTAGATAATCTGTTGCCTGACTACAAGCATTCTCTCTCTGCCTGAGATAACCCTTACGAGATGGCTATGCAATTATGTAATATTAAATGTGTTGACACTTTATTGTGATAATGTTCATGCATGAGGAAATATTTAAACTGTACAGATCAAAATTCAAAAGTGTCCTTACGACCTCCGAGTCGAATCAATTGTCCTGTCGGTTGATACTGGCCTGCTTGTGTGGAACGATGTACCATGTGACATGTCATGTGCCATGTCATATACCATACTGGCCTGCTTGTGTGGAATGATGTACCATGTGACATGTCATGTGACATGTCATGTACCATACTGGCCTGCTTGTGTGGAATGATGTACCATGTGACATGTCATGTGACATGTCATGTACCATACTGGCCTGCTTGTGTGGAATGATGTACCATGTGACATGTCATGTGACATGTCATGTACCATACTGGCCTGCTTGTGTGGAATGATGTACCATGTGACATGTCATGTGACATGTCATGTACCATACTGGCCTGCTTGTGTGCAACGATGTACCATGTGACATGTCATGTAACATGCTGGCCTGCTTGTATGAAATGATGTACCATGTGACATGTCATGTACCATACTGGCCTGCTTGTGTGGAATGATGTACCATGTGACATGTCATGTACCATACTGGCCTGCTTGTATGGAATGATGTACCATGTGACATGTCATGTACCATACTGGCCTGCTTGTATGCAACGATGTACCATGTGACAGGTCATGTGACAGGTCATGTACCATGTGGCATGTCAGTATCAATTTGAGCAACTGTTGACAACTTTATGTTTTATATATTTGGTGTCCGTTCCATTGGAAGTATGAATGAAAAATAAGGAAATGGGTTTCCCTAGTATTACCGTTGTTTGTATATTTGGGATTTTAGAATTGAGGACCAATAGAATTTTTCGGGCCAATTAAATTTTTGAATTAGATTTTAGTTTTAGGTTTTTTATTATAAATCACAGATTTATTTTTTAAACCAACATAACTTTGTGTTTGTTTGGCGACCATAACCTTATCTTGTAAAGTTGTTAAATGATATTAAACTATAATGCCGTTGGTGACCTCATTAAATTGGATGCACCAATGAGATATGGGGGGATTTAGGTGAATTGTAGGTACAGTATTCTGCGAAAGTATTGCATAGATATATTATATAAACAGAACCACATATTGCAGTGGTTGGGTACAGTTTGCGTGCATAACGTACAATCAGTCTTGAAAGTGTGTGCCTTTTGTAGTGAAGAGGGTTACCGTTTAAATTGGTTTGTATTGGGGAGTGGTTGGTAAGTTCAAAGTCCAAGATTTAAGCCCAGTTGTTAATAAGCCATTTAAATCAGCTTTTTGACTTTTCAAAGTACCCTCAAGTGTGGTGAAGTTTTTTTTATTTATTCAATAATTGTCAGCATTGCTGTTGTGCTACATTACCTTTGACATACAGCTAATTATTCCCAAACAATGAAAAAAAAAATCCACATGGTAATATAACTTTTCATCCAGTTATGATTAAAATACACTCAACGCTAAAAGGCCCTACTTTTTATAATCTATAATCTAATATAATCAAACAAATACCAGACAAAGGAACAAAATGCGCTATCAATCACCCTGAGGTAGTTCTGGTGCTCCAACCTGACTTTAGCCCTCTTTAAGGGGACTCTTTAAGGTGCTGCCAAGTGTCTCTGAAGACGTTTAGCCATTTAAAGTCCACAAAGAACCGCATAGCCCCTTTAAAGATGGATAAAACAATGTTTTATGTGTTTAGCTCATTATCCTTGTTACAGTTTCCAAGAGCTTCCTTGTCCACATTACACCACATTAAACCACATTAAGCCAGTAAAACACAAGAAAACATTCCCAAAACCCAGTGGAAAAACAAAGCAAAAGAACCATCAAGAGAGATCCCTTCTTCCAGGGATGGCTAGCAGGGTTCTCCACTGCGTCAGAGCTGTACTGTGTGTGTGGGCAATAGTTGTGTACAGTAATGCTCATTTAAATTTTAAATGGCGTTATTTTTTTAAAAGGCCACGATATTCATCCATTATTCAGAACATACCTACTGAACACGTCCTGATTCTCATTCCTCTGGAAGTCTGTGTGCTAGCATGTGGCTAACTCTTGAGTTGTTTTATGCTAACTTTGCTTTCGCTAATATCAAGGATTAACAAAGCCAGTTTAGTTTAACTCCTGTCTATGTCGCAAAAATAATTGTTAAAGCTCTACCATACAAAATTGCTGTATGGGCACATTTGCATAAACACATTTACTATTACTCAACAATATCTAGGGAATGTATGTATAATATATCCAGTATGAGTTCAAACTCAACTCAATTCCATTTATCTTTAAGAGTAACTGCTTTATAATTGGACATAATCAAGAAAGTTAGTCTGAGAAGGTCAGGTAGAAACCTTATGAACACAAGTCTTTTAAAATGCATGACGGTTTGGGGGCATTTTAAACAAAACATTGACATCAACTTTTAATGAGTAGCATTAACTATATTCTCGTGATGTTTAAATGTGCATGTAACATAATGTCACTGAAAGGACTTTAAAATGACAAATTGTCGGGCAAATGGCTTATCAACACCAATGCATAGGTTGGTTGGTTGAACGTAAGTTCAATCTTTAACGGCCCAGTGAATTCAGAACTTGTTTGTAAGTCACCTGATGTTAGTCTTGCTTACATTACAGTGTTCCCGCAGACCATTATGTCTACGTTTTGATTTTTTTGATTTTTTTTTAATGTGAATCTGTTCCAAAAACCTCCAAGCTTCACCTATATAAAAACACATTTCATGATCTGTGTGTGGCTGCGGTCTCCTGTCTTCCTTGTATTTGTCAAGTTACCATGGAATTTACCACCCACTGTGTTTGCTGGGCTGTACACTGGTTTACACGTTAAGGGAGGAGAGAGAAGAGAGAGAGAGAGAGAGAGAGAGAGAGAGAGAGAGAGAGAGAGAGAGAGAGAGAGAGAGAGAGAGAGAGAGAGAGAGAGAGAGAGAGAGAGAGAGAGAGAGAGAGAGAGAGAGAGAGAGAGAGAGAGAGAGAGAGAGAGAGAGAGAGAGAGAGAGAGAGAGAGAGAGAGAGAGAGAGAGAGAGAGAGAAAATCAGATGTTGGGGTCACCCAGCAGTAGTGGTGTCTTCAAAGGTCAGATTAGCTGGTCTTCTGCTCCTGCCACTCTCTAGTGCTGTTGATCTTGTGTGACTTCCTGTTTCACAATAAAAGCTCAGAAACTGCGTCACAATGGCTCTGTGGCTCATTTGTGATGTGGAGGAGAAAACTTGATGTGTTAGACACAACAACAGTGTAACGCACCACATTACATTAGCTAGATTTGGCCAAATAACTGTTGATTAGCACTGGGCTAAAGTTTGACTAGATTCGGCCAAATGCAGGGCTAGCCCAGGATTGCCACTGGGCTTACATTAGCCTAGCACTGGGAGATAACGCTTGCCTAGTGTTGGCCTCTGGGCTCGGCGCAGTTAGAATAATTTAGAGCGTCCCTGGAAGTCGCCGTGCAGCACCAGCTTGATTTAATCTTTTCCATTCGTCATTTTTACTCGTGCGTCGGCACTCGGCTGTAACTCAACATAGTTTCTAATTCCCTGCGGACAGACGGCTAAATTGTAGCGGCAATCCAAAATGGAAAACCAGGAGGAGCAACGCGGCCGTGAAACAAACAAACAAAATGCTGGGATAGGACGGCGGTGGAGCAGCAGGTCTCCGCGGCTCGGCCGCGCCGCGGTAGACAGTGGCGCTGGAATGCCGGCTTCATTGTGACATGTCGGAGCCCTCTGGCCGAGGGCACGACGGAGAATTGAGAGACAAGGCCATTACAGAGCAGGTAGGAGTTGACGTCCTGCTGGGGGCGCGGGGTGTGAACCTTTCAGCTGGCTGTCAAACTCCACAACCGTGACACGCTAACCCGATGAGACAGAAAGTTTAATACAGAGATTTTTTATTATAGTTAAAAAGAAAAAGTGTGTGTATTCCTCACTAATATTTAAGCTACAGTTTATCAGACTATGAAAAGCATACTTTTTGCCCATCAGCGTCTTGCTTTGCTCTGCTTAGAAGAGTAATTGATTCTAATTTACTGGAGCAGGTCTTCCTAGTAAGTCTGCCTATTGTAAATCTATTGAAGGAGTGTGTGTGTGTGTGTGATGAAGAGGAAGAGATGTGTACGAGGGAGAATGTGCGCAAGCATTTGCACTCAGTGAGACACTGAGAACGAGAGAAAGATGGATGCAGAGAGAGAAACGAGATAAAAAAAAATGAGAGGGAGATAGTCAGATAGCGACGAGAGGGAGAGAGATAAACAGCTAGAGAGATGAGATGGAGATGAGAGGGAGGGAGATAGTGAGAGACACTGAAAAGGAGAGGACAGGGTTAGAGAGGAGCGAGGGACAGTAATCTGTTGTTTACCAACAGATGAGTGATGGGCCCTCCAGCCAACATGATGTACCTCCCAATTTCTTCCGCGCTGAACTCCGGCGTACACCGCTCGGGGGGGATGGCTCGGTGTTTCTGAACGTCTTGTTTTTAATGCGCAGAATTACGGCCTGAATTATTTAGCTGGAAGCGCGGGAGCGCCGGGGAGCCGAACAGGACGCTATCCTGCATAATCTCGTGTGCTCCATTTTAAATGAATCTGTCGTGGGGTCAGATTTACATAACTTTACAACAAAAGGCAGCGGGCCGGCAGAGCTGTAAGCGCAGGGTTTAGCTTGAAAGTCGATTCCCCGCGCGTCCCGGGCATCAGGAACATTGATTTTTTTTTTTCTTTTCTTTTCTTTGGTTTCTCGCTCTGTGCGTCCTTGAGTGAGCTGTACGGCGGTGATGTAACAACACGTCAGGGTGGCTGGGGGAGGGAGGGGAGGAGAGAGGAGAGGAGAAAGGGACGAGGGCTCCAAGTCGTTCACAGAGTTCACGCGACAGTCAACCTTCCCGCGTGCCGTTGAGTCATGCTGCGGCCACGTGGCCGGGTGCACGCGACGGTTCGATGCCCACAGCGATAACAGCACAGCGTCCCTGTCTCAAACATGGTACATTTAAATGTTATTAATGTCAACAACCAATTTAGTATTCTTTGGTCATTTAGGAGACGCTTTTATCCAAAGTGACTTACAGTGAGCTTCAGATACGTCACTAAGGAGCAGGTAGGGGTTAGACGGTACAGAGACGGGTCATTAAGGAGCAGGTTGGGGTTAGACAGTACAGAGACAGGTCATTAAGAACCAGGCAGGGTTAGACGGTACAGAGACAGGTCATTAAGGACCAGGCAGGGGTTAGACGGTACAGAGACAGGTCATTAAGGACAAGGAAGGGGTTAGATAGTACAGAGACGGGTCAGGTGTACAGGTTGGGACATTGGGCATCCATCCAGAACCTTTCACCTGAAAGTGGAGAACCCTAACCCTACGTATAGCTGTAGCTCAGTTCCCTCTTCATGTGGTCAACAAAGCATAGACAAATCAGATTTTTTCCATGTCTTTCAAAATTGAAATAAAAAAGGTTTTTAATGATGACATCACCAAGTTCTGGCATAAACACGTAACCAATCACAGCCTGTTATGGCCCTTCGACAGGAGGACGCGTGAGGTAGGCCTTCTATTATCTGCAATTAAGTCCACTTTTACCCAAACTAATATCCTTCCTGTTACCTGGAGTGTGAACTTCATGAATACACCTTGGTAAACAGCCGGATCTCTGAACGCGGTGTAAAATCAAATGTTTGCTTATTTGATTGCATCAAATGTTTGCACAGGTTTTATTAAAGATCCAGCATTCAGAGTAAATACATAGTTTTGAAGAATGTAAAAAGATACTCAGCAGAGGAGAGGAGGACACAGCAGAGGAGGCCTGGCAAACAATGTATGCTTGACATATAAATACAAACCGTCTCACCATGAGTCTTTGTACGTTTACCTAACTGGATAAGTTTGTCCTTCACCGTCGTTTTGATTGAAGAATTAAACTGATAAGTACCTCTGGTCCACAACAACGGCATGCGTGAGTCACGCTCACTCCATCTCCATTTAAATGTGAAGGGGAGCCAATGTGAATAAACGCTGGAGTGGACGGCTGTAAAATTAAACAATTCAGCCGTCGAAACACAAAGTCGCCGTGCGTGCGCAAAGTAGCGACGCTATTAGCCGCGGCCGCGTGACAGGCTGAAGGGAGCTGAGTGGCAGAGCGGGGTTTAATTCATTACGATCTCCTGCTCTCATTAATATCTTAAGCAGCCCCGGTCCTGTAGCGCTGACAGCTCCGCCATTACTCCATTCTCTGAGCAGACACACGGCGCTCCGTGCGATCACAATGGGATTAGCCCGGGCTTATGCAATATTCCACTTGTGGTTTTAATTTTTTTAAGGCCGACTTGCTTACAGAACAAAAAAGGATGTCTGCGTAAAGGTTAATGGCTCAGAATTTTGAGTTCTCAATCACTTGGCTACACCGCTGTGTTTTATTAGCTCAAGCGCGGTAGCTTGAGAGAATGAGCCTGCAGCGGAGCTATGCTACCCCATAGCGACACGGGTTGTTTCATCTGCAAGTCAGGTGTTAGCATGTACGCTAACGGCTTGGCCCTACCTGCTCTTTAGCGTATCATCAACAAGAAATGTCCCAGTACTCAGTATTATCGACTGGTGTAGAGGAGTGACAACGGCTTTGGAAGGAGGTGAATAAAGATCCTGTGACCACGTGGAGGAGACGCTCATTATAATACATGGGCGTTGCGCTAACTTCTCCTCTCTGAGGAACCCAGAGAGGAGGGGGAGGAGGAGTAGATGCATTACATGAACATGGTGGTTCTTGGATGAATGGTGGAAGGAACAGTGACTGTGAGCTCAGCGAGGGGCCGTGGAACCGTGAAGGCCACTTAAGGTATCAGTAAGAACAACTCGGGTGTGTAAAGGGTAAAGGGGCATTTAGGAGACGCTTTTGTCCAAAGCGACTTGCATCAGTACATTTGTGGACCCTACGGTTAGTGGACGACCCGCTCTGCCCACCCGCTCTACCCACTGAGCTACTGCCGTGTGTGTGTGACACTCAGGCTAGTTGCATAAGGGACGACCATACAGCATGTACTGTAGAACATCACGTGGTCACGTCAGGTCCTCCTCACACAGGGATCCAGCCCTCCTGCTCCTCCTCATCCTCCTCTGAGGTCTCGCTCCTCCCTGACCCCTCACCCCTCCCGTCCCCGTGTCCCTGTCTGCCTGTCAGCCCCCCCCCCCCCCCCCCCCCCCCCCCCACACCCTCTTCTTTCCGCTGCATCCCAGCAGCTGACGGCTGATTCACATGCAGAGCAGCACGTCCTCTGAATCCCCCGTAAGCCCCCCTGACTGACGCGACTCAGAGCAGGTGAGCGTCTCTAGGAGGCACGGCGAGGGTAACGGAGTTCCCATGATTCAGAACGCTGGCGGAGCGCTGACCCCCTGACCCCCGCAGGAGGAGGAGGAGATCTGTCGGAGGGTTTAGGGAGAAGCCCGCGTCCTCCTGTGTGAACTCTCATTCTCACACTGAAGACAAGACGACTCACTCTGCTTTAGATGTACCTTTATATATATATTAAAGCTTCCTCTTACTGAAAGGCATGTCTGTGCAGTAGGCCTTCAATACGGGAATAAATGGAGAGCGAGGTAGCCGGATGGTGGTTAGAGAGATCGAAAGATGGATGATTGAGGGAATTTTTTAGCAATTTATCAATCAACAGTTATGACTTGACATGTATTTTTCTTTATATGTGTTGTCATACCAACCGCCAATCACAAAGCGGGCCGTGTGGCCGCCAGCCATTCCCACGGTACACGCAGTACCGGGCTGTACTCGGTACCGCAGTACACCGAGTACCGTGGCTCGGCTCGCCGCTGCGAAACAATTTGCCGGTCCCGGTCCAATGAAGCATCAGAGGAGTGACTGGCAGGCGGTTCCTTCCAGAGGAAACTCTTTCAAGGAACCTTCTGAAGGCCTTCAGGAGCTCCTCTCGAAGCGAAGAATAAAACTCGCATCACATCCAGCACGCTGCCAGGATTTCCCCCGCCAAAGTAAACGTTAAATAAAGTAAAACTATAAATAATTAAGAAGCCTTGCGCAGGGCCTAGTCATTGAAATACTCGGGACACATCTATATATTTGTAATTTTAAAATATGAGGGTGAAGCCTGTAAGAAAGTAGGGCGCGCCCATGTGGCCTGGATAGCTGACATTAAAAGAAGGAAAGAATAGTTCTCTTCTAAACCCCCAGACTGAGAATTATTTGATCACACATAATAAGTCTCGCCACAAACGCTATTAAAGCTAAAACCACAGATCCTTTGGCGGGGGAACAAAGGAAGTGGAAACATCGGTGATAAATTATTCACATCAGACTTGTCACCCCCCCACCCCCCCCATCCCCCCCCCATCAGTATTTTTCTCAAAGACGCTCCAGTGCCGTCCAACTCCCCCTCCGACTCCCCCTCCGACTCCCTCGGCTGGGGAACCAGAGCCGCGCCAGGAACCTCCAGTACGGCCGAGTCCATTTTGGATCCAGTCGCCTCCGCTACGTCTCCTGACCCATTGTGGCGCCGTGCCTGGGGCCTGAGCTACTTCTCAAGTAAGCAGAGTTTCCTCCAGAACACCAATCGGCTGCCTCCCTGATCCAGCCCCAGCTCCCTTTGTTTGCTCCCACCCCCATGTTTGATCCACAAATATGTCACACTGAGGAACCAGAAGGCCTTACCTGGCTCAGGCTCTCCGTAATTCTCTTAATAAGCCATAAGAGAGGAGAACCTTTGCTGATCCAATCCCAAACTAAACCCTGGAGGATTAGATTTCAATGCAAAACCGTGGAATCTCCCCACAGGGGTTTGAGTTGAGAAGCCAAATAAATCCAAAAGCAGCTCAGTGGGGCTTATTCTTTTGATAATAGTGACATTAGCTGTCAATATTGGCAGATATTTATACATCCAAACTGTTTTCCCCTCCAAAACTAGCTGCTAGCATCATTAAGGAGTTCGTCATTAAGAGTACAGGCAGTACAGATACAGGTCATTAAGGAGCAGGTAGGGGTTAGACAGTACAGAGACAGGTCAGTAAGGAACAGGTAGGGGTTAGGAGAGTAAAAGGTTAGAATATTGTGTGCTAATTGAATTAGCCCAGAAGCTCTTGGCTGGGAGTCAAACCCTCTAACCACTGACTAGACTATCCAACCCCTCACATTGACATGAGCAGGTCAGGTTGATATGGCGACCAAATATCAAGTCCTAGTAGAAGAGAGAAATGCATAAATGACACACTTCTCAGTGCTGGAGCTACCTTGTTCTCCTCATGTTCATGTATGTCTGCGTGGTTTGTGAAGAACAGGGACCTTGACAGCATTCACAGTAACACAAACTCCTATAGACGCAGTGAACACAATGTCATTGAAGGGCCGTGAAAGATTTCGCCAGACTTAAAATGGTGGTAGGAACACTGGACCTTTTAGCACGAAGGCCAGCCCTCAGGGAACAGCAGGCTGTGCAGTCTGCTCTCTCTGTTTCTCTGTCCGGGAGATACAGGCGAGTGGGGGGGGACTCGTTTTCCTAGACGACCTTTGACCCATCTCTCCTCGACAAAAACAGAAGCTGCCTCTCTGGGTCATGGCACTCGTCGTACCTCGTCTCCTCGTTACCTGGTTACCGAGGACTGGCTGACTCATTCTCACTGGCGTCGCCAGGATTACGAGGGAACTTTCAATCTTTTTGAGGAACTTAGTGCTGCTCTCTGTGCCGGGCCACCCTCAAACAACCAATATGTAACCCAGTGGGCCCAACCCCTAACCGATATCACCCATACATTTATAGTTCTATAGTTGTATTTCAGAAGTGGTTACAGTTAGAAACTCACAAGAACTGCTTCATTTGGATGATGAGTGCAGACTAAACGTTCTCCGGTGGTTCTGAAGGAGATTTCCTGAAGCCCGACTGGGCCGTGACGTTCTCTTTAACGGAGGAGAACATTACATGGCATTGAGCCTCTGCTGTTTGACTCGTTGTTTTGAGTTGCCGGGGGTTTCCTGTGTGTGTGTATGTCGACGGAGACGGCAGTTGAAACGAGGTAGACGTTGTCTCACGTCGCGTTCCCTGCCGGGAACCACGGATTGATCTTGCACTTCAAAGTGTTCGGTGGCTCTAACAAACCACGGTGTGCCCGCGCGTCGACGCCTGCGCACGCCTTTCAGTCCCATCGATCCATCTGCAGGAACCCGCTCACCGGGTAGTGGGTACCGGCACGCGCACGCACCCGCTGCTTCACACCAAGCGGCGGCGGCTCACGTTCGCCCCGTTCGTTTCTTTGAGCCGCTCTCGATAAATTATGAATGTTTCTTTTTTTCCGCAACAGATAAACGACCGAGAGACAAAATGTTGGCGTTCGGTCTTGGTCGGCGGGGCTTTCCAAATTCCACAAGTGTGTTGGCCTACCCGAGACAGAAACAGATGTGCGGAATCTTGATTTTAAAATGGTGTACGCTTAAAGGTCAGTCTTAAAGCCACCTTGGGTTTCTCTTTCCCAGCAGTTCCCAGGCAACCCTAATATCTGCAGAGGCCCTAACGCGCAGTAATTATAGAGGGCTCAATATAGCAGTGGGTTGCTATGTACTCCGGCACTACCTGAATTACCGCTGTTTCCTTTGCTGTGATTCTTATTATGTCACAAAATGAAATAATAACACACAAATCACAGCAAAGTAACATACAGGCTCAGGAGTGCAGCTGAGTTTCATAAGCATCCTCTGCCGTGTGAAATCATTGCACGTGTATGGCTATGAAAAAACACTTCAAATAGTGTATACTGTAGATACACACACACACACACTCAAAATAACACGTGGCCTACCATTGTCAATATTGCATCAAATACCAGTAGCTGGGAACACTCCTTTGGCCCAGATGTTAACTAATTGACTATCTAATATCTATCACTAGGTATCACTAATATAATAATAACTTCACACCAGAAACTCATCTCATTCAAATGAATTAGCTGCAAATGTAGGTCTACTATTTATTACTACTTATTACTATTTATTCTACTATACTGTAATTAGTACAGAACAGAATTGAAACCTTTAAAAATATGACTAACTTAATGATGTGTGATTTCATGCTTATTTCTGTATAAAACACAAACAATGTTTGCACACTTCCTGTCCTGCTCATGGTCCTGGTCTTGGTTCTGGTCCTGGTCCTGGTTCTGTCCTGGTGGACGCCCCCCCCCCTCCTCCTCCTGTCTCGTGTCGTGCACGCGACGTCTTCCTGCTAAATGATTCAGCGGCCGTCTCCAGCGGCACCGCGGCGCGCGCAGCACGTCACCCGCAGAACAGAACCGGGGAGCCGCGTCTCGTTAACATGTCGTCCTGGAACACGTCACCTTCTGAGAGAGAGAGAGAGAGAGAGAGAGAGAGAGAGAGAGAGAGAGAGAGAGAGAGAGAGAGGAGAGAGAGAGAGAGAGAGAGAGAGAGAGAGAGAGAGAGAGAGAGAGAGAGAGAGAGAGAGAGAGAGAGAGAGAGAGAGAGAGAGAGAGAGAGAGAGAGAGAGAGAGAGAGAGAGAGAGAGAGAGAGACGAGAGAGGAGAGAGAGAGAGAAGTTTGCATTTGAAGAAACCATTAACAATTAAACCTGAGAGGGAGGTGGCTGCCGATGGATTTAGGGAGGCACGGATGTGGCGGTGCCATTAAAATACTGTTAGTGTGGGAGCACTGACAGTTCAAACAAGCCTGATTGTCCTACCTCTCCAGAGCAAGGCTGTATGTGCTCAGACTACATTGGTTTAATATATGTGATTATTTGATATATAATATTGATCCAACACATGGATTTAACCTTTAACAATAATGTCTAAAAGTGCATTTTATAACATTGCTGTTTTTTTTTTTTGTTGTGTTTATTTTTTGTTTCATTGTGTGTAATGGCAGAGATTATAGATTAATTTAATTAACTGGTGTAACTATCATAATTTAAACATAAATCTCTACATTGTTACATGAAGGTTTAGCACATGTAAGTTCTTATTTACATATTTAAGTAAACTTGGGTGGGTAGCGTTCACTCTGCTCTCATGTTCTCCTCTCCTCTCCAGCCCTCTCCTCTCTCCTCCTCTCCAGCCCTCTCCTCTCTCATCCTCTCAGACCTCTCCTCTCTCCGCCTCTCCAGCCCTCTCCTCTCCTCTCGCCTCCTCTCCAGACCTCTCCTCTCTCCTCCTCTCCAGCCCTCTCCTCTCCTCTCCTCTCGCCTCCTCTCCAGCCCTCTCCTCTCTCCTCTCCAGTCCTCTCCTCTCGCCTCCTCTCATTCCTCTCCTCTCTCCTCTCCAACCCTCTCTCTCCTCTCTCCTCTCCAGTCCTCTCCTCTCTCCTCCTCTCCAGCCCTCTCCTCTCCTCTCTCCTCTCAGTCCTCTCCTCTCTCCTCTCCAACCCTCTCCTCTCCTCTCTCCTCTCCAGTCCTCTCCTCTCTCCTCTCCAGCCCTCTCCTCTCCTCTCTCCTCCTCTCCAACCCTCTCCTCTCCTCTCTCCTCTCCAGTCCTCTCCTCTCTCCTCTCCAGTCCTCTCCTCTCTCCTCTCCTCTCCTCTCTCCTCTCCAGTCCTCTCCTCTCTCCTCTCCAGCCCTCTCCTCTCCTCTCTCTCTCTCCTCTCTCCTCCTCTCAGCCCTCTCCTCTCTTCTCTCCAGCCCTCTCCTCTCTCTTCTCCAACCCCTCTCTCTCTCCTCCTCTCCAACCCTCTCCTCTCCTCTCTTCTCTCCAGCCCTCTCCTCTCTCCTCTCCAGCCCTCTCCTCTCCAGTCCTGTCCTCTCTCCTCCTCTCCAACCCTCTCCTCTCTCCTCTCCAGCCCTCTCCTCTCCTCTCCTCTCCTCTCTCCTCTCAGGCCCTCTCCTCTCCGCTGCTCTCCAGGACTTGGCATGTCATAGTTGGATAATTTAATGACGTTAAAAGAAAACGACCTTCGAATAGGGACCGTTTTTTTTTTCCGTTTAATGTGGGGACGACTGACACGCCAACAAAACAAAACAGATCTGGTGTATCTGGATCTGTGAGTCTGTCGTCCTCCCTCCTCTCATGTCATGCAGTGTTAAACGGTCTTCAAACGGTCCGAGTGGTAAAGGAACATAGGAGAAGTTAAAGTGTCGTTATGGTGGGGTAGCACAATGAGCAATGTAAGGGTTAGCACAACAAAACTACTATTTAGCTTATATGTAAGAAAATAACCAGACTAGCAGACTAACTAACCCTGACTAGCATGGCCAGCGAAACAAATCATATGGATGGCATCCACTGCTGAGTAACTACATATGCTAATTATATTTTTTGTCTTATTCTTATAATTTCATGTTTGATAACAACATATCTGGGGGGAGATTTTGGGCTTTGGCCAATATACAGTATATTATAATGCACGGCCTGTCAAACCCATTCCATCCAGTTTTCCAACTTCCTCGAGTACGAAAACCAAGGTCTTCACCTATCAAGATCAAATCAAGGGTTCTTCTGTGGTATTTCTTCACTCACTGGACACCCAGCAGAATGCAGTCGTTTCTTGTGAAAGAGTCTTGGCTGCAGTTAAAGGTTAGCTCGAATGAAAACAATGTGTAGCTCTCGAAGGAAAGCTGCGATCGGGGGGTGACCTCTCAGTGAGTCATCCCTTCCCGCCGCTTGGCTTGAAACGTGTCCAACTCTGGCAGTGGATCTCCCGCGACCTCCACTCACGTGTAGCGAGTAGAAGGGGACTTCAGATGTTTAACTCAGAGAGAGTTCAGCCTCATCACTCATGAGGCCTGTGTGCCGTTAAGTCATTTAGCAGACGCTTCTCAGCAAAGTGAGGATGGATTCACGGTGGATTCTGATACAGCTCGTTAAGGCGCAGGTCGGAAGTTCGAGGGTTTCATCCCGAGGATGTCTAATGGTGGGCTGTGGACCGGCGGGGGTGGGGGTGGGGGGGGGGGGGGTCCCAATGCTGTTCAGTGGGGGGTCGAGCACGCCGGCCTCTTGACTCTTGTTAGGGATGCAACAACGTTCCTACCTGAAGAAGCGGGGCTCCCGGGCCGGGGAAGGTTGGGACGACTGGTTTAGAGAGCACCCAGCATCCCTGTGATTCATGTCATGTTAGCCGTGTCGTGAGAGGGTCCTGCTACCGTGCTGTGATGTAGCGCTGCCGGGCCGCGGGCCCGTACCGCGGGTCGTCACGGTGATCCCAGAGGAGACCACGGTAGGCCCTGTGTGGTGTGTGTGTGTGTGTGTGTGTGTGTGTGTGTGTGCGTGCGTAGGTGCGTGCGTGTGTGTGTGTAACTGCTCCCAGACACACGTGTTGTTGATTTGGAAGTCCAGGACGCGAGGGAGCATCTGCTGAAGCGCTTCAGGAGCACCTAGCAAGCGCGCGCCAAGCTGCAGGACCTGACCCAGAGGACCGGACACCGGGACGCCGCCAAGCTAACAGCAGCTGTCAGGGCTAGCTGTCAAGATACTCACCCACCGCGGATGCTCACGCTATTTATTTATTAGCATGCAAGTGACACCTGCCAAGAAGTGAGGCCCACAATTGATTGGTGATATTGCTAGAGAGTGTGTGTGTGTGTGTGTGTGTGTGTGTCTTGCTCTCTGTTGGTGTGTGTGTGTGTGTGTGTGTGTACGAGGTTGAGCATTTTTGTGTATGTGTGTGTGTGCATGTTTATGAGTGTGTGTGTGTGTGTGTGTGTGTGTGTGTGTGTCTTGCTCTCTGTTGGTGTGTGTGTGTGTGTGTGTACGAGGTTGAGCATTTTTGTGTATGTGTGTGTGTGCATGTTTATGAGTGTGTGTGTGTGTGTGTGTGTGTGTGTGTGGGTGTGTGTGTGTGTGTGTGTGTCCGTGCAGCTAGGTTCCCAAGTGCTGTGTTGAGCAGAGAGTGGTTTTCTTTACACATAGTTGGCTGTGTCCTGGGTACGATCTGTCCTTGGCCCGCGGTCTGCAGCCCCGGCCTGACATCGAGTCAACATCAGGAGAACATCGTCCAGCCACATCTCCTCTTCCACCACCCAGCTCCTCCTCCTCCTCCTCCTCCTCCACGACCCAGCGCCTCCTTCACCACCCAGCTCCTCTCTGTTCTCATGTTGCCCAACCAGAGTGTCATGACCTTCATAGAGATGGAGGTTTATCCCCAACCGCTCACGTCATGTAAACTGGAAGGAGGAGCAGGAGGCAAGGAGGAGCAGGAGTGTCCAGATCAGACTGGAGGTACCAGGCCTTCCCTGCTGATGCCACTCACCAAGAATGTCAGGCCAACTGACATCACATGATCCCAGCCAGTAGAACACATAGAGGAAGAACCCAGCAAAGTGTCTGTCAAGGTAATCGACACCGTATGGACTGGCCTCGGTACACTTGTTACAATCCCCCTCTGAAAGCTTTGTCTGCTCACATGAATGAATTTCTCTTCTGTGAATTATCTCCATAACAAAACAGGAAACAAGACATATCTCCGCGCCTTTTGCCTTTCCTGGTTTCCTGGTACCCTGCTCTGTACCGTCACCCCCCCAAATGTCCTGCTGTGACAGCCGGACCCCCCCGATGAAGTAGACAGAGAGATGTGGGGTGGATAGAGAGAGAGCCAGAGAGAGAGGGTTAGATACATACAGAAATCAATATGGAGGGATATATTAATATGCAGACACTTGGCAGACACTTTCCTCCAAGGCAACGCCCGGGAGAACAATCAATGGGCCGACATTGGAGTAACAAAACGGATACGTTGGACAGAGGCCACAGCAGCTGTAGTTATTAGAAACCCTTAAGTTTGCGGTTCCTTGGCTCTTTGTTGTTTTCTGTTTTTTTTGGAATTCCACATAGTAATTACATCTCCAGATACGGAGACGGCGCATCTCAACAGTGTTCACCGTTCAGGAGGTTTAAACTACAGAGGTGCAGAAGATCCAAGGGCGCGAGACAGACAGATTGATGGACACGGATTGACGCGCCGGCGGACAGACGGCAAGACAAGACAGATTGATTGATGGATCGATTGATACAGATTGACAGACAGACAGAAGTACCACTGTGAAGATTTATGATTTCTTGAAGATTTCTCCTCTGTAGTACCTGAATACATTCTGGTTCAGAACACCAGTCGGAGCAGCGCCAGACAAAGGGAAGAAGTAATCTAATGGAATCCTATTGTTCCCCTGTTGTTGTTTACTTGTGTTTACATCCTTGTCATCACTTCCACCGGCAGGCGTGACCTATTTAAGCATGACGCGTGCGCATTAACACGCACGCGTGCGCATGCACGCTCACACTCAGTGCAGGAAGTGAGTGTGTTGATGGATGGATGAAAGGCTGGTTTTAAGGGTTGGTGTGTAGGTGGCGGTTCACAGGGCCCGTTTAGCAGTAGCTAAACGGTTTCTCCGTTGCCATGGGAACCCTCTCCTGCTTCCCACCGCGATGGTTGCGACGACGCGTGACACCAGTGACGTCTGGTGTAATCCTACAGGGATGTTTTTTTTCCCATCATGCATTGCCTTCTCCCAGACCCTAACTCATTACCCTTAACATGCCCCTCCTTAAAAAAAGCTAAAACCCTAAGCCCCAGTGCATCATGGGAATCATCATAATGCGTTTGTGTGGGAGGACCCTGCGCTAGCTCATGACCTACGTCGTTCATGCCCAACGAAACGTTCTCAGGTCAAACTCAACACCCTAATCACCTTACTTCCTGCACTGCTGCTCTCCTATTGGTCTGAGTGGGCTCACATTTCAACCAATAGGAGCGCAGTCGGGTTGAGATGAGATGAAAAGGTTGATTCATTTTATATAGTCATTTACCAGGTGCTATCATAAGCAACTACACACATAGGGGGGTTTGCTCACGGAGGCCTTCTTCAGGCTGCAGACCTTGGGGTTGGAATGCATAACCTTTTGGCTGGGTCACCTTGACTATAAGTACAGGACAAAAGTAGAAATAAAAAACATTTAGAAAATATCAGATAAATAAATACAGAAAAGATATTCATATTTTATGTAAAGATACGTATGATGTATGGTATAATGTGATAACATATAAGACAGGCTATGTTACATTAAATTTCAGGACATCTCAGGGCAGCTCTTTAGCTGGTTTGACGTCCGTTCCCTCGTAGTTTAAATGTGTTTGCCTACATGGAAATCTATGTACACACCCAGTGCAGCCATGGCAGAGCAGTACACCAGGTCCCTGTGTTGCTTAGAGGTTCCTGACCTGTTGGTGGACCCTGAGGGTATCAACCGTCACCACTACAAACCCACTGAGGCCAGGATTAGGAAAACGGGCACATGCACAATAATTTAGATATTGTTTATACACTTGATTATTAGCAATGTTTCTCAATTTCAAAAACAACAGATTGTCAAAAAAAAGTTTCACACGGATTCTGGCTCCAAACCATTGGCCAGAAGGTCGCCTTATTTGTCGATGGTATTTTCTGAAACGGAGCGAGAATCGGTATCACGGGGATTCCTGAATCAAAAGAATTTTCTCAGCACACCGAGCCTGACGGGCTCAGAACCGCTGGTCTGAACAGCACAGCAGCTCTGGGGCCTCTAGGGGCCGGTCTGCCGGTCTCCCCGCCACAGCTTGGCCCCCGGGCCTGGACTCGTTGTTGTAGACCGCTTTTAAGGCAGGCTGCCAGGCCGCTCTGTCTCTCTGTCAATCACTCCCTCTCTCTCCCTGTTTCACTCTCTCTCTCTGTTTCTCTGTCTGTCTATGTCTCTCTGTCAATCGCCCCCTCTCTCTCCCTCTGCGTGTTTCTCTCTCTCTCTCTCTCTCTCTCTCTGTTTTTGTATGTCTCGGTCTCTCTCTGTCAATCGCTCCCTCTCTCAATCTGTCTCTCTCTATGTGTCTCTATCTCTCTCTCTCTCTCTCTCTTTGTCTTTGTCTGTCTCTCTCTCTCTCTCTTTGTCTTTCTCTGTCTCTCTCTATATCACTGTTTGTCTCCGACGCCTCCAAGCTTCTTCTGAAAGATGTAAACTTTCAGGCTGTGGTAAGTGTGTGTGTGTGTGTGTGTGTGTGTGTGTGTGTTTGTGTGTGTGTGTGCCCATGCGTGTCTGTGTATATGCAAGACAAAGGGGGGGGGGGGGGGGGTTGCGGCGGCAGGGGGGTTGTATGTGCATGTGTGCGTGTGCGTGTGTGTGCGTGTGTGTATATTAGCTCCCGAGAGAGCGAGGGGAGCATGCGATTTCACTCCGCATGGCAGCGTTTGATTCAAAGTGGTCCGTAAACATTGATCGCTCCAATGTTTATTTTAAAGGTATGGATCTGCGTCTCTCTTTTTAAACCCCGCTCATCTCCTTCCTGTTCTGGGGGGGCGGCGTGCGTCTGACTGGCAGCGTTTCGGCGAGCGTGAGCCGCGCACACATCTGACGCCCCCCGGGCGCCACGCACACACGCCGCGGGAGAATCAAGGTGTTCGATTTGCAGGCGGCAAAACTTTTTCCTTCCTGCGCAGGGCTTGATGGGTGGGTGTGTGAAGTGGGGGAGAGGGAGGGGGGTGGGAGGGGGGGGGGGGGGGGGGGGAGGGAGGGCGCACGCACGCAGCGCGGGGGTCTTCTGTTCTAAAGGTGGCCCCCCTTTCATCTTCGTCTCGCGTCCCCGTGTTCACGTGGCTACACAGCCGTGAAATCTCCCGGCTGGCTCCCCCCTCTATTCTCTCTCTCTCTCTTTTTCTCTCTCTCTCTCTTTCTCTCTCTCTCTCGCTCTTCTGTGTTCTCACTCTCCCAACGCCTCTCTCTCTCCGAGCGTCTCTCTCTCTCTCTCTCTCTCTTTCATTTCCGCAGGAAACGGGTTTTCAAAAGGACGACAAGTTCACCGGCGACGAGCGCAAGGCTCATGTGATGAAGAGGAGGACGGGTTGCGGGGTTCTGGAGCAGCGCATGTAAACACCAAAGTTACCTCCGTGTACTTCTGAGCGCGGGGGGCTGGCGTCCTCAGAACCCAAACAGAGATGAATTGAGGGACAAAGTATAAGTAGGCCTCTCGGCTTCATGAAACACGAACGCGGCGAGGAGAGGCACCGGAGGAGAGAAAAAAGAGAAAACCCAAAAATTGTTTTGACGAAAATTGTTTTCATTTTTTCTGGTGGGAGAGCAGACTCTGGTTTCGTTAATTGATGTTTTCCATGTAATGGAGCCGGGGGAAATCAGGCCTCCCTCCCCCGGGTCCAAACCCCTCCGACCCGCGCTGCGGTCCGGCCTGGGGACCGGCGGGAGTCTCGCGTGACTTCCCCCCCCGTGACGGGATGCTGCGGGTGAGGAGGGGGGATGGGGGGAGGACATGTGTGGTCCTGTTTCCTCTGCTGCACGCCGCCGTGGGCCAGGAGAATGTAGTGGAGGGAGCAGTGGAGTTTTCTTTTTTTGGGGGGGGGGGGGGGGGGGGGTTCTGAGATAACGGTGAACGGCGACGGCGAGACCCCCGGGCTCACGTCACGGCGCCGGGGGGGGGGGGGGGGGGTTTGTGTTGGGTTTGGGTCGGGGACTACAGGAGGCCCGTCGCGCCGAACAAATGTGTTTAACCGCTCAGCTCAGCGGGTGTGTGTCTTTCTTTGTGTTGTCGTTGTGTTTGCAGTTCATAGAGTGTGTTCGGTATAGTGTAACTTCTCCTTGGGGAACACACACACACACACACACACACACACACACAGCAAATAGTCCATCAGTACACCATCTGGGAATGTTATGACACACACACACACTACTGTATCAAACAGCAAATATAGGGACAGAGAGAGAGAGAGAGGGAGAGAGAGAGAGTGTCATGCTATCAACGTGCCAGAGGCTTGCTGTGTCCTGACGTGACCCACAGGCCGTGATGTGTAACCGGAGTCTGCTTTCAGGAAATATAACGCGTTTCCATCCTCGCTCATCTGGCGTATTAACCTCACCTGAGCTGATCCAGCGTGTGCGGAGGTTTCTACAAGCTGTCTCATGATGTTTTCATCGCTGTGTGGTGGACCAGAAAAAGCCCCGGAAAAAACAACAACACTGCCTTGCTTCAAGGCACTTGGGGTCAACAGACGGCTTAACCGTGAGAAGACTTCAGTTGTGGCGGTGGTGCAGCGTTTGGAGAGGAGACCCTCTGCAGCTTCAGAACAAACGCGTTGGGTCTCAGATGGAATCTGACAGACATGCGTGCGTATTTAACAACGGGACGCATAGCGTCCACATAAACCAACTAAGGTCTGATACAACGTGACAGACTGGAGCACAGCTTCGGGATGAATCACATTTCGATGATGATGATGATGATGATGATGTTGTTTTCATGTCGGTGGAGAATGGAGACCGAGTGGAGGTTGTCGGGCCGTGACTCTGGTGCGCGTTAAACACGTTGCTTCCTCCACGGGGCGTCTCTGCGTGGTTCCACCGCCGAGCGTTGCTCACTCACCAGCGGAGCAACACCGCCGCGTAGTGGCCGCACGAGGTATCGCTCTGGGAGAAAATTAATTTATTCATACGTGAAGTCTATGAAGAAAAGAGAAGTCAACTACAAATGTCATAAATAAAACATCAGGATTCCAACGAAATAATTATTGACCAATGACACCTCCAGCTGAACACAGAGACCCCAACGAGCAGCACTGGGGCCCAGCACTGAAAGTGAATACACACACTGACCTCACTGTGGCTCCACACACACACACGTGTTGGAGGATCTATGATTTGATAAAGATAAACCAATTGCATAGGTCCCATCCATGATAATTTTCCTTATAGGACAATGGTCAAACTTGCTGAGATCAAGTGAGCAGTGGCGGTTCTACACGGGGTCCAGGGGGGGGGGGCCCGTGCCCCTGTAAAAATGTCCCTGTACCCCCCTTGGGCCCCCCCGCTGACCAATTGAAAAAATATTAATTTATTATGACTTTTACACACGAGCGCCAAAAGCGGAACTAATGCGACGCGGACGTTCTACACGGACAAATTAGCGTATCTAAACATTTTAGCTTGCCGGTGTGGTGCTGATTGGTCGGTGAATGCGAGCTCAGAGTTCTAGTCTTGGAGAAAGGAGGTTGCCTACGATTTCTCCTCCTGAGTACTTTTACATATCAGTTGTTGCGATTTTTTTTATGTGCCCCTCTGGTTAAACACTGGCCCCTCCTTGGCCCCCCTAGAAAATTTTGTCTAGAACCGCCACTGCAAGTGAGGCGGGATCACCTCACCCCTTCATCGCACCCACCTCAGCACTCTAACTCCTCCCTCCATCTCACCCTTTCTACCTCACCCTCTTCCTAATCCCTGTAGCTCACCATCTCCTCTAGACCTCACCCTCAACAGAGAGCTCTCCTCTCTGTAGCTCACCATCTCATCTAGACCTCACCCTTAACAGAGAGCTCTCCTCTCTGTAGCTCACCATCTCCTCTAGACCTCACCCTCAACAGAGAGCTCTCCTCTCTGTAGCTCACCATCTCCTCTAGACCTCACCCTCAACAGAGAGCTCTCCTCTCTTGTCGCTCACCCATCTCCTCTAGACCTCACCCTCAACAGAGAGCTCTCCTCTCGGTAGCTCACCATCTCCTCTAGACCTCACCCTCAACAGAGAGCTCTCCTCTCGGTAGCTCACCATCTCATCTAGACCTCACCCTCAACAGAGGACTCTCCTCTCTGTAGCTCACCATCTCATCTAGACCTCACCCTCAACAGAGAGCTCTCCTCTCTGTTGCTCACTGACTCCGGAGTCCTCCGTCTCATCGGCCGTATGCTGGGGTCATCAAGCCTCTCCCCCACTTCCCTCTCCCACCTCCCTGCTCCTGGGGAGATGCAGCCAGTGATGCTGCATATACATTTTTACATATATTTGCATATACATTTACATTTACATTGAGTGACTTCGCAGATACTTTGATCCAGAGCAACTTACATGTGAGGCTGAGTAGATTTGTCCCAGGTCTCCTGATGAAAGTGATCAAAGTTGTAGAATTGTGAGTTTGGCCACAGAGTTACATGTGGATGTTCTCAAGCCCACTTCTACACTGGTTTGTGTTAGATGACTCCCTCTACAGGTTAAACACATGCCACTGCAGGTTACCCCCGCTGCCCTCTGATTGGCTGATGGGGTCACCAGGACATGGTGGATGTGTCTTAATCCCTGTAGATGTGACGAGTGTGCACTACTTCAGATAGTGAACATACACACAACACAACGGCCTACAAAACACAAAGGCCTACTTCATTGATACCTGTAAATATTTTCAACCAAAACTACCGCTGCAGTGATCAGGCTCACTGGGGTCACAGGGGCGCGGCCTCAGCCACCTGGAGGTCACAGGGGCGCGGCCTCAGCCACCTGGAACTCAAACAACACAGAGACAGAGCAGTTCTGTTCTGATCACACTTCACAAACCTGTTGATGTTGACTCTAAACTGTGATTACTCATAACTTCAGCAGTTACGATTACTCAGCCTGGTTACAGAAATGTGGAGGATACTTGAGTTCATACTTGTAGGTCTGTGATGCAACAGAAGATGTTCAAGTTGTCTTTGTGTAACGGAGTTAGTATATTGATGATTCCACTTGCCACACCTAGCTACAATTTCATCATTCTTTACTAATATTTAATTTATTCTTTATTATTTTCTCTATTTATAACTTTTTTGCACTGGTTTATTTCGTTATTTTCAATTGAAGATATGGAGTTACACATTCAGATTGTATTAAAAGTAATTGAACGCCACACCAGCGAGCCCCTG
Source organism: Urophycis tenuis (assembly GCA_036785325.1). Taxonomy (NCBI): domain Eukaryota; kingdom Metazoa; phylum Chordata; class Actinopteri; order Gadiformes; family Phycidae; genus Urophycis; species Urophycis tenuis. Next base: position 8,796,454 of record JAXIVH010000003.1, on the reverse strand, counting down.
CAAACTTCACGGGTGCGCCCCGTAGAATATCACAGTCTGCAGGTGGATAACTTTGGGTAGGTTGGCTTATGTTTTGCTCTGTAATATAATTAGCTTTACTGACTGTTTAAAACAGTAAACTTTATAAACTTTTATTTTATTTCAGTTGTAGTCTGTGCCAAACTGGAAGCTGTGGGAGCTAACGGACCCATGTTTTTCTTTGTTTATCAGGTAACCATTGTCTTTTCGGTCGTAACGTATGTTAGCATCTCTGTTAGCATGTACGTAGAATATGACAGTCTGCAGGTGGATAACTTTGGTTGTAGTCTGTGCCAAACTGGAAGCTGTGGGAGCTAACGGACCCATGTTTTTCTTTGTTTATCAGCAATAAAAATCTCCGAAAGAGACTGCAGAGACTGTCCGTGTCATTTAAACCGAAACACAACGCATGAGAACCGCTACAATGGTGCCGTGACCCGGATCTCTCCCTGGAGCTGCTGTGGCCTCGACGTGGGATAGGCCGTTCTTCGCGCTGCTGCGTCACCAGTGCTTTAACCGTTTTCTTGGTAACGTTACAGAGTTGCAGTCGTGGCTTAGGGCCTGTGTGTTTTTTTTTTAGGACTGAACTTTATATGTGGTAATGTTAGCCCAGTGAAAAGCCCCAGAAAAGAAAAAGAAAAAAAATTAAAAAAAAAAAAAAAATTGGAAAAAAAAAAAAAAAGAGACTTTACTTTTAGTGGGTAATTGTGATTTTGTGCATGCAAATGATATATTGGTATGTTTAAAGGTAACCTGTGAAGGTATATTTTATTTGGTTTTGAATGTTTTATTTTTACTTTTTCTTCCCTCTGTGGATAATCACTTAATAGGTGAATTCGGCAATTTGTTAAAAGATTTTGTTTTTATTTATTTTTCCAAGAAAAAAAAAAAAAAAATTAAATAAAATAGAGGTTAACATAGGATAAACAGTGATTAAGGCTGTAAAAGAAATAGGCTCAAAGGGTTATATATAGTTTGAATTTTATTTTTATTTTACACTAACAATGGATGAGCCTAATGTGTCAGGTATTGGTAGGGGCGCTAAACTGTGGTTTAGTCAGTTTCCTACTTTGGGTGGGCTTAATGAGGACGGACGTATAACATCTACTCCACACAATCCTAATGCTAGGGCTAAACGTAATGTGTGTGATAGTGCATGTTTCACTGCAGATGTTGGGGTGGATAGTCAGTCTGCACCTCCTGGTCGGGATGTCGGACATGTCCCAGTTACTGTTCTCAGTGACTTGGTGAAGCAGATAGGGACCAGTATAGGTGAAAATATTGCTACATGTCTTCAGTCAATTCCAACTGGTGGTGTTAACACGACTCAGTCAGCCACAGCTGATATCTCTAAAGTTAACCTGACAGTTAGCCATAATAGCTATGAGCCACACCCTTTCAGGGGAGATAATACTGACAAGATTTCAGTCTCTGAGTGGGAGGATGCTATGAGGCTTTATCTGAGCAGGAGGGGCGTTGAGTTATGTGACCAGGTAGAGGAGGTTTTGAGCAAGCTAAGGGGGAGAGCACGTGATGTGGTGACTATTGGGCTCCGCTGTCAACCCTCTCTAGATGTGAAGTCAGGCCCTCAACCAGTGTTTGATATACTTAATCAACATTTCAGTGACTCTGTGACCTCCTTTATGCCCCTTGCTGACTTTTATGACACAAAGCCACGCACCACTGAGACTGCTGTAGACTATTGGATTCGGCTTAACAAAGCCATTGATATGGCTGTAGAAGGACTAAAGAGGCAGGGAAAGACGCTTGACAACCCTTCTCGTGAAGTGACAGTCATGTTTATTACGCACTGCCCTGACACCGAACTGTCTCTAGTCTTCAGCTGCAAGCCGCTGGAGGAGTGGACTGCCACTGATGTTCAGGTACGCCTGGATGAACACCACAGAAAAAGGCGCCTCCAGCAGCGTCAGTCTTCTTGCTTGGCTGATAGCTTGCAGACCACACAGGCTACGAGAGTCTTGCACAGCCATGTTCAGTCTGCTGAATGCCCCACTGCCCTTCAGACAAATGCAGCCAGTGGAGCAAATCCGACTGGAGGTCAGTCACTGGAGCATGTTATCACTCTTCTTGAACGTTTACTGCAGCGGGAGGTCTTCCGACATCCCAGACCGCAGAGATCAGGTGCTGACAGCCGCAACAGGTCTCGGGGTCCTTGTGCCATTTGTGGTGGTGACAACCATGACACGGTGTCCCACTGCCGAAGAGAACGCCTTTGCTTTCGCTGTCATGCTGCTGGACATCAGGCTGTGGCCTGCAATGTTGCTCCTCCTGATTTGGCTGCTCAGCCTGGTAATTCCAACCAACAGGGAAACTAGCTGGCCCACATGAACAGGGGACTAGTGTAGGGCCAGATGACATGTCTCCACAATATTCTGATGATGCTGATCTTGAGTCAATTTACTCACAGTTTCGTGCTTTGACAAGTGATGACTCCACTGTATTGTTTCAAAACACACAGAGACTATCCGCAACTGATAATCTTTTTCACACTGATGTATTGGTTCAGGGGTTGGTGGAGCTCCGAGCCATGCTTGATAGTGGCTCGATGGCCTGTTCTTTGAGTGCTCGTGTGCTCCCCTTTCTGGAGCGGGCCGATGTTCTTGTTCCGGGCTCTATTTCTCCCACATCAGTTGTCCTTATTGGGTGTGGAGGTTCGAGAACAAATCCTGTTGGGGTGTGTGAGCTTCAGATGAGGGTGCTTGGCTGTAGCTTCTCGGTCCCCACACTCATCGTGGAGGGCCAAAGTGATGAACTCATTCTTGGCAGCAACGTCATGAAGCACCTCATCCGGATGCTGAAGCACTCTGGGGACTTCTGGGAGAATTTGTCCATCTCAGATCAGGCTTCTGTGGAAGAGGGACGCCTGCTGCAGCTGTTGGCCACCGTGGAGACATGGAGAGGCAAGGAGTGTCCTGATAAGGTGGGAACTGTTAAGCTGAAGCATGCAGTGACTTTGGAGCCCATGCAGGAACACTTGGTATGGGGTCGCCTGCCTAGCCATACGTGTATCTCTGCTGGCAGCACAGTTGTCGTGGAGCCAAGTGAGTCGCGGGCGGTGCCACGGTCAGTTATAGTGGGACGAGTCGTGACACCTTTATGGGGGGATGGGTGGGTCCCAGTGAGAATCATTAACCCCTCTACAAGACCAGTGACTCTGAGACGCAACTGTAAGATTGCTGACGTGTCTCCATGTGTGGCACTAGAGGATTTTGATACTGACTATTTGTATCAGGATGACCAACCTAATGATGTGACATGTGCAGTGACCAGGACTGCTGATCGGGCTGACTCTGGCAGTGAAAAGAGCTTGACTGTTGACTCAGACTGCTATACGCACAGACCTAACGGTACAGTTCTATGTGACTTGGGACTGCAAGACATTGACGTTGGCTCAAGTGCCCTGTCCACATTCTGGCGGTCAAAGCTTGAAGATTTGCTGGCCAAGTATGAGTCCATCTTCTCCCGCCATAGTTTAGACTGTGGACTAGCCAAAGACTTTGTTCACCGCATCCGACTGAGTGACAGCAAACCCTTCAGACTCCCATATCGCCGTCTGTCCCCATCACACTATGACAAGCTCAGGGTGGCTTTAAATGAAATGGAGGAACGTGACATAATTCGGAAGTCTACCAGTGAGTATGCCTCACCACTTGTACTGGTCTGGAAAAAGAACGGAGATCTGAGGCTCTGCACAGATTTTCGCTGGCTGAATGCACGCACTGTTAGGGACGCACATCCCCTACCTCACCAGGCCGATGCTTTGGCTGCTCTGGGAGGGAACGCTTTCTTCTCAACCATGGACTTGACCTCGGGCTACTATAATGTGGGGGTCCATGAGGAGGATAAAAGGTTCACTGCGTTCACCTCCCCATTTGGACTTTATGAGTATAATAGGCTGCCTCAGGGGCTGTGTAACAGTCCAGCCACGTTCATGAGGATGATGTTGGCAATCTTCGGTGACCAAAATTTCTTGAGCCTCTTGTGTTACCTAGATGACATACTCGTATTTGCCCCCAATGAGCAGCTGGCCTTACAGAGACTGGAGATGGTGTTCGAGAGGTTGAAGGTACACAATCTGAAGTTAGCCCCTAAAAAGTGTCACTTCATGAAACCATCAGTGAAGTTTCTTGGGCACATCGTGAGTAGGGATGGCGTTTCTACCGATCCTGAAAAGGTCAAGGCCATTGTCGCCTTGGGCGAGAAGGATTTGTTGGTGGAGGGCACTAACACGCCCTGTCCGACCAAGATCAGATCTTTCCTTGGTATGATCGGGTTTTATCAGCAGTTCTTTGAGGGCTACTCCTGTATCAGTAAACCTCTGTTCGCACTGACATCTGGTCCGAAGGGACCACGTCAGGCCAAGGGCAGGCGGCGCTCCCCTGTGGCTAGGAAGCTCTCCTCCACTGACTGGACCCCAGAATGCAGTAACGCGTTCAGGAAGCTAAAGCAGGCTCTGATAGAAAATGTCACTCTTGCTCACCCTGATTTCGCTAGGCCCTTCTTGCTATCAGTCGATGCTTCATCCAACGGCCTCGGGGCTGTGCTTTCTCAGCTAGCTGAAGGTGAGGGTGTTGCGCGTCCTATCGCGTTTGCCAGCAAGTCGCTCAACTACGCCCAGTCACGCTATCCTGCTCACAGGCTGGAATTCCTTGCGCTCAAGTGGGCTGTTTGTGATAAGTTTAGCCATTGGCTGAGAGGTCACCCATTTACCATCTGGACTGACAACAACCCCTTGACGTACATTCTCAGCAAACCAAAGCTTGATGCCTGTGAGCAGAGATGGGTGGCGAAGCTGGCCCCTTATGACTTTGGAATCAAGTACATCCCTGGCCCTAAAAATGTGGTGGCGGATGCTCTCAGCCGTGAGCCGTTTGTGCGACCAAGTGTGCTTCATCGCCTCGTAACAGTTCCTTATGGTGCACTCCTGGAGCAAGCGAAAGCCTTGAACCTTGACTCTGTACAGGATGCTTTCCGGTTGTCTTGTGATCCATTGAGCCGACTAAAGGTGCATTATACCTTACCTGCAACACCAGGCAGCACTGAGGCAGTGCCCCAGGATCATGCAATCTCTGCATATGCGGTATCTGCTGTTTTGGAGCGGTCGTTGGATAGAGAATACTTACCTCATCATGCCCTACTCTTGCCTCAGCTCATTCAGTCCATCCAGCCTTCTGACCTGTCTGACGTCTGCCCTCTGCCTAGAGATGAGCTGATGGCCAAGCAGCTTGCTGATCCTTGCTTGAGTCGTGTGCTTCACTTTGTGGAGCGGCAGAGGCGGCCATCGAGACGAGAACGTTCCCATGAGCCTGTGGAAGCTTTGCGGCTCCTTAGACATTGGGAGAAGCTCTCTAGCAAAGCAGGGGTGTTGTATCGCACCTCAAAAGATGCTGTAACAAAGAGAAAGACTTACCAATACATTGTGCCCTCTGCTGTGAGAGAGGCAGTCCTTAGGGGTGTCCATGATGAAGCCGGTCATCAAGGGCAGAGGCGGACGCTTTACCTGGCCAGACAGCGGTTCTATTGGCATGGGATGGAAGGTGATGTGAAGGAGTATGTGCGTCGCTGTCGTCGCTGTGTGTTCAGCAAGACTCCTGAACCCGAAGCCAGGGCGCCACTTGAGAGTGTCAAGACCTCCAGACCTCTTGAGCTGGTCTGCATTGACTTTTGGTCAGCTGAGGACTCTTCCAACAAGTCCCTCGATGTGCTCGTTGTGACTGATCATTTCACCAAGCTGGCCCAGGCCTTTCTTTGTCCCAACCAGTCAGCTAAGGTTGTTGCTCAACAGCTCTGGAACAACTTCTTCTGCATCTATGGTTTTCCCGAACGGGTGCACTCAGACCAAGGTGCGAACTTTGAAAGCAGTCTGATTGCAGAGATGCTCCAAGTTGCTGGGGTGGAGAAATCCCATACGACTCCTTACCACCCCATGGGCAATGGAGCAGTTGAGAGGTTCAATCGCACCCTTGGTAATATGATCAGGGCCCTGCCGCCTAAAGCCAAGCAACGCTGGCCACAGCGACTGAGGTCTCTCACCTTCTCATATAATGCCACAGTCCATGAAACTACTGGCTTCGCTCCTTTCCAACTGATGTTCGGCAGAACTCCAAGGCTGCCTGTGGATCTAATGTTTGAGTCTGTGCTTCTGGATGACCAGGTGGTTGACTATGATGCCTATGTGCGCCGTCTCAGGCAGGATTTGGCGGACGCTATTAGGATTGCCCAGATCTCAACCACGAAACAACAGGAGAGGCAAACGAACCTTTACAACCGCAAGCTGAAAGGTGCTCCGGTGGATGTTGGGGACAGAGTCCTTTTGGCAAATAAGGGAGAGCGAGGAAGGAGGAAGCTTGCGGATCGCTGGGAGAACCACCTCTACACTGTCATGGAGAAGCATGAGAACACTCATACCTTCAAAATCAGGAACTGTGATACTGACCAAGAGAAAGTCGTCCACAGGAACCTTATTATGCCGGTGAACTTCCTACCCATTTCTGATAACCCAGAGGACTGTGACTTCTCTGTCAGTGACCTGACCGAGGGGGATGTGACTGGAAATGGGTCTGGTCTAGATGTGGGCATTGAGGGCTCTGCTGTGCTGCCGGCCTATGGTCCTGAGAGCAGGACTGTGTCATGGATCTCTCAACTCCCAGCCGCCTCTGGAGAACAGTCATCCGCAGAGGTTGATATTCCTACTGCTGGTGACCCACCTGACGAGTCCATTCTTTTTGACCCGACTGTAGACATTGACAGTCCTGGGGGAATGACTGATCACCGACCTGCTCTATTTACACCTCCAGTAGACACATTGCTCCTGGATGCTGGTTCTGTGGTTGCATCAAGGGCAGACCGTGACCTTTCCAATGACAGGGCACTGGGTGTGAGAACGAGGTGTGGGAGAGCTGTTAGACCTGTAGTTCGACTTATTCAGAATATGCACCAGAAGATTTTTGCTGGTCGTTAGTGTTATGCTGGGTGTTCTTTGTGGTTATGCATATATTAGTTCTTTCCATTTTGAGGTGGATTTATTTCTTTGTTTTTTTGTTTTGTTTTTTTGAGTAATGACACCTGTGTGTGACTACTGGTAATGTGTAGGTCCAGGTGATTCATTTTGGTGCTGTTTTATTCATGTGATCTAGAGTGACTTAACATGTACATGGGCATGTTTACCTATGGGTGTGGGAAGGTCTTGCAACCCCTCCCCATTCTAATTCTTCAGGAATAGTCTTGTGACTGGAATACTTTGTATCAGTGATCTCAGCAGTACGGTGCACTTTAAATTATTTCTTTATTGGAAATTTTCCTCCTCTTTATGTGATGTTTTTGGTACCTGATCTTTGTTTAATGGTACTCCCACAATCCAGGCACTTTTTTTTTTTTTTGTGTTGTGTTTTTCCTTTGTTTTGGTGTGGGCAAGCGGAGATCAGTAGGGGGGAATGTAACGGAGTTAGTATATTGATGATTCCACTTGCCACACCTAGCTACAATTTCATCATTCTTTACTAATATTTAATTTATTCTTTATTATTTTCTCTATTTATAACTTTTTTGCACTGGTTTATTTCGTTATTTTCAATTGAAGATATGGAGTTACACATTCAGATTGTATTAAAAGTAATTGAACGCCACACCAGCGAGCCCCTGCAAACTTCACGGGTGCGCCCCGTAGAATATCACAGTCTGCAGGTGGATAACTTTGGGTAGGTTGGCTTATGTTTTGCTCTGTAATATAATTAGCTTTACTGACTGTTTAAAACAGTAAACTTTATAAACTTTTATTTTATTTCAGTTGTAGTCTGTGCCAAACTGGAAGCTGTGGGAGCTAACGGACCCATGTTTTTCTTTGTTTATCAGGTAACCATTGTCTTTTCGGTCGTAACGTATGTTAGCATCTCTGTTAGCATGTACGTAGAATATGACAGTCTGCAGGTGGATAACTTTGGTTGTAGTCTGTGCCAAACTGGAAGCTGTGGGAGCTAACGGACCCATGTTTTTCTTTGTTTATCAGCAATAAAAATCTCCGAAAGAGACTGCAGAGACTGTCCGTGTCATTTAAACCGAAACACAACGCATGAGAACCGCTACATTTGCGCAACACGTTTAATGGTGAATCATTACTGCAGGTAATATTCAAAATATCACAATGGCGGCAAAGACACTCAGAGAAAAAACATGATGGGTTTCAAATTTAGACCTCTAATCAAACAAGCAAATCAGCAATATGTTTATTAAAAGGTGAATACATCATTCTTAAAGGTTTCATTGTGCTAAATGTGCTAAATATGGCTTAGCAGTGTCATGGAAATACCATTATGGAAGGCCCGTGATTTAGCTAAAAACAGGCCCTCGGTACGTGGGAGTAGCTTAGTAGCTTAGCATCCGCGCTGAAGGGAAGTCTTTCGAAGGCTGTCAGTGTTATTCTGATGGGCCCAGATTACAAATGGATTGCTTTTAAACTTCTAGCAAGGCACATGAATGGCTCGCTGACAGACGCCCGTGTTAAGGCGGCGGCGCGCGCGTCACGCTGTCAGGAGAAATTAGCGGAACGCAGAGTGACGAGCGAAGACGATGTTTCAGTTTTTTGCGTGCTCTGGAGGTAGATGGGGAATCTGCGTCAACGCTTCACTTTGTTCGCGAGCTGATGGACTGATTTGGTATTTTAGGATGAAGACACCGAGGCAGGAACATAATCTTACAAACAATCCCAGGAAATACTGTCTTTGATGAACGTTGTGTGTGTGTGTGTGTGTGTGTGTTTTCTCTCCCATTATTTATTTAACTGTGAATTTAGCCAAGCTTGTCAAACAAAGTGTGGTTTATTGCTCTGCGCTGGAGAAATGCTGAAAACACAACCGATAACACTTCCTCTTGTCACTGATCAGACTGCTCGCCTAATATTTGATATTTTTGAATGTAAGACCACACACACACACACACACACACACACACATAAACACACATTCTAAAACACAATGTGAACTATTTAAAAAGGTATTTACTGTCCTCAAAAGCAGCGATCAGCAGAAAGTGTGTGTGCGTCCATGTGTGCATGCATGTGCGTGTGTGTGCATGTGTGTGTTTGTGTGTGTGTGTGTGTGTGTGTGTGTGTGTGTGTGTGTGTGTGTGTGTGTGTGTGTGTGTGTGCGTGCCTGTGTGTGTGTGTGTGTGTGTGTGTGTGTGTGTGTGTGTGTGTGTGTGGAGCCACGGTGAGGTCAGTGTGTGTATTCACTTACAGTGCTGGGCCCCAGTGCTGCTCGTTGGGGTCTCTGTGTTCAGCTGGCATTGTAGTTATGACATTTGTAGTTGACTTCTCTTTTCTTCATAGACATATTGTTTACATATCATCAAATTGCTTTGCCAACAAAGTGCAAATAAAATGTAAATTCATCCACATGAAGAGGATTTAGTATAAGCCTAATCATAAAATACAGCAGCCCCACTGAACAGCCGAATTATACAGTGGCTCAAGAAAAAGCAGAAATAATGCACTGTTGTAGGTCTACAAGTAGGTAAAATGTAGTGTAGTGTAATCTTAAACACATACACAAAACCATTCTGCTCACCCAGACCCAGATCTTAATCAAAAGCCAGTCTGTTCACCAACAACCAGATCAACTGTCGTTCTTTATCAATGAGTGCAGGCGCTAAGTCAGTCTGACTCACTCAGAAAAACAGGAACTGCTGAGAGAATCGAAAGTGTCGAGAAACGAAAGTGTCCACTGGTCTCCGCCCAGTGAGCCGCAGACAGGAACACGGAAGCTGCGCACCTGCAGATCTTGTGCGACTTTGCGTCTGCGTAGGCCTAAAACCAACAGTACTTCTAAAGGTAAGTCATTCCGCATGTATTCAACAATGACTTAACTTTTTTGCCACGATGCACACTTTTGCGCAACGACTGTGGAAAACTGGCGGAATATTTTAGATTTTGATAAACCAACTTTACATGTGATTTTGGAAATGTTGCGGTTGGATTGAGGCCGATGTTGTGAGTGCACTCGGCTAAATTCCGTTTCGTCGCCAAACCTGTTGAGCAGTCCACCTGAGCACCATGATGGATGTCGAAGAGGACGGAACCGTGGTGGACCTGGGGGACCCGGTCCCTCTCGCATCCCCAGCGGAGGGTGAAGGCTGTCAGTCTAGCTGTTCCTCCGCGCAGGGTGCGCAGGACGAGCCAGCTCCTCCCCAGATCCCCCCTACCGAGATCTCTCCTGCCAAGCCCCCCGCCGAGCAGGCTGCCCAGAGCCGCTGGGTGTCAGCCCTGGACCAGTTCAAGACCAAGAGATTCTTTGTGTTGAGGGTAAAAGCATCCATTGTGTTATGATGAAGAATTAAGTGTCAGCAGTTGGTCAGATTGATATAGGATATACGAGTAATAGCTTGAATGGGAAATGTGTGATTTATGTAATTTAAGCCTGACTGCACCTTAATCGCTCATTTGCACTTCTGGTTAGAACTCCAACTGCATTTCGTTGTCCCTGTACTTGTACTCTGCACAATGACAAGAAAGTTTAATCTAATCTAACTAATCTTAAAAATCTATAATTCATGTTTATTTTATCGTAATGTTAAATTTAAGATAAATAGCTATGTCTTCTTGTCTCAATATGTCTCCATGTCTTCTTCTCATTTGTTATATGTAATCCCATGGTGCACACATTGCGCAGAGTTAGGTGTTTTAAGTGTCAGGTGAAAGACGTTTTATTGTGAAAAGGTCGAAACGGTTGTGTGTTTTCCTGTCCCCCATGTCCCAGCCCGGCACACTGTCCCAAGCCATCGAGGACATCAAGGCCCTGGTGGACAAAGAACAAGATGGCGCCGTCCAGGGTCTGTGGCTCATGGCAGAGTGAGTTTCAGTGTTCACCAAACTTACAGCTGGTATACTGTTTGGGTTTGCTGTGGGTTATGTGCACCTCTCCAGAAATGTAAAACCACACATCAGGGTGATGGTGTCTCTCCCGCTGCGTGGTCTGGTTCCTTCAGGATGGACCGGTTGAGGAGCTTCACGTGTGTGTTCCTTTGTGTAACGTGTAATGTCCCCAGATGTTACTGAGGGACCTCTTGGTGAACGATTCTAGTGGACTGGGCTCTGAATCACAGACCTGTGGCGTATCTACGGTGGCTGCTTGAACCCATCATTTGGGCGGCTTCCTGCTCACCAGATTAACCCGGGGCGGGTAAACCCCATGGGAAGTCGTATCTCTATCGCAGTGGCCTGCCCCAAAAGCACCAAGAGGGGACTAGTGCTGTGTATTTAGGTAGCTTTGGTATGGAGTCGGCGTTAAAGACACAATGTAGACCATCTGAGGGACGCTAAGGGCTGAGGGCGAGTGTGGTCTTGGACATAATGGCTGCTTTAACTAAAACCAAAATCTATGTCTGCATCTTCTACTGGTTATAGTGCTGCTGTTGAACTCCCAGTGCTGGACCTCATGCATTATAGGAAGAGTAACGTTTTGCTCCCCGCACGGCTCTATAAATTAATTGAATATACAATATATTTTATTCATATTTATACGTGTTAAAATGCCATCAGCCATCACATTTGAAGACCACATATAGGCCTTAGTGCAAGCTGTAGGCTTGTGTTTATGTTTCAATGGGAGTTGCTGATTTGCCACAAGCCATCTCCACGTCAACTCAACTGGCTGATCTAGCCATTGATAACACACATTATGTAAACAAAGAAATATTGGCTTTAGCCGATGGCTAAAGCTGTGTCAAGTCGTGGGGGGTCCTCTGATGTTCTGGTCGTCTGATGTTCTGGTCTTGGTTCTATGTTCTGTTCCGCTGATGTTCTGGTCTTGGTTCTATGTTCTGGTCCTCTGATGTTCTGGTCTAGGTTCTATGTTCTGGTCCTCTGATGTTCTGGTCATGGTTCTATGTTCTGGTCCTCTGATGTTGTGGTCTTGTTTCTCCATCTGCTGTGCTCAGGGTAGATCACTGGAACAACGAAAAGGAGCGCATGGTGGTCCTCACCGACAAAAGCCTCCTGGTCTGCAAGTATGACTTTGTCATGCTCAACTGTGAGCGTGTCCACAGGATCCCTCTCAACTTTGTGGACCGCATTTCCTACGGTGCATTCAGCTTCCCCGAGCGCTCCCTACTCACGTAAGTGGCTGTCCAGCACATCACCTGGTCAACAGGAAACAAAGTAACATTCAAATAATATTCAAATGTATTATAATATTGTATTGTATTATAATATGTATTATAATTACCTTGAGGTTTTACAAGTCCTAAAAAGTCTTGCATTCCCTAATGACATATTTAGCACCTTGAAAGAGTCACTCTTTTTTTATTAGTGAACATTAGCATGATTTAATATTTTAAATGTATTTACTTGATTCTCAATCTTCGTCATTACGCCTGCCATCCCTCTGTTGGCACATGCCTGCGCACTGTGTTACTCTCAATAAAGTATCATTGAATAGCTCACCTAACTCTTAATCTATGCTAATGTTAATCCATGCTGCTCCTAAACTCTGGTAATACATCACTGGTGATCTCCTCAAGTCTGTCTATCTGTGCCACTGCCTCAGGGTCACGGTTAATCGCCCCCTGTGTCCAGAACTCTTATGCTCAGGGTGTGTGTCAGTACAGGGGCTCTGTGTTTGCATAGGGCAGCTATTTTTGGCCACTCCTTCTTATACTGCACCTGAACCTGGCAGCAAATATACTCCACCCAGAGCACACTGAACAGTCATGTGGTGGGCATCGCTCCGCTTGGGGCTATTAAAACGCCCTTCCTGTTTTCCGTTAGAGAGTAAAGAGGCGTGTCCAGCTCCTTTTCAGCTCTTATTTTATAATGCATCAGGGAAATGTCAGGTGATAAATAAGAGAACAGGATGCAGGCCTACCTTTATGAGAGACATATGTTATTATATACGTAGATGGATGACATGGAGTCAATTACTGTCCATATCTGTTTAGTTTTTATTGTGTAGAGTTGAATTACTGGTTTTGGATGATTTTGTGGTCACCTGGAAGGGCAACTGAGGGAGTGGCGTCGCCTAGGAAACACAATGCAGTGCTGAGGTCAAAGGTCTGCTTTCAGGGCGTGATAACTGCCTCCAGAAGACAGACGAGAGGCTGATAGAAAGACGTGTAGGTTGAAAGACAAACCAGTCTTGAGTACATTCGACACAAACTTTAGACAGCAGATATACATTTTCTTCATTTTAACTTGCTCCCCTGTCAGTTTTCCTACAAAACAGGTTAGGTTAGAGAGAGTGACACGGCAGGTTGTGTCACTATTTATATTATATTTTACGACCCTATGATTGATGATTTGGTTGTCGGCACAAATCCGACCTTTTGACCTGATGAGTTCTGCAACCACTCTCACCCCCATGTATTTACAATGCGTTGCTTGTCCACACTCAGCTCAGCTTCCTGTTCCAGCAGGAGAGACTGACCTCTGGTGGCACAAAACAGAAACGACGCATGTACTGTTTAAGTCACCCGCCGACACAGCGTTGGGAACCGTGTGGTACGAGAGGTCTTTCGGTGCTGGCATGGCCCCCTGCTGATGCCGGAGTTAGCTTTACCTTTGGCAACATTTATTTGCTTTCAACCGCGGTGACGCCTCCTCTAGCGCCAGCAGTGCCTGTGTGGACGGCTGTGGGAACTGCATTTCAGTTGAGTGGTGGAGGCTGTGTGCTCAGAAAAGGACAGGACTGAACAACTGACGATGATTTAGAACTTTTAGACCGGGAGCGCTTTGTTGTTTGATACAGAAACACTCAAACACTGGATGTCTCTTATCATCATCACCTTCTTGGCATGTTTTGGGGCAGTGGATTCATGCCTTATTAGGCCTGTGGCCAAATCTGCATTCACAACAAAAGCGTGGATGTTAGGTTGGTAGTTTTCCCTCAGCCCGTCTTGTTATTCTCTCGCTCATGTTCCGGCTGGTATTTCTGTCTGTGCGGTAGACCGTGTTGTCATGCTAATTGTACTTTCAGAAACCGTGGTCTCAGGGGACAAGATGTGTCCCCAAGTCATTCAACCTGACCTGGTAATTCACGTGTCCCTGACTCAGAGGTGTTGAGAGAGGCAGAGGATGGATTCCGTCAGGAGTTATTTGGTGGCTGTTGTGTAAAATATATTTCTCTATCTGTGTGACAGTTGGTGTGTGACCCCATCACAGACAGACAGACAATGATCCCTGAGGGAATCATTAAAGTATCTATCTACCAGTCACTATCTCTGGTAGATAGTGACTCTTAAGTAGAGGAATTTCTACTGGTATACAACATGTATTTATTTCAACCTTAGACTGGCATAATTTCCTACAAATGTATGTTCACCCACAGACTTTAGATTGTTATTGGTTCTTATTGGTTCTTAAGATGACATAAAACTGTTCTCTGTTGCATAATTTTGCACAGGGACTTTCCTTTACCCCCATTTGTGTGCGTGTGTGCATGCATGCATGAGTGAGTGAGTGAGTGAGTGAGTGCGTGCGTGCATGGTGGGGAGGTCTTTCACAATAGGGTGTTTATTTTAGTAGTAGCTGCAATAGTACATAAGACCAGCAGAGTACACTGCAGACCCAACTCTTACTCATCCGGAATAATTCTTATCGCTCGGTCTGACATAAGAGATGTCAAGGGTGAAGGAATGCATCAGTAAAACGTTTTGTTGAACAGACCAATTGAACGTGAGTCTTTAATGTGTAACTAATGTTTTATGTAAATCTATCGGTCCTCTATCTATCCCATTTTCTTATTTATCCTACCTCCATTTATTTATAATATTGTATTGTATGTGTATATTATATTTGTGTAATATTGTTGTGGGAAATATTGGAACACATAGTGAACACAAAGGTTTTGGCTTTCAAAAGGATTTGCAGTGTGAGGGTACATCTTTATTTGCCCCACACATCAAAGTCAAATCACAGCTTATCATTATTATTATACATGTCTGTGACTTGTTAATTATGATAATTACAATTATGTTATTATTTGCATGGACAGTTTGTAGATGATGGGAACAGTTTTATTTTGCCATCACCCGTTTCCTTCAACTGAAATCCATGACATTGTACGTTATTTTGGAATAAACGTACACCGCTAAAGTTTAACTTGACAAATCTCCTTTGACATCGGCCATTGTGGTAACCCTGGCAACCATGTTGGATGTTAAACCCCGTGTGTTGAGTGGCAAGCTGAGTGCTTTGTTGACAGAATGTGTGTGTGTGCGTGTGAGAGAAGGACTCTGTTGTGGTGCAACGTGAGGACCGGGTGTATGGTTGGCCTGGAGACAATGTGGGCCACTCGCCATGACAACACACGGCCGTGCCCCCATATTTACCCAGCGTGTTGACTTATGAGGCCCGGTCCCCTGAAAGCAGAACCTCCAGAGGAATGTTCCGTCGCCTTCCCTGAAGCTTTGCAAAACACACAGCGCCATTCTAGAACGCATGTCTGCTTTTATTGTGAAAAGGAACACTGTCCTCGCTAATAGTTTGAGATTAACTATGCCGACCAGGTGAAGTCTGTCATATTATCCTCAAGTTAAGCCCCTACATTTTTTTTTGTTGGCTATATGTCGATGAGGTGGTCTACAGGTGCTTTAAATACCTTTTTGTGTCGGATCGCTAAATGACAAAATGGTGGTTCTTCCTTGGGTCACTCCACTTTCTCCTGTTGCTGCTGAGGGTAGAGAGAGAGAGAGAGAGAGAGAGAGAGAGAGAGAGAGAGAGAGAGAGGAGAGAGAGAGAGAGAGAGAGAGAGAGAGAGAGAGAGAGAGAGAGGAGAGAGAGAGGAGGAGAGAGAGAGATGAGGAGAGAGAGAGAGAGAGAGAGAGAGAGAGAGAGAGAGAGAGAGAGAGAGAGAGAGAGAGAGAGAGAGAGAGAGAGAGGAGAGAGAGAGAGAGAGAGAGAGAGGCAGCTAGTGAAAGTCCAAACCCCTCAGCACTAGCATTTACACACCACCACCACCACCACCACCATGGAGTCTTCCAAGGCCTCTGGCTGCCTCACCCAGGCCCAGCCCTGCTCTGCCTGTCTGGGCTGGTCTGCTCCCCCTCACGGCTTACCTGAGGAATTCTCTCAAGCTTTTCTTTTTTTTCATATCCCCATTTATACTGCGGCTATAGTTCTGCTCTCCGACAAAAGGAAACGCATACAAATCATTCCCCTCCACCACCACCCCCTCCTCCTCCAGAACCGCCGCCCATATTGTCAACTCCTTTTGGGGGGGAACATAATCACTCTTTTGAGGCTGGCGCCTTTGGCTTTTGTAACCACACGGAAGTCCCCCACCTCCCCGCTCTCTCCCCGTCTCCCTCGCACCTTGGCTCTCACCCCATCCCGTCACCGCTCTCACCCGCCATATGAAACTCATCATGAGCCTTATGTAAACAGGGCACGTGAGGTGTTGTTATTGGGTGCCCCCCCCCCCACCTCCTACGCCAACCTTCCTGGGACTTGAGCACCCCCCCCCCCCCCCCCCCCCCCCCCCCGTTTGATTCTGCTTGGGAGGATGTGCTGTTGCTCAAGGGCTGGAGGGGGGAGCAGGAGCGAGGCTGGCAGAGGATTAAGAAATCTGTCATTTTATTGTCCCGCATGACTTGGGTTATTATTCCAGTCAGTTCTTGTGAAATCACTCGGGCCAAATCAAACAACCAGTTTTATTCCTGCTGTGGTGGTGTTCCGTGTAGGCAGGTGAACGTAGCCAGCAACTAGCTGTCCTCTGAGGGTTGTGCACCTTCATCACCCCGTGCTGTGGGGAGCACGTCAGGTAATCAAAGGTCAGGTGGAGATGGTGTCAGTCACGTCTAAGCTTGATTTTCCACATGCTATTATCCAGGTACAAGGTGAATAAGGTACACATTCTTCAAGATATGTTTATTTTGTAAGTTTTGCTTTAGATGTTGATCGATCACTTCTCGGTTCAATTCAGAAAACCCCTATCTGTGCTATCTACCCGGAGGATAAATGTGCACTGATATTTGACCTTTTGCTTCTGTTGTACCTCATGCACCTTTATCCATTAAATTGAGAGGTTGCTAAATTAGATTCTGCAAATGCCGTAACCATACACACATTAATTATTGAATATAAAAAGGTAGGCTATCGTTTGAGCCCCAGGTAGATCCTCCCCATCCATTTGTGAGGACCTTTTAATGGTTGAATGTGTGAGGGGTTTGTGGGGCCCGATTTTATTCAATTTGAACGCCTTGTTATAAAAAGGATTTTGCCAAGCCCTGTGTGATCTGAAGGTGTCATTGTCGAATAGTCTTTGCAAAGCCAGCAGCCAGAGCCAACATTACCTCACATCTGATGAGTTTGAGTGTGTTCCCTCTGAGAAGGTGTCTTCTGAGGTCTCACTGGCCGTGGAAAGATATGTCCCCAGGGCATGCTCATTAAAACCTATTTACTCTAAAATGCCAAGAGAGAGAGAGAGAGAGTGTGTGTGTGTGTGTGTGTGTGTGTGTGTGTGTGTGTGTGTGTGTGTGTGTGTGTGTGTGTGTGTGTGTGTGTGTGTGTGTGTGTGTGTGTGTGTGTGTGTGTGTGTGTGTGTGTGTGTGTGAGAGATCAGATTTGTATTCACTGTGACTACTGAGGAGTGACGGGTAAGAGATTTGCGAGCACTGCAGGTGTAGGCGGAGTCTATTAGACGCCTCTGTTCAAAACGGCGGTCTGAGGACAACCAATAAATCCCGTCATATTATTGATCGTTTTTAGTTTTATTTTCTCTCACCAAAACGAACAAGCGGTGTTGACCTGGTGTTTTCTCGGTGAACCCAGGAGGCCGGGCGAGGGCGTGCGCGTGTTCTGGGACCGGCTGCGGGAGCCGTCCTTCGTGGCCCGGTGGAACCCCTTCAGCGTGGAGTACCCCTACATGACCTTCACCGAGCACCCGGCCAAGACTGCCAACGACAAGTTCGCCACCCTCTGCGACGTAAGTCCCGAACGCACGCTAACGCCCCCCCCCCCCCCCCCTCCCCCCCCCCACCCCCACGCCACAAAGGGCTGCTGTCCGAATAGTGGTTGTTGTTGCTTTGGGGGTTTTTTTCCCCCCGCATCAATAAAATGATAAAAATCACAGCACTGATAGAACTGGACACGTACGGCATGATTTCTGTTTTTTGAAAAAGCAACGTTTATTTGAATCGCACCAAAGTCCGTTTTGCCGTCTCAAGGCTGCGATAAAATCCGTTTGACCGATGAGCTGTGTCCTAATCACTGTGGTCGTGGTACATGTCATTTCTCAAAACACACAGCGGTAAACTACATTCATAGAGCCATAATTATCGCTAACTGTTATATGTTACAGTGCTACAAGCCAGTGTTTACTTGCAGGTTGCTTTTGAAAACATGCCCATTTTCTGTTGTATTAGTTTTTTGTATTGGTTTTGGATACCTACTTTCACGGTTTTGGATACCTACTTTCACCATAAAAGTGACAGGCTACTTTTAGTTATCAAACAAGAAATCAACCTAAAAAAACAAATCTCACCCAAAAATGTCGGAATGCACACCGAGACGCACCCAGTTATCATAATCCCCCTCATCCGTGAACTGCTATTCACAAAACTATTTTACACTTTTACACACACAAAAAAGCGAAACTCCATTATAATTGAATCGCGCTTCCCGGGATACTTAGAGGTGCAATTGTTGCAGCCCGAGGGTGTGCATGAGCTTTGTATGCATTAAATATTGCTCTGGTCATCGCCCTATCGTCTGCAAACGGTGGCAGCTCTTGTTTCACATGAACGCGAGTCGCCCTTAAATCAGACCCTTGTGAAAGCCCCCGCGATGTGACTGAAATTCCTCCTCCGTCGCGGCGATGCAGAGCGTGTCAGATTGAGGCCTAATGACAGAGTGGGTGTGCAGCCGAGCCGAACCACATGCTGTGGGAATGTGACACAATAGGTGTCATGGACCCCGTCCCCTGGAAGAGAAGTGTGCCTTGCAGCGCCCCCCCCCCCCACAGTCTGTATAGTGCCTGACTGACTAACTGCCTGTCTGTCAGTCAGTTGGTCTTTCTTTCTGCCTGGCTATCAGTCACTATCGCCTACACATTGGTTTACACTAAAATGTTAAGAGTTAAAAGTTAAAAGTTTGAGTCAAAGTAGTGTTTATAACATGTCCTCAAAGTATCATTATCATCATTTAGTATTGATAACATGTCACTTGAGTATCATTGTCCAGAGTTTCATTATCAACATTAGTACTGATAATATCCTCAGAGTATCGTTATCAACATGAGTACTGACAACAAGGATCAGTGGATACAACACTGACAGACCAACCCTGTGCCTCACCAGATCCAGGACTTCCGTAAGCAGCTGAAGGAGGCAGCGGAGAAAGCCCACTTGGCCAAGCCGGTTCCTGGGAAGGCCAACGGAGTGCTGCTCCTCAACCAGCCCCTCCTCATTGAGGCCTACGTGGGCCTCATGTCTATGGTCGGCAACCAGAATAAACTAGGCTACTGCCTTGCTCGTGGTCACATCGGCATTTGAGCTCCTGTGTGACTTCCTGTCGTGTTTTTGGCGTTGCTCCTCAAAGATGTGCAGTTGGTTTAATTTGTTTCTTGTCCTGTTTTCTGAGATCTTAAACTATTGCTGATGTTCATAAAACCTCTCCTGTCTTCAGTGGCTGTCTGAACTTTATTTGTGTCAAGCAGAGGAGTTATATACTCTGATTGGAGTTAAAATCACATGCAGTGATTTCACCAGCAGGCGGGGTGGGGTGATGTGGTTCAGTAAGAATTCTCCAGAATTGTTGCCGTGAGCTCATGGGTGTGGGCTGACGTTGAGAAACTCTATGCCATTTCATCATGTGGGAATGGAACTCAACTCTGTTCCTTTCCGCGTCATATCTGTCATGTGCATCATGTGTCATATCCACCATCTCCCTACCTCCCATTCTCCTGTATCACTATATACGTCACATCACTAACTCCCACTGTCTGATGCTCTTAGTGGTGTGTGCATGTACTGACTTTTTTGTTTTAATTTTTTTTTGTTGATGTTCAGTTTGTTTGTACTTTTGCAAAAGAAGTAAAGTAATTGTCGTTTTTTTTAATGTAAATTTGGGGCTGAAATTATACTTATTTACCTCAAAAGAATGGCTGGTTTTGTCCCTGTCTTTGTGCATCTTTAAATTAATATTCAGTGAACCGTGTCTAAAGCCAGTGCATATGTAGTCCCTTTTACAAAGGCACCCATGGGCTCCTCTGCACTGTTCAGTCTATACTTCCATACAATAACTCTTAACTTCTTGATCAGCCTGGCCGAGGACTTCGGTGTTGAACATCGCTTTGATAGGAAAAACTATTCTCACCTGTGTGTGTGTGGGAAGAGGTGCTTGGGGTAAGGGGGGGGTGGGGCGGAGGAGGCAAACTCTGGGAAGTCATCCAACCGTTTCATCGTCAGCGAGGTGGGGCGCGCGGCAATGTCCCCGGGGCTTGTCTATCACGTCTCGTCTATGGGGGGCAGGATTGTGTAGTTGTCTGTTTGAATCCCAGCTGAAAGGTTCCACGTTCGATGTACAGTCTTTACCTTTTGGGCATCCGAGAGCAAAATCCCCCCTACCTGCTCCTTAATGACCTGTGTCTGAACTCAGTGGAAGTGACTTTTGATGAAAGAGTGCTAAGTGACTTAAAAGGGTTGATGTGATTATGTCCTGGTCGTGTTTTTAATCCCAGGGCTGTGTTTCCCCGAAGCGATGCTCTCTATTCCAGCGGCTCTTCCAATGTGAAAAACATGCACAAAAACAGGATCAACTCGATGTGGGATGAGAACAAAGTGTACCCGCATCTCCCGAAAAACGTTATTCCCTACATTGTTCGCGCTTTAAACTTTTTAAGTGCTTCCACTTTGCGTGTGTGCGCAATACAATCTGTGACTGTTAAATTGTTTGGGTGCCTTTTAAAAGTGGTCACTTATGCGCAACTGTATTGTTTCATAACCATAGACTATATAGTAGGTTTGTAGCCTACTTACTTACTTATCTTACTTTTTGTCTTGTAACTAAATTTATGATCATCAGTATCATGAAAAAGTTGTTTTTTGGTTACTTAACTTCAACTCTTTTGTGTACTTTTTTTTTCTTCTCGTTTTCGATGTTTCAACGACCCAGCGTTGTCCTAAATAATGAACCGTTCCTTATTAATTTAATTATGTCAGCCCCCCGCCCCGCCACACAAAAAATGACACCCCGCCACCTTTCCCAGAGGCGTGGCGGTGAGAGGTGCGTGACCAGGTGGATTAATACCACAGGGCGGAGGGAGAGCAGGCCTGCGCTCCGGCGGGCAGAGGTAAGCCGTCGCCCTGGGTTACGCTGTGTGTAGTTCCGCTTTATTACAACGGGAATTTACGCCGCTAGCGTTACCGCATCCCCTTGAGTGCGCAGCGTTTTTTGCTTCCGGTAACCTGCGCCCCTTAAAGGGAATGCGTTTCTCCAAACCCCCCCCCCCCCCCCCCAAAAAAAAAAAAAAAAAAAAAAAATCAAGATTAGTCGTGTGTTTGAAATCGAGCACTACCGTCTACACACCTATTTTTTTTAACGCTTGCATAACTGACGGGCGTGAATAATGATCGTGTATTTAGGCCGACGTGTATATTTAATCTTGCTAAATCAGGTATTCGTTATAAAGTTTAAGAGAGGACCTTTCGGTTTTTTATTGGTCGGACTTCACCCATGGAGACATCTGGACAGCTCCCAGGTCCGCATCGCCAGCCATGCCGGGGTGTGAGACAACATTCCCCGGAGCCCCGGCGTGGCATTTGATTGGGGAAAACAAGAGGGGTTAGAAACCAAAAGTCCCCCCCCGGCGGAAGGCGTGCGACCCCGGACGGCCCGGGCCGTCACCCCGCCTTGCCCGGCGTGCTTGGAGGGGAGTAATGTGAGACAGATTCTGCGAGGGCCTCTGGAGGTCTGCGGCCCGCTGGGCTCCCAGCTCTCCGGAATACCGTGGGATTCCTGACATAGATGCGCCGGCTCGGCTTTCATGCTACTTTTCACAGGTCAGGCAGCCATACCGTCCGAAAACATTTAGTTTATGTCGTTTAAGGAGGCACCGCGGGGATGTCCCCGCCGTGTTTGTACAGTACACAAGCCCCACCTGTCCGGGGTATGCCGGTTGCTAGCGGCCGCTAAAGTACAGAAGCGACCGTTAAAATCAGTGACGCTGCGGGGGGTTTTTTTCCCGCCTCAATGCGTGGATTTGTGTTTGTCGTCTGTCGCTCGCGCAGCAGCGGCGTGAAGTGAGTTTAAAAAGAGGGATAAAGTGTGTATGTCGGTATGTGTGTGTGCGTGTGTGCACGGACACCAGACCTATGCGCGGTTTCTTGACGCACACACAACAGACACGCACGGGGTCCCGACAACAGGGTGCCCCGCTCCTCTCACGTGACCGCCATAGAAACACTGTTTGTGTTGATCGCGGCCCTCGTGCGTCTCCTCGGCCAGCTGTCCGTGTTGTGTCTGGGGCCGCGTGCTGAACTCGCCCGGGAATGGAGGGGGGACTGGCACCTAACCCCTCCCGGCCGGGTCCAGTGTCAGCGCACCGAACACACCCCACGTCCCGGTATGGAATACAATGAAGAACATACGTGGAATGTGTGATTGCGTAACCCGAGCTGGGTCGGCGGTGGAACCGTTCAGGAAGGAACGTTCTGTAAGGACGGTTCTGGTATTTTAATGAGGGCGAACGGCAGCTCTCACTCACAATTGACACGTTTCCTGCTGATTTACCCACTGTGGGATTAATAAAGGATTATTATTATTATTTTTTTTTAATTTAAGTTATTTATGGTTGATATAAGCTTATGCTGACATAATTCAGTTAGACAGT
The DNA here is from genome assembly GCA_036785325.1 of Urophycis tenuis. NCBI lineage: Eukaryota > Metazoa > Chordata > Actinopteri > Gadiformes > Phycidae > Urophycis > Urophycis tenuis. Next base: position 8,773,601 of record JAXIVH010000003.1, on the reverse strand, counting down.
TGTGGTAGCAGCTCTATTCTAATCAAGTCCGACTTGTACCCTCAGTGCTTCTGCCCTGTGGTTGCTCAAAGGCGTTGGAAACTTAGTTTATAATACACTCTAAAACATGCATGTAGCCTACATAAAATAAATTCTCTCTCTCTCTCTCTCTCTCTCTCTCTCTCTCTCTCTCTCTCTCTCTCTCTCTCTCTCTCTCTCTCTCTCTCTCTCTCTCTCTCTAACACACACACACATACCGTGTGTGTGTGTTTGTGCGTGTGCGTGAGTCACAACCACATCCCAGTGAATCACTACACACCGTGAGTTCTGTAGGTGCTGATGACAGCGCTCACGTATTACCCAATATCATACCTGAGGAACCGCAGGTTATGATGTGGATTTCCAAATACTAATAAATATATCGCCTCGCAAGCGTTTAACACTTTCGCAATTGGATGTTTTTTATGTAAACTTGATTTTTCTTTCAGATGGTTGCCAGCAGGGGGCGATGTGTATCTGTACCGCTGTTGCGTGAGGGTTTCCTTATTTAACAGTACAGCGTTTCACTCTTGAGGCGTTCTTTACTACTGTTTACTGGTGACATATATATATATATATATATATATATATATATATATATAGAGAGAGAGAGAGAGAGAGAGAGAGATCTACATGAGTTGCAGTTTTTTTTTTTTTTTGGGAGGGGGGGGGGAATTTCAAACACTTGCCTTTCTCGAAAGGTATATAAAACCTACGCATTTCTTAAGCGGGCCGACCGACCCATGTGTTAATTATTTTCTTAAAATAAATAATTGTATTTAAAGAAAATGACACTTACAAGAAAACAATGATGGCTTTTAATATATCAGAGCCAATAATTGTGACCAATTTATTTATGAATATCAATAATATCAATCATAATAAATAACAAACAAAACAAATATAATATAGAATTTTAAACCATGTCTGTATGTATATATTTATATATGTATACTTATGTATACACATAGAGATTATATTTTTATATGTACTACTGTTTATACTTTTTATACACTTTTTACACACTGTTACAACTGTTTATACACTGTTCATACTTTATACTTTTCTGCTGTTTATACTTTATACTTATACCATACAATACTTTATTATGTCCATACTGTTCATACACTGCCTATGTCCATACTGTTTATTTATTACTGTTTATCACCCTGCACCTCTTGTGTTTACACTGTTTACAATGTCCACAACAATTGCAATTGCACATACTCACAACCACCTTTTTAGTTAGATTTTTGCTACTTATATTTTTATATATTTATATTTATATTTGCATGCTTGTCTAGCACCGGGGATCGAGGGAAACGGCATTTCGGTTTTTGTGTATGTCCTGTACATTCGTGAAAAATGACAATAAAGTTTACTTGAATCTTGAATCTTGAACTTGAATCTATACACATCTATATATTTATATATAGATAGAAATATATATTCATGTCTATATAGATATATAGATGTGTATCTCTCGTTTTTAAAACAAATGGAAAACCACAGCCACACTCCAGAGCTGGAGGTTCTGACCTGAAAGTCAAAGCAGCAGAATTATCCTCTAAGAATGTTAATCACGCGGGCCCCGGCACTGGGGCCATGTCCGCCCCAGGGGCCCCTCTCTCCCTCTTCCTCAAGTGGAGCAGTTTATGAGGTTAAGATGTCAGTCTGAGGGCCCTCTCCTCGTTACTGTCCCCTAGCACAACCTGCGGGACCTCGGGAGATGGGAGAGAGACAGGGACAGGGCGGAGAGAGAGAGAGAGAGAGAGAGAGAATGTCACACTTGTCTTTTAAATGGACAACCCTAATTACAATGTTTACGCTTTCTTGTAACTCTATACGGTCAACTATCTTATGTTGTTATTTTCTTTAGTATTTTTACTTCCTTACTTATCTGTTAAACCCTTGTGAATGTAAAAAAAAAATTAAGAGAGATACATTTTTAGATTTGTTGAGATTATTGAGAGAGAGAGAGAGAGAGAGAGAGAGAGAGAGAGAGAGAGAGAGAGAGAGAGAGAGAGGAATGGAGAATATGTGATAATGTGATACTAAGTGATCACCCTGACCTCTCTGATCTCTCTTACCTCTCTTCTCACCCAGCCCCCCCCCCCCCCCCCCTGGAGGCCCCTACCGTCAACCTCCCTGCCACTGTGCTTCACATGGCTGGCATGTCATGGTGCTGGTGGTGGTGGTGGTGCTGGTGGTGCTGCTGGTGGTGGTGGAGATGCATTTGACAGCCAATGGATGTGCGTCTGGCGACAGCTGTTAGCTTCAGTTTCACCAGATGTCCGACACCGCTAACCTTTAGCCCGTTGGGTCGCGGTGGGACGAGGGATGTTGCATACTCATACATACTCTGTAAATATTTTCTCAACACCAAGATCACACAGGGCGTGATGCAGAATTTGCTCCATGGGGATACATTGGGATGATTTATAGAAGATGGTAGACGTCGTTAGCCCTCGGCTGTCACTAAAGGAGGAATCCCAGCTGGCATAGCCCCAGCGCTACACAGCTAATTTCACTTGGTGATAAATTTAAATATCTACGCTGTCTTCTTATCTTATCTTCGTGCCTATATATTATTATAGCTATTATTATTGCAGATTTCATGCTAACAGGAGGAGGGCTAGCAGGTGCATAGCTAGCTAGAACAGCTATGCTCTGTAGTGCCTTTGCGGCGAGATAGTTTAGTCTAGCCAAGCAAGTGCTGTCTTAATCAAAGCTAGCTAGAGGAGGGAGAGCGGGTGGGGGGTTAGTAGCCCCTATAGCCTGTGTGTGTGTGTGTGTGACAGAGCATGTGAGCGACCAAGGGGTTAACAACGGTGTGTCTTCTTGAGGCAGTATTAAGAGGAGGAGTGAGACGAGACGATGAGAGAGTGTGTTTTTCTGACCTTTTGATGAAAACTTTTTTTTTCCTGCTTTTCTGTAGGTGTGTGTGTGTGGAGGGGGTTAAGTTTTGAAGCAGAGCTGTATTAAAAGGTTAAGGTGTGGCTGCAAAAGCCATGGGTGTGTGTGTGTGTGTGTGTGTGTGTGTGTGTGTGTGTGTGCGCGCGCCGGTGTGTGACTGTGTGTGCGTGTGTGTGTGCGGGTGTGTGGCTGTGTGAGTGTGTGTGCGCCGGTGTGTGACTGTGTGTGCAGGTGTGTGACTGTGTGTGTGTGTGCGAGTGTGTGACTGTGTGTGTGTGGGTGATTACATGGAAAGGCTGACTGCAGGCTGACTCCATCATCACATTTCCACTGTTCTGCTGCTGCTGTTTTCTATACAAAACTGGATGAAAACTCTGAAATAAATCAGATAATATCATCCCTTAACATGGTTGACCATGCATACACCCAGAAGCCACCTTTCAGAATACATGTGTGCAAAGGATTTTAGATGCATTCAGTTATTTAACGTTGCAGTTTTAAAAGGACTTTGTTCAGATTTTTTATTATTCTGGAATGGTTCCAATGGGTGTGCAATGGCTCAGAGGCACATGGGCTGTGTGTGTGTGTGTGTGTGTGTGTGTGTGTGTGTGTGTGTGTGTGTGTGTGTGTATGTGTGTGTGTGTGTGTGTTTGTGTGTGTGTGTGAGAGAGAGAGCAGTCTGATGATGATTGTGTGTGTGTGTGTATGTGTGTGTGGGAGAGAGAGAGAGAGCGTGAAAGAGAGCGAGCGAGCGGTGTGATGATGTTTGTGTGTGTGTGCGTGCGTAACTGTGTGTCTGTGCATGCATGACTGTGTGTGTGTGTGTGTGAGCGACCGAGGGGTTAACATGGTGTGTCCTCTAAGGCGGTATTAGGAGGAGGAGTGAAACGAGACGATGAGAAGGATCTCTGGGAGACTCTTCATCCCCTCTGGGCTCAGAAACCTGTCCTGCAAGCTACTTACCCAGCATGCCTTGCAGCACCTTCACAACCGATGTGTTTTTTTGATCAGGACTATTGTTTCTAACTCTTGTTTCTTCCTCGTTTGTGTCTCAAAACAGTGTGACTGGGGCACTCCCTGGCCATTGTGCATGTTGAGTTGTTTTCTTTATGTCTTGTTGAGGCAAGTGTTTAGTAGCTGGTAATGGATGAATCGTTATTAATGCACACAGGAGACAACATTGGGGCTCGTGTGTTTGTTGAATCAGGACTCTGCTGCAACAGCTGCACCACTTCTCTGGTAACAAGATGTGTCACCGACTGGAATAAAGTCACCCGTAGCGAGTGGATCTCTGAGTATTATTAGTGTTAGTGTAGGTGTTGGTATTAATTACTTGAGGCATCCGACACATAGCTAAGTATATCTGAACAATACAATCATTGGTGCTCGGTAAAAGTTGTGGTAACTCACATAAATGAATTAACTCTCCATAGTCTGATGTAGTTTAAGGTGTAAACTGCATCCTACCTCCACCCAATCCTGACTGGTTTTATATACACACGTTATGAAGGAACAATGGCAGTTATTTTATCAGATGTTTTTATCATGGTAACCTTTATAGTCTCTATAAAAATATTAGATTTTACAGGCTGAAATGTCATTTAAGTTGTCGTTTATATCAGGTTTTGATTTTGGCAGTTTATCTTATTCAGTTGCTAGGAGTTAGTGATTTAAGCAACACCGCCAAAACAAGTGTATTAGCATTAAGCCAGCTAATTGGTGTACTAAAGCAAGATTGAGTCACTCGGCAGATGCTTTCATCCAAAGTGACCTACAGAGGGTACCGTGCCAACATAACAATATCGCATTAATGTGTATGTGTAGTTTTCTTTTGTACAATGGGCAAGTATTTGCATTGAATCTTGTAATCGTTCACACATTAAAAAAAAACATTTCAACAAACAATGTTTGAATTTTACATAAAATTGTTGTCATTATCATTCAAAAACCACTGGTTTGGATCACATGTGGGGAAATGTGTCTTGAATCTAGAGATGGTAGAAATGATCTGTTGTCGTAGCTACATTCTAGGACGGGCCACTGTGATGGTCATGTAACAACAGCGCTCCGTGCCCGCCAGACTATCACTGATGTGACGTGATGCTGGGGTCCATGTCTCCATATATGACCCTCCGGACCCTGATTACACCCCTCCCTACGCCCCCCAGGCTGCACGTTCGGACCCTGGCTTTCTGTGGCCCCTATACAGCCCCCGCATTGAGATAGACAACTGTCCTGTGTGTGTGTGTGTTAATGTGTGTGGGTTTCATATCTGTGTGTGTGTGTGTGCATCTATGTGTGTCTGTGAATATGTGTGTGTGTATGTGTGTTTCACACCGGCTTACGCACCTATCTGGTAGTGGCCTAAACGGACCCCTACGTACGGCCGCAGCCCTCCGCGGAGCAGCTGCCGTGTGGAGGGGGTCCAGAAGTGACGCTATCAGTGTGGAAGCTCACCTACCTGACTCTGTACATCGCTGACAAACACGACCCCTCGGATCCACTTTCACAGTGTCGTCACAGCTATGCTAATTCCCTTAAGGCCACCGATTATCTTAACGAGATGGCGCCAGTCTTCAGTTTAATTGAATTCGGAGCCCCATTGATGTGGTCAGAACGGGCCAATGGAATGACTCCGTTCCTTTTAAAGGAGGTTGGACCTTTGGATTTTTATGGCCCCGCTGTCCAGTTGTTGTCTTTAGGAATTTGATTGTGTAGTTCTTTGTGTGTGCTGGTGGTTCTCAGTCTCAAGTCCCGTTCTCAAGTCAGTTTTTCGTAAAGTCTAAATGACTAAATGTAAATGTTAGATATATCGGTGGGGACCAGCGATGTGAATTTCAATGAGCACCACGTGACTCTACAGCGTTGATGAGCCATTGTTTAGTTCAGTGGTTCCCAAACTTTTTGTGCCCAAGGCACACCAAAGGACAAGTAAAAATCTCAAGGCACACCTATTGTGCAAAATAGCCTTTATAACACGTTATCACGTAAAATATCTGTAAACGTGCATAGTTATTTACTAATGCCAAATAAAATGTGACAAAGGCTCCTATTACTCATGAAATATTTATGAACAAAATATTTCAAAAATGTATTTGAAACTTTATCAAATTAGGCTTCATCAAAGCAGCAACACACCCATTTAAACCAGACAAGTCACAATATTAAAAATGAGGCAAGAATTAAAGAAATGTTTTTAGGTATATAGTTTGCCTCTGCATTATGAATTGAGTCCATACAAAGTACTGATAAACTAAATGTATGGTTGTTCCAACATCCCACGGCACACCTGGACTTGCCTCACGGCACACCGTTTGGGAACCAATGGTTTAGTTCATCGGTTTCACCAACGTCGTGTTCCAAAGACTGTTGCTGCCACTGCGGTTCCATTCCTCTGTTCCAATCTGATCCTGACGATGAACTCGTTCAACTCATCCTTCGCCACCTCAGGGCCGGCTCCCCAGCCACCCTGGCCTCTGTTTTGTCTGCTTCGGGGCATTTTAATGGAGTCCATCTATCTCTCCATACATCCAGAGATGCTTGGAGGAGGAGGAGGCATTTGCTCCCATTGCCGTAGCAGTATATCAACAGCATGTTTTATTTTTAAAAGTGTATCCGGTGACAAAGGGCGGGCCAACCTCTCGCTTGGATTACACGCGGACGTGGGTGTCAGCTCCGAGATGAAGGGTAAAGTGTCTTTGAGCCTCGGAGCGCGCCGTGCGTACGCGCCCTCTCATAGGGCGAGAGGCCCCACCAATCACGCGTGTCACTCTGTTGCCGGGATACAGGCGAGTGTGGTCCTCCAAACACCGCTCCGCGACTTCTACATCATGGCCTAATATTCCGGCGAGTTCCGATGCGAAAAGATTGCGTTACCTCACCGGGAGCCGGGCGGCCACCTGCTGCTGCCCGCTCGTCCCTTATCGTCACCTCTCGGCCGTCTCCTCCCCGCCGCCACAACGTCTTCATCGCCGCCCACGCGCGCGCGCGGCACTGAGCGTTTGGCGATGAGCTGCAGACCAACTGGGATCACAAAGATTATGCAGTGATCCTGGAATATTTATTTGATAACTCCAAAGCGTTTCTGTGAATCAACAAACCCAGCAGGGGTTCTGGTACCCCGCAGCCCTCTGTTTTTGTTTGGGGTCGGTCGTCTTCGCCGCGCTTCCAGACCCCTGCTGGGTGTTTGGGGAGTGTTGGTGTTGGTGTGGCTTTTATTTGTGAATTTGCCAGCCAGCCAGTGAATTTATTCCTCGGGTCCGGTTTGTGCGGTCCCACGGGAGTCTGTGAGCGTAGTGATATTCTCATGACAAGGCGAGGGCCATTGACGTATTACACGTGTAAATACAAACTAAAGCAGGAAAGATAAGTCACCCTTCAGTTTGTACTCACCCGCACATTCCACAAGGTAGAAGGTAGAGATGGGTAAAGATGGAGGGATGAGTGAATGATGAATGGAGGAGTAAATAGATGGATGTTGGACGAGTTGATTGAGTTAAATGAATGGATGGGTTGACGATGGGCTGCACATTTCAAGCTAACATGTACTAACATCACATGCTCTGGAGATGTTGAACAGCCCATAATCGACTGCTGTCTTCCATCAAAGCAGCGCTGAGACGGCGTTAGCGCTCGGATTAGCCCTGGCTGCTGGTTGTTGGGCTTCAATGCTCCTCAGCCCTCAGATCTGTAGCGGGATGCCTGCAGAGCTTTGGTTGTGTTTACCAAGAAGTCTCCGTGCTGCGTCCAGCGGGCGGAGTGGGAGGGAAGAAAGGCAGAGAAACCCAGCAGTCCAGTCCTTCCTGTTTGAACCCAGCAGCTTTTAATCCACTGATTTATCTGTTGCTGCACAGGGTTTGAATTGGTGTGTGTGTGTGTGTGTGTGTGTGTGTGTGTGTGTGTGTGTGTGTGTGTGTGTGTGTGTATGTGTGTGTTATTGTGCAGGGTTTGTAGTGTGTGTGTGTGTGTGTGTGTGTGTTATGTGCAGGGTTTGTAGTGTTTGTGTGTGTTATTGTAGAGGGATTTTTAGTGTGTGTGTGTGTGTGTGTGTGTGTGTGTGTGTGTGTGTGTATGTGTGTGTGTGTGTTATTGTAGAGTTGTTTTGTGTGTGTGTGTGTCTGTTATAGTGCAAGGTGTGTGTTGTGCAGGTTTATTTAGGTGTGTGTTTCCTTGTGCAGGTGTGTGTGTGTGTGTGTGTATGTATGTTTGTGTGATATTGTGCAGATTTTGTGTGTGCGTTAGGGTAGTGTTTGTGTGTCCTGTGCAGTTGTGTGTTTATGTCACTGCTCTTTGAAAGTTGTGCATGTGGTATTGTGGAAGTTTGTACAGTATATGCATGTGTTATTGTGCAAGGATGTTAGTGTGTTGTGCAGATTTGTGTGTACGTATGTGTGCTATTGTGCAGGTGTGTGTGTTATGTGTTAATGTGCAATTTTGTGTGCACGTGTTATTGTGCAGGTGTCTGTTTGTTCACGTGTTATTGTGCAGGTGTCTGTGTGTACGTGTTATTGTGCAGATGAGTGTGTGTGTGTTGTTGTGCAGATGAGCATGTGTGTGTTATTGTGCAAATGTGTGCACTGTATGTGTGTCTTATTGTGCAGATGAGTGTGTGTGTGTGTGTGTATTAGTGTGCAAATTAACATGTGTGTGTTATTGTGCAGATGAGTGTCTGCGTGTTATTGTGCAGATGCGTGGACCGTATGTATGAGTTATTGTGTATCCTGCTCATATATCTGTGTGTATTTAAGTGTCGTGAAGTGTTTTTTATGCATCTCCTCACAAAGTCCATCTTTTGTCAATGTGTCCCTCTCTGAATAATTATCCGTTTCAAAGTTCACGTGCACAAAACAAAAACGTTTCCTTTTAATGTTTCATGTTAATGACACTGACACAACACCCCGCATTATAATCTATGTTATAAAAAAAATCATTTAGGGGATGCTTGTGGTTCATCCTGAGCCTCGCCTTAGTACATCAATAACTGAAGGAGAGAGCCGCCCGGCTGGTTCCCAGTGCACCTCGTCCTACCGGCTGCTGTCTCACAGGCTCAGCGGGACCGTTTGACTTTAGCTCCTGGCGACGATAGTTTTCCCATGGCGGTGTCACAACCCTTGTGAGCCGTGCGTAAGTCATGGGGACAAAAGGCACAAGCGCTGCTGAATCACACCGTGGGAAGACGTTAGTAATTGTCTCTCAAATGAAACATCCCTCAAATAATGATAAAGTGCGGCTCGGAAGACGGGTTTTTCGGGTTATCACAGGTGCTCCTGTTAATTCTCCACCAGGAAGGCGAAGGCCGCAGAACGTTGGCTGATTCATTTGGCCGCCTTACAACCAAACAACAACGTGCAGGTCATTCGTCTGCCAGTGGTGGGAGTGCTTTCTGCACCGGGGAAGAAAAAAAAACCTCTTCTCATGTGTTCCCTGGCAGGTACACCTGTCCTTACCTTTGATATGAAGTCATAGAAGAATAGAAGGAGAAGAATAATTCATTATTCATAGAAGAATGAATGATACATTCATATTTGCAGTATTATGTATAATAATGTACACAATTATTGTTCGTTTGTTAGTTAACTTGTGTTTGAGGAAGCCTTTTTTTTCCTTGTTTCTTGAGTACTTTTTATTTTTCAATAAATATATAAATCCATACAATTAATTGTTATTGATACTTTTAATGCATTGATTTTTTTATTACCCATCATTTTAACAAGCAAGGTGTGTGTGTGTGTGTTTCTGTATGTTTGTGTGAGCAAATATGACATGTGTACATGCACGGCTGTGTGTACGTGTGCATGCACTCGTGCACTGGTGTGTGTGTGTGTGTGCGTGCGTGCATGTGTATGTATGTATAAACAATGCTGGGTTGCTGGGCAGTTTGGTTGCTGAGGTCATAAATTAACACTTCAGACCCTCACTGGACACTTTAGTCTTGACTCATCTGGATTTCCCCTACATTACTCACTCGTACACGCACGCACACACACACACACACATACACACACTTGCACACACATACTTACACACACGCACGCATGCACGCACACACACACACACACACACACACACACACACACACACACACACACACACACACACACACACTTACACACTGGCACACACACACACACACACATACACACACTTACACACTGGCACACACACATACAAGTGTGGCCGCACGGCCCACTGAGGCAACCTCTGATTGGTGGAGGCTGTGAGTGAGTGTGCATGTGTGTGTGTGTGTGTGTGTGTGTGCGTGCATGCGTGCGTGTGTGTGTGTGTGCGTGCGTGTGCCTGTGTTTGTCTGTGTGTTATGTAGGGGCCCTCTTCCGCAGCTGCTGTGCCAACTGGTCTTGGCTCAGTTTGGTGTCCTGGCATTATCTTATAATATTATATTTTAATACAAACTAATAACCAATAATTAGATTATTGCGGGGAAAAAGTTTAACATTACCTCATTTATAATTTTAGGTAACGCTATCTTGGGTTTTTTATGTTAATGTTAACACATAACAAGGGTTTGTATGTTTTATATGTAAGTCTTTTTATGTAGGTCTTCAGGGGCCCCAGTGGCTGAGGGCCAGTTCTTCAACTGGCGGTAAGGGTTTGGAGTCTGACTCAAATCAGATTCTATCAACCTAATCTAAAGTTATAAAGTGATATCCTGCACCCAGACACACAAATGAACAGACACCGATGTGGCGAAAACATAACCTCTGTACCGTATCGTAACCTAACGATACGGGATGAACCATAAGGAACCAGCACACAGGCAGAACTAGAGAACCGGTCTGACTTTTAATCAGAATTAACAGTGAATACATTTGCTGCCACACATGTCGCTAACGAGACAAAGGGAAGACAAGCAGTTCATGGGGTCGGTGCGGGATCAAGACAAAATATTAGTTAAAGGAAAACATTTGGTTGAGTGTCGATGCTTCTGGGGCTGTACTGATGGTCCTGGAGCTGGACTGATGGTTCTGGAGTTGTACTGATGGTTCTGGAGCTGGACTGATGGTTTTGGAGCTGGACTGATGGTCCTGGAGCTGTACTGATGGTTCTGGAGCTGGACTGATGGTCCTGGAGCTGGACTGATGGTTCTGGAGCTGGACTGTTGGTCCTGGAGCTGGACTGATGGTTCTGGAGCTGGACTGATGGTTCTGGAGCTGGAATGATGGTCCTGGAGCTGTACAGATGGTTCTGGAGCTGTACTGATGGTTCTGGAGCTGGACTGATGGTCCTGGAGCTGGAATGATGGTCCTGGAGCTGTACAGATGGTTCTGGAGCTGTACTGATGGTTCTGGAGCTGTACAGATGGTTCTGGAGCTGGACTGATGGTCCTGGAGCTGTACAGATGGTTCTGGAGCTGGACTGATGGTCCTGGAGCTGGAATGATGGTCCTGGAGCTGTACAGATGGTTCTGGAGCTGTACTGATGGTTCTGCGGGGAGCCAGACACTCTCACAGTCAGGAAACCCTGGTCCAGACGCCAACAGCCAGAGTGGATGTCAGCCAGGGGTGAAGGAACATGACTGCATTTAAGATGAATTATGGAGTTGTGGACGCAGTTTTGAGAGTCACATTGGGGTCATTCCCTATCGCTCCCTCCTTCCCTCTCCCCCCTCCATCCCCCCTCGCATTCTCTCTCTCTCTCTCTCTCTCTCTCTCTCTCTCTCTCTCTCTCTCTCTCTCTCTCTCTCTCTCTCTCTCTCTCTCTCTCTCTCTCTCGTGTCTTTCTCCGTTTGTGATTAAGGAGAGCTTATCCTGGCTTTGCCCCGATGGTCTCTCTCATCGGGGCTGAGGGGGGGTGGAATAATAAACGGGTGGCGGGACAGATATGCACTCTCTCCTCCTGATGATGGAAACTGCAATGCATCTGACGTAGCCGCTAACTCGTAAACGCGGGCGTGCATCTCGCATGAGGTCATGGTGGGGGTGGCGGGGGCGGCGGGGGCAGTGGGGGGGGGGGCTAGAGCGGCCCACAGCCACGTTGGGTCTTAGAGCAATTAATGATGTCATGGGCTCGTATGTCGCGGTGAATATCGGGTTCTGGCCCGGCCAGGGGTGAACACGTCCTTGCCGCGGTGAGAGGCCGACGCGGGAGGGGAAGCTAAACGGTGTGTGTGCGAGTTTTATGGACGACCAAATATTCAGGCCTATCCATCAAATGTAACTGCTGATCCAGGGTTTGAGAAGGCCGGTGGTAACGATGAGCGCCCCGCAATGGACCACGGCATTTACAACCAGCGCGGTTCAACGAGTTGACTCTGCTCTGAGGCGGCCATGTCTTCCCAGTGTTGCTAGGAGGGAAGCTTTCACATGAGAAGCTTTTCACTGACAGCAACATCTTTTTAAACCAGACATGGAATACCTCCACAGGGACCGCTGGGCTTTGTTGCCTTGCCCAGAATCACTCTGGCATTTTAAAGATGTAGACGGGCAGAGTGTTTTTAAAACCGCCCATTGCTCTAGTCTTCCTGGCAGGTGCATTGTGGGTAATTGAGCTAGTGTCAGAGTTGGAGACCTCGAGTCCATCTCTCAGATGGACGCAGCCCTTGGAGACTAGAGTCCATTTTGGAGACAAGGTTCTAGCTCGGGGGTTCTTTGTTGAAGACGAAGGTTCCATCTTGAATACTAAGGTTCTAACTCAGAGGTGGGTGGGTTCTAGGGTCGGTTCCAGCCAGGAGACCGAAGTGCGTCTTGTTGACTAGGGTCTGGGTTTCGAGGTTCCAGCTTGGGGCTTGTGTTCCCTGGATACACTACATCTATTTATTATCCTGTCCCTCTCCCTGACCCTACCTTTTTTTTAGTGTGCTGATTCACCCGCTATTCATGTCCCCCCACGCAGCCTGCGATGGTTTACTGTGTCATAGTATTCACGGGCGGGGAGGCGGGGCCTGGGATTAAAGGGAGCTATGTGTTTGGATGTGCTGTTGCTTCCGTTTGCACTTAGGAGCACTTGTTTGACTACTGTCCCGACCGAAGCCTTCGCCTCTTCCCCTTTGTGTCCTCTGTTTATCTCCCAGTTCAATCCTGACCACAGATACAAACACAGGCACACAGGCACACAGGGACACTCACACACACACACACACACAGACACACATACACACACGCACACACACACACACACACACACACACACACACACACACACACACACACACACACAGACACACATACACACACGCACCCACACACACACACACACACACACACACACACACACACACACACACACACACACACACACACACACACACACACACACACGTGCACACACACACACACACACACACACACACACATTGTTCACCACAGGCCTGAATGGCTTGGTGCCATTCAATAGCAAAATTGAGGTTCACAAATATTCTCTGAAACATTCCCTGAAAGACATTTGCGGGATAGTGGCCATGCTGTTAGTCTCCCAACCTCAAGGCTCTGGGTTCGATCACCCCAATGTCCATAGCCTTATGTAAACTTCTAGAGCGCAAGAGGTCCTAACCCCTAGCTGTTCCTTAATGACCTGTCTCTGTACTGTCTAACCCCAACCCGCTCCTCAATGACCTGTCTCTGTACTGTCTAACCCCAACCCACTCCTTAATGACCTGTCTCTGTACTGTATAACCCCTACCTCCTCCTTAACAAACTGTCTCTGTATTTACTGCGAGTCTCTTTCTAGGGTCCCAAGACACCGTGAGTTCAAGGCAGGGAGGATGTTTTGCTGAGTGGACAGCGTAGAAGGCAGCCACAGCTGCCACCACATCGAGTAAAATATATTTGCAACGACATTCTGTTGGCTGCCACCGTACCCTCTGGTGGTCATCAGTCCACTCTGTGATGCAACGCGCCAGTCCCCAGGGCTACGGGACCACCAGGGGCCTGGAGGGAACGCCAGGCAAGCGGGCTGCAGTGAGGGAGCCGGCGGCCTGTCTTCAGGGAGGAGCCGGAGGGAGGGTTAAACAGGCCGTGTTTGATAGCTGTGTCCTAGCAACCCGGGGGTGAGTGGTGTCTGGTAGAGCCGTGGCAGGCGATTGGTCTCTGAGCTGGCATAAGCCCCTCCTATTAGTTAGCGTAGCCCAGCAAAAAATACCTATATTCAAAACATCACTGCAGCTTCGTCCACTCTCTTGCACTTCACTCTCCTGCACTTTAATCCAACCAGCGTATTTATTATTATTATTTATTTATTTATTTTAATATTTTTTTTAATAGTTTTCTTTTTTTACTGTTGATGTGTTTACTGTGTCTATGTGAGCTGCTGATAAGACGCGAAGATTACAATCTAGACCAACTGAGCCTGAATCCCCAGCATGAATTCACCGTACACAGCCGTGCAATACTGCCCTGACTTCCCCTTCCACCGGTGAGTACAGTGTGCAGCCATTAACGAGTTCATTAACCAGTTAAGTAGCCAAGTTAGTGTACTTACTTACTTGAGTCCATCAAATCAAAACACTTTGGCTTGACACTTGGCTTAATCAGTGTGTGTGTGTGTGTGTGTGTGTCTTATGGAGTCATAATCATATTACGTTTACATGAAGTCACTTCACAGAAGGTTTAATCCAAACCCAAGGAAGCTGAGAACTTAGTATACAGTTATTACAAAGTATACGATCCAAAAAATAAAAGTGACCACAAAAAGCTACCAAGTATACTCCTGCCTCATGTTCGGCATGTGTCAAACAGAGCTTTATTGACATTGGTGACATACTCATAACTCATCTCCCTGCTCAACACTTTACGGTTCTGGAGAAGCAGAACCGATCATTAGTGACAGTGTTCTGAGTCGGGGAGGGGGGGGGGGGGGGGTAGTGACAGCGGTCAGGGTTGGAGGGCCCACAGTGCAGCGTCTGTCTCCCAGCTGCCCAGCGGCTGGTATTTATAAGTGTCTTGGTCCTATGGCAACAATGTCCACCAGAGAGGCGAAGCTCGGGGCCGAAGTGGCAGACGGACACGCGACACCTCGCTTAGCTCTCTGCCAGCTCCTTAGCGCTACTGTAGCACTCTTTTAGCATAGCGTAGCTCTACAGTAGTACTCTTTTAGCATAACTCTGGTCTACTGTCGCCCAACTGTGTCACTCTCTTAGCAAATGCTGAAGCGCTCTCTTAGCATAGCGTAGCTCTACTGTGGCACTCTTAGCGAAGCTCAGGTGTAGGGCAGCCCTGTTGAAGCTCTACTGTAGCATTCTGTTAGCGTAGCTCTGGTGTAGCGTAGCGCTACTGTAACGTAGCACTGTTGTGAAGCATAGTTATACCATAGGTCCTGTATATCTATTGTTCTCCCTCTTTTAGTCTCTGTCTAAATGTATCTATCTATATTAATCTATCTCTCTATGTATATCTGTTTTGTATTATTGTATAATAAGGACAATTACCAATGGTTTAATATAATAATGTGATACCAACCATCCCATTCCTCTAGTTGTAAAGTAACAGATGTTATCTTGGGTGCGTGTGCCCCCCACCCCCCCGTTGGTACGACCCTGGACCCCAGGTACAGGCGTTGGGCCTGGGATGGAAGCAAAGCTAACCTCCTTATATGGGCAGACACTGCAGGTGTGCCGTTTCCTTGACAACGCTCTGTTTGTTTGGAAGCTGAGCTTCCGAAGTGGCCGTCAGTTCTTTAGTATATAAAGTAAAGTATATACCTGTCAGGATGTGATGGGCAGGGTTGGGACACTTTGTGAGACACGGTAACCATCCTTCATTTCTGCTGTGTGCTGTGGTTGGCTTTGATGAAGATCACTCTAAATAGTTGTGTTAGTTTGTGGATGAGGAGGATGTGGTCAGCAGGCAGTGGGGGCTGAGGACCTCTCTGGTGGACCTCTCACGGTCTGGGGCTCGATGTACAGAGCCCCCCTAGACCTGGACTAATCCTAGACCTGGACTAATAGATAGTAGGGAGGAGAGGGGGGGTGAGAGAGACAGACAGAGGGATCGGGGGGGGAGGGAGGAAGAGGGACAGGGTGAGGGAGAGTGAGACGGGGGGGGGGGGGGGGGGGGGGGGAGAGAGAGCGACAGACTTAACTCTTTGAACAGGTGAAAGAGAGGCAGGGGGGGTGGAGAGAGTGATGAAGGGGGAGATAGATGGGGGTCCGAGAGAGAGAGGGAGGGATAATAAAAAGAGAAAGAGAAGGGGAGAGCCAGGGGAAAGGGAGTGGGGGAGAGAGGGAGGGAGGGAGACGGTCTGAGTCCTTTGAACAGGTTAGCGAGAGAGAGGGTAGAGAGAGTAAGAGAGAGAGTGCTACAGGCTTAGCTCTCTGAACAGGTGATTAATAAAGAAACCCGAGCAGGGCCTCTGATTGGCTGGGCTGTTTGTTTTGATTGCATTTTCATCGCTGGCCGTGCCCAACCTGCCAGGAGACAAAAGGCCAGCCCCTGTTTAGTGTTGACCTCTGACCCCGTGGCGTCTGCAGGGCCCGGGCGGCCCTTTAAGTGGCTGCTGCTCAGCCTGTGGCCCGGGGCCAGGTGAATAGCTGCGGTGGTAACTGGACACCCAGAGAACAGAACCAGGATCCAGGGAACCATTCCACCAGTGGTTCACTCTAGCCTGGCGGGGATGTGGGGCTCTGAGGTACGCTGAGACCCAGAGGTGGGGAATCGGTACAAAGTCTTCAGTACCTCACATCAGGGGGTCGGAAAGACTGTGTTGTGTGTGGGAATAATAGAATTTAAACTAAAACTGAAGAATTAAAGCTGATGAGGAACTTAAAGGAATGTTGGGGTCTACTTTGTGTGTCAATATAAAAGTATGAAGATCAACATAAAGACTTTGTAAGGCTGGTCAATCTGATCTTGGTGTAGTGAATACACCAAGATCAGATTGACCAGCTTTACAAAGTCAAGTGAAGACATTTTACACCTAAATGTGTCTACAAACTGTGTGCGTGCGTGCTAGAGAGAGAGAGAGAGAGAGAGAGAGAGAGAGAGAGAGAGAGAGAGAGAGAGTGTGTGTGTGTGTGTGTGTGTGTGTGTGTGTGTGTGAGGGTGTGAAGGAGATAAGTAATTAACGTAAATCAACGCATGAATAAACGCATGAATGCATACCAGTCGTTCCTTGAATGTTGTGTTACTGTAACAAAATTATAATGCTGATGATTAAATAGAGGCCTATATCATGCTCGGGGTAACCAAATATTAGGCTTTATTAAGCGTTCGTTTAATTTGTGTGCTAGAGTTTGACATCCGCGGCTTCGGCAATGTTACACGATTTACATTTGTTAACTCACGATCATAAATTTTAAAATAGGAAATCTAGCAAATTATAATATAAATAGATACATCGCCATTGATCACATGAAGTTTTTAACATTACAAAACAAACTATTTATTTTTGGTAAGTAAAACATAAAATAGAAAATAGAAAAA
>JAXIVH010000003.1:8743795-8753795 GCA_036785325.1 Urophycis tenuis | reverse complement strand
TTGTACTGCTATGAATGCATGGATTACCATTTCAGAGACTTCTTTTGACAGAAAACCCCTTCATTTTGAAATGATTTAAAATGTAGATCGCCATTTGGGATTACACACAAATCTCTGGCTCACTTCTTCTCTTTTGGGACAGAGAACTGAAATGAGATGAAATGTTCTGTCATGAGTATTTGTGTTTCATCCTTGTTCAGATGTAGAACATTTTCTGACACCCATAGATTAATATCATTAATACACTAAGTGAGGCAGTGCATGGGATGTAGGCGAGACAGGGATATGTACAATAATGTATTTATGTCTATATTAGCATACAGAATTTCAATAATAATGGTCCAATAATTGATCCTTGGGGTACTCCACACATAATGCCCTTTTTGTCTGATGCAAAGTCTCAATGGACATAATGATCTGCCTGTCCTGTGGGTAGGTTCTGAACCTGTTCAGATATGTTGGCCCAGTTTTCTCTCTTATACAATGTCATTGACATCAGTGTCAAATGTGGCACGTTGGCATGGATTTAGAAGCCTTTCGGACCTCTTGAAATCACCCACTCAAAGGCTTTACAATACAAGCAAATGTAACCTATCATTTTGATGTTATTGAAGGGAGTCAATATACAAAATACATACCAAGTCCAGATACAGCAGGGATGTTGTGAAAGGAATTACCCTCATGATTTTGCGTCAATACAGAAAACCCATGCATTGGATGAGCTCTAGGTTAGTGAATGGATGAACTGGCTGGACAGTGCGTTGTGTCACACTGTTGGCTGGCTCCTCTGCTTTGGACTGAGGACGAGGATGATGTTATCTTAGTTAGCCCAGGGCGGTCTCTGTCATGTCCTCTTATCAAGTACTGTAGTACTACTAGTACTGATGTAGTAGTACTCTGTAGTAATACTGTACCACCTTGAATGGTCAAGCAGCCCATGGATTCTAATACTACTTCTAAGTATTCTTATATTACTTGCTGCTGTTACAGGAGAATTATGGGACAATGTGTATTTTGGTTTTCTGCTAACTGCAAGTTAAGACCAGGTGTATAGGAAACGGCTCATTACATCACAGTATGTAGTGCTGGGATGTTGTGCAGTGGTGAGACCATGCTGTTTGTTTTTGGAGATTAGCTGTTAGGGAAAGTGGTGTAAGTCAGTTCTGAATCAGTCGGTTCCACTCCAAACAACAAGACCAAATGAAAACCAAAGTTGGTCATTGAAGAACTCCAGTGTTTACAGTCGGTCTAACACTGGAACATGGAACCATCTTATCACTTCAAACTATTAGCTTAAACATTTGCTACTTTACAAATGACTGAATAAATTCAGACCCTTCGTGGAGCCAAGAAATGTTTTGGCATCTGTTTTCGTTCCTTCTTTTTTGTAAGACAACAAAGGTTCATCCCAGGAACCTGAGCTGGTTGAGAATCTCCGAGCGGACGTTCTACGTTCAGGATGTTCATAACCGGAGAACTTCCACAAACCCCTTCACATTTACATGTTGCCTCTTCCTGATGTTAACCCCATGTTAATCACTTTATCTATAAGTGAGGCTGAGAGCAATTAGAGAATGAAAACTGGATGTGGCCACTGCAGAAAGGTTCTACAGCCCACTGGACGGGTTGAAACTGGGCCGAGCAGCACCGTCACTGTGTACACGAGGGCAGAGGGCAGCAAGAGGCGGCCATGTGAGAATGCAGAATGTGGGCAAAGTTCCATCAAACCCTTATGTGTGTGTGCGTGTGCGTGTGTGTGTGTGTGTGTGTATGTATGTGTGTGTCCGTCGGTGTGTCTGTTTGTGTGTGTGTGTGTTTGTGTGTGTGTGTGTGTGTCCGTCTGTGTGTGTCTGTGTTTGTCTGTGTGTGTGTGTGTGTGTGTCCGTCGGTGTGTCTGTTTGTGTGTGTGTGTGTGTGTGTGTGTCCGTCTGTGTGTGTCTGTGTTTGTCTGTGTGTGTGTGTGTGTGTGTGTGTGTGTGTGTGTGTGTGTGTGTGTGTGTGTGTGTGTGTGTGTGTGCGTGCGTGCGTGCGTGCGTGCGTGCGTGTGTGCGTGCTGCGCAACGCGAGTAATAGTTTGTGGGCGGGGACGCATCCCTGTCAGCCTCCTGAGAGATTAAGTACACCTTCTCCGCCCCGCTCAGGAATGCTGTTGTCCAGCCAGAGTCAAAGAAAAACACGGAGAAGGGAAGGGGAAAAAAAACGAATAAAAGCGATGTTTAAGGTGGGGAGTAATGCGGCCCCCCCGCCCCCTCCTGTCCCCTCCACCCCCCTCCACCCACCCTGTGGGGGTGCTGCGCTCTCCCCAACCAGTGATTAGCGTCCCCACCTTCACCCTCCTGGCCATGGTAGGGGGCGGGGCCACAAACGTTTGGCACGCCAGCGTCCGTGTGGGGCCCCCTCCGCGCCCGCTGCCCTGGCAACGTGCCCGCCGGTAGAGCAGGGGCGTTTTGTAGCCAGTCAAGCGCCCCGAGCCCTCCACTCGGCCCCACCTCCACACACCTTCACACAGCTCCACCCTCCACACAGCTCCACCTTCCACACATCTCCACCTCCACACACCTTCACACAGCTCCACCCTCCACACAGCTCCACCCTCCACACATCTCCACCTTCACACACCTTGACACAGCTCCACCCTCCACACAGCTCCACCTTCCACACATCTCCACCTCCACACACCTTCACACAGCTCCACCCTCCACACAGCTCCACCCTCCAAACACCTCAACACAGCTCCACCTCCACACACCTCCACACAGCTCCACCCTCCACACATCTCCACCTCCACACAGCTCCACCCTCCATGCACCTCCACACACCTCCACCCTCCACACACCTCCACACACCTCCACACACCTCCACCCTCCACACACCTCCACAGAGCTCCACCCTCCACACACCTCCACACACCACCACCACCACCCCCACACACTTCCACCTCTACCCCTCCACTTCACACTCCACATATCCACCTCACTCTTACACGCCTCCACCTCCACTCCTCCACCCTACCCCCGCGCCCCCACCTCTCGGGGCCCCTCCCGTGTCGTCAGAGTGTGGCTGGGTACCTGGGGCCCTCGGGGGACATATTAGTGTTGTGTGTGGGGGGGGGGGGTTCATGTTGAATCTGACATTCCTCTGTCGCTTGTATGTTTTTTTTTCTATAGCTGCAGGGCACCAGTTTAACCCCAGCACCTGCCTCTCCCACTAGTTGCCCATCTATCAACACTCGTCTGCTCCACAGAGAGGGAGGGGGGGGGGGGGAGGGGGGTATGGAAAAGAGATGAGGGGAGAGAGAGAGAGGTAGGGCTGAAAGAGAGCAAGAGAGAGAGAGAGACACTTGGGGATGATAGAGCAGGAGCATGAGGAGGAGCGATGAAGAGGGAGTGGATGAGAGGTGGGGTGGGGTGGGGGGGGGGAGAGACACAGAAAAAGCGAGAGGCGGAGAGAGACAGAGGTGGGGATGGAAAAGCGAGGGAGAAGGTGGAGAGATATAGAGAGGGAGTGGGATTGACAGAGAGAGAGAGACCGGTTCAGGGGGGAGGGGGGAAGAGGGGGGAGGCGGAGGTGAGGCTCGCGCAGGGTGGAATACCTTAAAGGAATGCAGCAGAAACAGTGGCAGGAGAAAAAAAAGACTATATTCCAGCCCAGCGGCAGATTAAACGCTCAGATAAGACTTCAGCTGAGAGACACTGTTTCCTCAGCACACACAGGGAGGAAGAGAGAGAGGGGGGGGGGGGGTGATAGAGAGAAGCCACTTTCCAGAGATCTAATTACGTGTTTGTGTTTGGAGCCTGAGCTTCACGCCGCTGGTGTCCCCGCAGCCGCCTGAATGCATGCACAGATTCAGACTGAACACAGGGCGCCGCGGCACAGCACAGCACCTCGGCTGCCCTCGCCCCGGCAACTCTGGTGCAACCAAACCACTTCCGTCCCGGTGGTCACCGCGGGGCGCGCCTCCTCCTCTGTCATGATCCATCGCATCGGACGGCAACTCACGGCTCGCGAGATGATGATGAATTGATCGAGGGAGATCGCCGAGAGATTGCGCCGACCACAGATCAAGATGACTCAGTCCTCGGTACAGCCAGATTAGTTTTGTACTGTCGAGGTGCTGCCGTAGGTCTACGGGGCTCCGCGTCAGGGTGTACGGTTCTGCAGCGGCGGTTCTGATCGTAGTCTCAGCAAAAGGGTGTATAATGTTGTTCATAACAGATTAACATAGAGGGGAGCCTCCCCATCATGAGTACAACTGAACCCGTAGAGGAGAGACCAATAGAAAGAACACAACTCATCGGTGGCTCATCACACTGACTCATGTGCCAGCTCACCACATCCATAAGAACGGTCCGTCTTCCTCTCTGGGTTTGAAGTGTGTGTTGAGTTCCGTTTCTTTCATTCTTCATTTTTTTCTATCACTTGTTTTTGCAGAGCAACGCCAAATGTGAATCAGACTTTATATATTTATATGACAGAACCGTAACTCATGTACCATAATGTGTTCATTAAAAAGGTGAGCTACACCTGGTTTGCCTCCTGTGATATCGAGCCGTCCTGGTGCTTGTGTATCTACTCCCCTCATTAGGAATGTTCCCTTCCACTGCTCTGTGTTGGAAATGTTTTATCGTCTGAACAGCATGTAGCAGTCGCTTAGAAACTGGAGAGATTTACGTTCATATGTCCGCTTGTTTTGCACGCTTACTTATTTTACTTATTCAAAATCAATCAGTCAATGAAAGAAGAATGATATAAAGTAGAAAGCAAACCTGGGACAGTTCACGTGTAGTGTAATGCACTGTTTCCTCACATCCTGTCTCCTACGCTGTGGCAACCCCAGGAAGTGACGTGTTAAGGTGTGTGCACACAGGGTTCTGTCTCTCCCTGGAGCATGTCTCTCTCTACCTGGTGCCTGTCTGTCTCTACCTGAAGTCTGTTTCTCTCTACCTGTAGTCTGTCTCTCTCTACCTGGTGCCTGTCTGTCTCTACCTGAAGTCTGTTTCTCTCTACCTGTAGTCTGTCTCTCTCTACCTGGTGCCTGTCTGTCTCTACCTGAAGTCTGTCTCTCTCTACCTGTATTCTGTCTCTCTCTACCTGGAGTCTGTCTCACTCTACCTGTAGTCTCTCTCTCTCTACCTGTATTCTGTCTCTCTCTACCTCGAGTCTATATCTCTACCTGTGGTCCACAATATCCTGAACCATAACTCACCAGGTGGATTTATATAGGAGCCCATCAAAGGACAGAGAAGTAAGTGTCTAGCTTCTCTTCTCCCTGGATGGCCTTCATCCATACAAAGTGAACGTTATAAAATGACACATTATACAAAGGAGAGATTAGAATCATTCTTAATAATTATTACTGTCTCTGTTTTTCTTTCCCACTTTGTCTTGCTCAACTTTCCAATACCAAGCCTGGATTTTGGCATGGAGATAAGTATGATATCATGGTAAAAAGACAAAAACCAACAGTTATCAAACCGTGGGCCGTAAACCCAAACGCAGCGTCCCTAAGTCTCTTTCAACCCAGCTGCCGGCGTCGTTTTAACATAATTAGAAGTTTGTTTAGCTTTGCTAATTATCACCTTGGAGAGGTTAGGCTAGGTGTTCACAAAGGTCTGGGCTCCCTGCAAAGCTGTTAGAATGAGCCTTTTTAAAATGTTGCTTTGCTTTTGTGGCCGGGCCGGGCCCCTGGAGGCCCCTTGTTGCCCGGGGCCCCAGCAGGGTGTGGCGGTCATCGGAGACAGTGGCTTCAGGTCAGGGCTCTGCTTGGGTCACTGACAGCTTTCAACCCTCCCCAACCCCCACCCATTTCAGCCACATTCACATACTCTGAGGAACTGCGACAGTCTTCCAGTCTAGTCTGAGGGGCTGCTAGCCAGTGGAGCTGCTCAACTGTTGTAGCACTCTACTCTCTACTGCTCTACTCTGGATTCATTCTGACCTCCTCTTCCTCCTTCGATGGGGTCTGTCAGGCCTCTCCCTGCTCCAGCCTCCTGTGTTGACGCCAGCGTTGGCCTTAGTGACCGACATGTGAAATCACATGTGATGTCTCCGTCACTTGGACTCGGTCCACATTGTCAGCCGTTCTCTTGAAGTTCCACTAAGACCAGAGGAAGAAAAAGCATTTTGGCAGCGTCCAAATCCACGTTCTCCTTCCGCAGCAGACACAGTAGGAATCAAACCTGCTGCATGTCTATTCTGATGATTCAATGACTACGGGAAAACAAGACTGTACATCATGGATCACAGACGTTAGGGACAGGACAGGACAGTGGTGAAGCTCAAAATTGCAAAAGATGCAAATTAATTGACAAAACGAGTGAAAATGAGAAATACCAAAAATGTAAGAAGTAGTCAGAGAAATAACAAAATAATCAACGGTGATGGCAGAGCTTGCACGGTATGCCTCCATTGAGTTGAGAGGTCATGTGACCTGAGCAGGCCCTATTGAGCCATCTGAGCCCCACCCAACTGATTTCAGTCTCTAGATTAAATCTACCTTTAAATTGAACAGAGAGCAGCAGTACATGTTGTGAATGTTACGTAAGAAAAAAGATTCGTAAGTAGTGACGTGAAACATGCTTTAAATTATTTTAGAATATCGTAGTGATTAATACACATGTATTCGGATAGAAACATTTTCAAACATGATCTACAAACAGATGCAGACAAATATAAATATAGAAAAAAGTCTTGCAGTATTCTGCTACATCAACAAATGTTTTGGGTGTAAGTAACCGGGCCTGGGCGTGGAATAGGTTGACATCACAGTGTGTAGTTTGGAATCCCCTCTAGAAATCTGAAATCTGAACACAATAATGTAGAGACAGTAGCCAGTGGACTGCAGTACTACACACTGAATGTGTGTTTCCACAACAGATCTACACAAGCCCCCTCTGATAGATACAAGCGCTCCACAGCAGCAGCCTTGCGTCTGGGGGGCCCATTTGTATGGAGATAGCCTGGGGCTCTGGGCTTGGGGGGGGGGGGGGGCAGGTAAGTTGTTAGATAGCAATTCTTATGCTAACTAGTTGGGCTGCAGCTACTGTTTGAACGCTTGTAAAGACTCCATGGGTGATTTACCTGCAGAGTCTCTTAATGAGGAATCTATAATGACGTGAGTACATATGCAACGCTTAGTGAGTTCTAAAGAGGGCTCCTTTGGTTCGCGAGAGAAACCATCCGTCGTTGAATCATAAGGGTGAGGGAGTGACATGAGGTTGTTTAGCTCTCTCCGTATTTTGTGGTAGATGGTGTTGGTTTCAAGACAATGTTCCTCGTTCTCAGGTGAACCTCTCATTGAGCGCAGAATGATGGACGCATCAGAGTCGGAACACCTCATTATGAGCTGCAAGACTTCTGTCAGTTGCAAGCTTGCAAGGGAAGCGTCGCAGGGCGTGATTTAAGGATGATTGTACATGCGGGGCCGCCTCACCTTCTGAAGAGCTAAGCACAGCTTATAGGACAGGAGGAGGCGGTGGGGGAGGAGGTGGGGTAAAAGACTTCTCCAGGGAGATGGGTGTGGACTCAGGTGTGGACTCAAGGCTCCTCCCCCTTCTTTTTGGTCATCCCCTCCTCTCCCCCTGTCCCCCGGTATATATGACGTCCCATACGTCCCATAGAAGTTTCTATCCACCATTCAGCCCCTCCGAGTCTGTAGTCCCGGTCCCTGGTCGGTGAGTCTGTAGTCCTGGTCCCTGGTGGTGCGCGAGCTACACGAGCTGAGGAACCCTGGAGCCGGTGGAGCACACAGCGGCCGCCCTGCTTAACCTCAGCGCCAACATGTTGTACCTGGAGACGGGCTCCACCGCAGCCTACAGCGAGGTAAGGCCTGCGCCCCCCCTCCCCCACCATCATCATCACCACCACCGGTCCCACCTGATGACCCACGCCCGCCGCCCCCCACACCACCACCGGTCCTCTTTCCCCGGTTCCCCCCAGCGGGGTCACGGGTCCCGGCCCGTGGGGGCCCGGGGAGGGCAGGGAGGGCCGGCCTGTGTCGGAGAGTCAGGAGCTTTGATTTGCCTGATGGAGGTCGTGTCTCCGGACGGCTGTGGTTAACGCTGTGGTCAGATTATGCGCTCGGGGTGTTGAGGGAGGACTTGGATGAATTCGTCCACCGAATGGCGTTTACATATTTATTGTTGGTTTAAAAATGGAAAACTGATGATGGGTATTTTGGCAATTCGCTTTCATTTAAAAAAATTATGAATCTGAGGAAAAGAAGAAAAAAACAAGTTCAGGGTGTTTGTCCCACTGAGATGTTTTTTTAATTCTTGTTTTGTTTCAGCTCAGTAACACTGTATGGGCGGGCATGTTGTGTGTGTGTGTGTGTGTGTGTGTGTGTGTGTATATGTGCGCATCTTATCTGTGCGATAGTTTGTGTGTGTGTGTGTGTGTGTGTGTGTGTGTGTGTGTGTGTGTGTGTGTGTGTGTGCGTGTATGTGTGTGTGTATGTGTGTGTGTGTGTGTGTGTGTGTGTGTGTGTGTGTGTGTGTGTGCGTGTATGTGTGTGTGTATGTGTGAGCATGCATTGTGTGTGTGTGTGTGTGTGTGTGTGTGTGTGTGTGTGTGTGTGTGTGTTTGAGGATACATGTAGCTGGGGAATGTCAACAGCTGGAACCTGTGTTTTAAAAGCAGCTTTCTATAAAATGGCGTCTATCTTGTAGACCTGTGCTGTGATTTACGGTTGCCCTCGGTTACACTCTAATCACAAAGGTCAAGACATCGTTGTGCCGCAGGGTGTCAACGCACACAAACACACAAACAAACCATGTATTGGTCCGATCTGGGTTCATATGCTGAACAACATAAAATGACACCTTTTGGAAAACAGAAGTCTCCAGACTTTCTGTTTCAGCACATTAGAATACTAAACCTTAGAGTCTGATTTTGTTATTATGTTGACATTTGAGATGTTTGTCTTTCACTTTAAGAGATTGCTTGAGTTGGCACATAAGGGATAGAACACTGTATCTTACTGGAAGAACAACACTTTTATTTATTGTTTTTCAATTGTTCCAAGGAACTGTGCATTGCTTCTTGATTTACCTTTTTTAAGTCAACAACAACATAACTTTCCTTCAGGAAAGTTTATTATGCAAAATGTTCTCAACTTCCCACATAAACAAGGACTGGATTCTCAGAGAACCACAAAACAAGCTCATCAACAGAGCCTTTGATTTGGTCTGAATCGGACCAGACAGTGATATCAACACTGTCTTTACTGTGCAACGTCTAAACACCCGCACTCTAGTCCACTTTTGCATTCAATGCTGCGTCATCGCAGCCACACACAAGCCAGATATCCAACAGAGCGTAGCGTTACAACACATAGTGCAGGAGGTAGACGAAGGAGAGGAGTCGCTTCAGGATGTTTTAGTGGGACCCACTCCCTCCAATTAGTTTCCCCCGTCCATCACTGTGTCGGGGGGGACAGGGGGAACGGGGAGGGGGGGGGGGGGGGGGGGGGGGGGGCACTTGTCCTCTGACCTCCCCAGTCCCCTGCAGCCCCTCTGGGGTCCGCCAGCCCTGCCTCTGGGCTGCTGGTCCACCCGCTCCAGACGCTCTGGGGAGTCTGCTGTCTGCCCAGATGTGCTCCAGTGATCGATAATGCAGCTGCTCGTTGGCCATAGCTTGTGGGTGTGTGGACTCTTGCAATGCGTTCCACTTGGTCGAGGCCTCTGATTTGGACAGGTCAGGTCACAGATCAGTGTTTTGATCGTAAAGGTATTTGTTTTGTAGATTTCTATAGTGTTCATATAATATAGTTATTTCATAATTCATGTCAAATGTATACAGTAATAATATTAGTAGCAGCATTAACATATATTACCTACGTTAAGCGTTCCAATCCCATTTGAATATTTATTGAGAAGCAGCATTAACATAGTAACAGTGTTTATCTAGCAGCCGTATTACCATAGCAACAGTGTCTGGTCCTGGTATTAACATGTTAATGGCATGTGTCTGGTCCCGGTATTAACATGTTAATGGGGCCTTG
>JAXIVH010000003.1:8648795-8738795 GCA_036785325.1 Urophycis tenuis | reverse complement strand
GTGTAACGCTGGTCATTATCGGGAGACCTCTCGCTCCGTTGTGTTCCACCCCAAAAGTTGAAGGAGATGAATTGGATATCCGTGAAGCCCTTATCTTGACTAGATCTTTGCTGCAGGCAGAGTTGGGCGAGATCTGTGTGAACGGCGTCATTGCACAACGCATCTGGCAAGGAGCGATGTCGCTAGAGATGTGAGGAGGACCCGAGGGCCTGAGGGCCTTTCATCTCTGGTTCCTCCTCCTCCTCCTCCTCCTCCTCGGAGAGAGGCGAAGAAGAGACGCCAGCTCCCTGCTGTGCTCACACATCATTAGTATTATTAACGTCATCATCTTCACATTGTTTTATGCTGCCTTGTGTATATGACATGGCATTTCCATTGAACTTAAAACTCAAAACAGGAAGTGATATAACAGAATATATGGAATTGCAATAACAGAGTACGACTCATCCCCCCCCCCCTGACATCCACTGACGTGATTTCCCTGATGTTGCTTGCTCACACATGACCCCGCCCCCCCCCCCCTCCGCCTACTGCTCAGTGCAGTTGATTACCTGTCGCCCCTACCTGTCAGTTTGACACACCGGTCCAGAGTCACAGGTGACCGGGCCCCCCCCGAGGCCACTCCTCTGTGTTGATGAGAGAGGGGAGCAGGTCAGGACCCTTCGTTAGGGCGCCGCTCGCTCGGGCCGTCCCGTTAGGGCCGTCCCGTTAGGGCCGCTCGTTAGGGACGCTCGTTAAGGCCAGGTGTGGCGGTGGCCCCGGCAGCTTAGGTGTCACCATGTGAGAAGCAACACAACCAGCTCTCCTGCTCTGTCATTAAGGGAGACAGGAGCAGGAGAGACACCTGGAGGCACGCGGCCACGCCCACCTTCGCTTGCGTGTGTATGTGTGAGTGTGTGTGTCTCTGTGCAGACACACACACACACACACACACACACAAACAAATCCCTTTTTGTAGGGACAAATGAGATGCAAGTATTGCACCCACGTGGTCACCAAATATAACCGGTCCACAATCTGCTCGGGCCACGGTTTAAACAGAGCAGCTCAGTCTCCGTCTCATGCTCAGAATATGAACGGCGCGTCTTGCGTTTCGTTCACGCCAGCCAGCGGAGCCAAGAAACACACTCAGTTTCTGTGTCTGCCATCAGGACTTCTATTTGGGTTCCCATCTGAAAGCCAGCCGTGCATAATGAGGGCTCTGAGCACTACAGGTGTACCTCAGGCAGGGCTGGCCTCACCTGCCTACCCGGCCGCGCTCAGTGTGGGATTGTGACATTCACCTAATTCCCACACGCCTTGCTCATCCCTCTTATTTTGAAGTGTGTGTGATTGTGTCTAATGCACGTTTGTTTCAAAGTAAGAGCGCAGGGTGTGAGGCACACGCCCTGCGCTCTGTCTCTGTGCTCACATCCCATAATAGACGTAAGGGACTCAGTCATAACACATGATGCAACACTGGTTGGATCGGTCTCAGAGTTTAGCGGGACAATTACCCTCGTCTCGTTTCTTTGGTTGTTGTTTATTTCTGCTGACGAATGAGAAACGGTCGAAGGAAAAGGAGATCTCATGTTCCCAGCTCCCTGTGTCACTATTGACTCAAACTGAATGATGGATTCAGTTTGTATAGATTTGCAATTAAATCACAGCCTTTGAAGTCATACACTACGCCCAGATTTTGGCATAATAATTCATTCACAGTCCTGGGAGGAAAATCCTCCTATTTGACAAACAGGTTGAGTGAAGGTTTTAGATCTGAAAGCTGATTGGTCCTCTGTGTTGGAACGGTGGGAGTTGGTGCCCTCAGCGGAGCCTGCTAATAGGCCATCTTCTCTCCTTCAGACCTGGAACACCTGATCTGAGGGGGATCAGGGGCCCAAGCCTCCTTAATCCCAGCAGTGTAGCCCCAGTAGCTCCACGCTAGGCCCCAGCGCTAGCCCGGCAAGCCAGCGAAGGTGTCCCCGCCCCAGCTGTGGTTGGCTAGCCCCCCCCCCCCCCCCTCTGAAGCCCGGCTGGGTCTTCCATGGCTCTTAGCTCCCTGCATAGCGCGGCGTTTGATGGCCGTTCTCCCAGAGACACGCCTAATCCTGGACACACACCAACCCCAGCTCTTCCTGTCTCACCTGCCTGTGACACGTACATGCACTCAGACAGCAACGCACACACACACACACACACACACACACACACACACACACACACTTAGTCACATGTGCACACACCTGTGCATGCACACACTCATACAAACTTATGCTCGCACACACACACTCACACACACACACACACACACACACACACACACACACACACACACACACACACACACACACACACACACACACACATGCACACACAACAGTGCACAGTAGACAAACTCACACACATGAACACATGCGCACACAAAACCATAAGCAAACACACACACACATTCATCAACATTTCCCAGAAGGGCTCCCACCCTTAATCCTGTGGATTATTTATTTAACGTCAGTGAATGGTGCTACTCCTCACAGCCCAGTCAGTCGTGGACTATTTAGTCAGAGCACACAAACCTTTTCTTCTCCTTCCTCTTTGGTGTCCTCCTTCTTGTTTCTTTGCTCACCCAGTGAGGTGTTGCCAGCCAGGCGTCCATTGTGCCGTGCTACCGAGGCTCTGGCAGGAGAGTGCGTCTGAGGAGTGTTTGCCCTGCGTATTAGCCACCACCAGGCAGAGGAATGCCCTGCCGGGGACCCCCAGTCTCCGGCCAGGGGGGGATTACTGTAATGGATCGAGGGCCAGCGGATAATACTCGTGTAAATACAGCCTCCTCTCTGAACTCTGTAGGCCCGGCGCTCAGACTTTGTCTCCCTTGTTAAGCTGGAGAGTCGCATCTCGTGTTGCTCCGAAGGAGGGAGGGAGGGAGGGGAGGGAGGGGAGGGATGGGGGGGGGGGATGGGGGGGGGGGGGCGGTAGAGGAGGAGGTGGGGGGGTGGGGGTTGGGGGGAGATGCTTGAAAGAGGCTCAAAGAGAGGAGTGTTAACAGGGAAAGGAAGCAAGACACAGCTTGCCTCTGGAACATCTGCGGGCCGTCCCACGCCTCACGAGACGAAGCTGAGACTTGTTTGTGTCAGACGGCGTGTTGCGGCTCGCCCTCCTGAGATACAAGCCCTCAGCCTACGACGGGGGGGGGGGGTGGAGGGGGGGAGACTGGAGGGGATAGGGGGGACAAAGGACGAGCTGAAGATGTCTTTATGATAAGCCTATATCAAGAATAGTTTCCGGAAAAGCCTGTTTTTTGACACTTTTTATTTCTGTTTGTCACCTCACAGCGATCCGTCCGAGGGGTTTCTCAGAGAGCAGGACTGAATTAGACACCACAGTGTTGGAAAATAAGCCTTGAAATGGGATTATACATTTCTGATCAAAGTTTCCCTGTCGTAACCTCGCTTGAACCTTGCTAAATGGGTTAGGAAACGTGTTGTATGTTCACTTGAGTCACTCAAATAAGATTATTGTTCAGACTGAAGATTGTTCAGGGGAAAAGACCTACTAATGGAGATTAAAGCCATCCTTGGCAGTACTAAACGCTGAGTAAACTCAAACCATCTCTGCAACAGCCGCTTCCTTTCATTTTATTCCAGGAGCCGAGGTTCACTTTGATTAAGCACATAAACAAGAACACAAAATGGACGCCGTGATCCCACTGTGCCTGAAGCCAAGCTAACTGTTCCGTGAAGTTTTTCTATCGTGGCAGCCAAGAGCAGGCTCGTGTACACAGCAGTGATTTCACCGCGCTCTATAAAAATACAGTTCCAGCTATTGATGCCAATAGATGACACAAAAGGCATGGCCACCGCTGGCTACTCCCTACAATAACAGGCCTATTGTGAAGTTTCAAGACTAACCGCAAAGCTGTCAGTCGTTAAACAACCTCCTGGTCCTTCCTCTCTCTCTCACTGTGCCACACAACCAGAGACAAAACCCATTCCTGCCGCCGATGTGGGAAAAGTGCCGAACAATCGTCCCACACTCGGGAATCAGGTTTATTTTATTAGTAAATCTGTTGGTTCCCTGGCTGGGGGAAAACAGGTGTGTATCCTGTCTCTCCCACCGTGAAAAAGAACAGGGGGAGAGGAGGGAGGGAGGGAGGGAGTGGAGGGAGATTATTGTTTGAATTAAACAGGTTCGGGAGAAGCTCAGGGCAAGACGCGACTCGTCAGGAATGAGGAGGACAAGACCGGAGGCGCCGAGCTGCTGGGTTCAGCTCTTGGATGTTTGTCAGGACCTGAGTGCTGCCTGCGCCCGCAGCGCCTCGCGGGGAACGGGAGGCCGTGCAGCCAGCGCCGGGCCTGTCCCGGCCTGCCTGCCGACGCACAGACCTGCCGCCCCCATCAGCGCGGCTTATATGCAAAAAAGGAAAGTGAACGCGCACGCGG
Organism: Urophycis tenuis; assembly: GCA_036785325.1. NCBI lineage: Eukaryota > Metazoa > Chordata > Actinopteri > Gadiformes > Phycidae > Urophycis > Urophycis tenuis. Next base: position 8,734,380 of record JAXIVH010000003.1, on the reverse strand, counting down.
CGAGGTGAACCGCGCACGGTCGAGGGAAAGACAAGCACCCGGTGGATGTCTTGCCGGTGAATACGAGGGGGGGCTGGGGTACCGGCGGTCCACGGGTCCAAGCATTCCCCCCCCCCCCCCCCCCCCACACACACACACACACACACACACGTGAGGGACCGCCAAAGTCCTTCTTCGTGGTCTTGGTGACGATAGAAGCTCTCTGCGTAAGAGCTGCGTGTGGTGTAAATCACGGAGGGGAATCTGGCGTCTTTCTCTGGTGTCGGGTGAATTCTGGTGTCGCCAGGTGCACCGCGGGTCAGCAAAAAAAAAAAAAAATCACGTAAAGTAAAAAACGTGGTTGATTTCCAGGAGACTATCTCAAATCCCCGCGGATTTGCAGGTGGAGACCAGAGCGGCTCTGCCACGGTGACTCGGTGAGGCGGACGTGGAGGAGTCATGTGGAGGTGTCAGTGTGTGGGTGTCTGTCAGCACCGCGCTGCTCGTTATCCTGCAGCGCGGTAAGGAAACAAACACCACAGCAGAGTGATCAAAACACTGCCAAAGTGCTTTGTTTTCGCCACCCGGTGTAATTAAATGTGTTTGCCCGCGCGCATTGTGTGGAGATGAATGGCAGCCAATTGCACACCTTAAATGAAACACCTGAACGCCGCGTTCTGCCAGACCTACTGCCAGCATCAGTCAAACATCCCCCTACTTCTAAACACACACACACACACACACACACATACATTCACACACACACACACACACACACACACACACACACACACACACACACACACACACACACACACACACACACACACAGACACACACATGACACACAGTCAGCTCGCCTAGCAGAGGCCTAGTGGCACTGCAAACACGCACATGCACACACGCACACACACACTGTCAAAAACAACCACACCCACACACACACACACACTGTCAAACTCACACTCATTCACACCTGCACACACACACACAAGGTGAAAAACAAACAGACCCACACCCGCACACAAATGCACAAACACATGCAAACACACACACACACACACACACACATGCACATGCACACACGCACACGCACACACACACACACACACACACACACAGTTCCAAACAGAGGCAGCACCAGCAAATGCGTTTTTATTTTGCGCTCAAAGTTTGTAGCTGCAGGGCTGGGATGGTTAACCTCAGTCGAGTGTGTCATGTGTGTGTCTCATGTACGTGTGTGTGTGCTTGTGTGTGTGTGTGTGTGTGTGTGTGTGTGTGTGTGTGTGTGTGTGTGTGTGTGTGTGTATGTGTGTGTGGTTGCAGGTCGTGGTGTGCGTGCTATTTCTCAATCCCCTGCGCTGCCCTTGTACGTAATGATAATGTGAATGTGCCTGTGGCCTCACTTCCTCCCCAACTAAACACTCCTTTTATTCCTGCTGTTTTCAGCCAAACAACAACGTATAATTATCTAAACATTACTGATATACAGCCCCACACCTACCTCTCCCTGTCTGCATCCCTCCATACCTCACCCCCCTCTACCACTCTGGCTCCCCACCTCATTTAACAGACTGACAGGGATGTAGGGGGAGAGGGGTGAGGTGGGGGCAGGAGAGGGGGTGACAGCTATAACTGCACCCATTTATCTTTTGTGTTTTTTTTTTTTTTTTAAGAACACGGTTTGGGGAAAGTTTCTTTGATGTTGACCAGCAGATCACTGTCTAATGAATCCTCCAGCAGAACGTGTGTGCGTGTGTGCGTGTGCGTGTGCGTGTGCGTGTGCGTGTGCGTGTGTGTGTGTGTCTGTGTGTGTGTGTGCGTGCGTGTGTGTGTGCTTGTGTGTGTGTGTGTGTGTGTGTGTGTGTGTGCTTGTGTGTGTGTGTGTGTGTGTGTGTGTGTGCGCGTGCGTGTGTGCGTGCGTGTTTGTGTGTGTGTGTGTGTGTGTGAGAGAGCATACACACAACATGTCAGACACACGTGATACACAGCCCTTGATACACGGTATGTGTGTCACAGGCTGTGTACAAAGTGATGCCACGTTATGTATTCAGATGTCAAAACGCATATCATTTTGTAGAGTTTAAACCGTATATGTGTCACTCATCCAGATTTTCTTTCATAACTACTGTAGAGTGAATGAATTTGCATGCAGTTTGAATCAGCCGTGACTGGTTTGACTGGATATTATTAAATTATTAAATAATGGAACCAACTTCAGCATTCCTTTGAAGTGTAATATTAAACAATCTATCTAATCTGTAACATATATAAGAATAAAGCTAGAGTGGTCTCATAGAGGGAATACCTACATCATCACATTAGTAATATGGATAAGATAAAATGGTGCTTTATGAATCCCAGATTACAAATTCGGGTGTCAAACCAGAAAGTCCAGGACAGAAGTAGAATTATGTCCAGTTAACACAAATACAAACAACAAATACCATTTTTTTTGCAATCCAATAAATACAATCTACACAAAAAGAGCCAAGGGACTAACGTCCATGAACATTATGGAGCGTTGAACCCATACCTAGGTATGAGCCAGTTCAGTGAGGACCTGGTTCTGTTCAGGTGGGCGGAGCCTCCCAACCGACATGAAGGGAAGCATGACTCTGGTGTCCCCGAGGGCTGGAGCCTTCCGATTGGCTGAGAGATTGTTTGTGCGGGAGATTAGAATCTGAAGGAATTCAAATCAAGAATTCCTTTCAAGACCTCCACTGTAGGCCAGAAGAAGACCCCCAGACCCCATAGTCTTGAGGAACTGCTTAATGCAATGACATGGCCACCTTACTAAATGAATGTATGAACTGCTCTCTGATAACAAGTGTGATGCCCGTGCACTATTGTGGTGCTATGTGCACAGGGGATTTAACATGTACAACAATTTACATCAGGTCACCTGAGACAGGCAAGCTGGCTGGGGAATTGTGGTTATGAATAACTGAACAGCTCCCCATAATACACTGTTCCCCAGCAGAGTTGTAGGAGGAGGACGTTGGAACCCAGTAGAACCACAAGGTTCTACCGGGCTGTGATCGGATCAAATAGAAGCTCTGTCGCTAGGCAGTGGCGCCTTGGGTAATATCACGAACCAAGAAGAAGAACACACGCAGGAACAGAGATGAACTCTATGTCTCTGTCGGTCTCCCCTCTCCCTCCCCCTCTCCCTCCCCCCAGGACAGGGCTGAGGAGGAATGCATGTGGTATTGTTCTTGAACGCAGCCCCAGGGACGTTTTTGTCCGTGTACACAGAATACTCTTCTCTTCCCTCACAAACGAAGCTGGCAAGAAACACACAGCCCCCCCCCCCCCCCCTTTACCACACACACACACACACACACACACACACACACACACCTTTACCTCCGCCCTTCACTCCCCTGCCAAACCCCTGACTCCATCCAGAAAACCTCCCCCCTCCCCTGGGTTTGCTCATCATGCGTTTTGATTTAGATTTGATTTTGATCTCTTAACCACTTCTTCACTCTAGTGGAAACAACGGTCTCAGGAGAACCTGTCCTATACCGTACACCGGACTCATCTCATGTTCTGTCTCTGGAGAACCTTTCCTTTACCGCACACAGAACTCATCTCATGTTCCACCCTACAGAACCAGGAAGCTAAAAGTAGAACATATCTGCTTCAGCCACTCCTGCTCGTTAAACTACCTCTCTACTCTTTGATGTTGGAGCTACAGAACCGGGGCAAGCCTAGTGGTTAGGGCCTTAGGCTCCCAGCCGTGGGGTTTGCGGGTTCAATTCCCCCATTGTTCACAGCCTTACCTGTAGGCATCCTTGAGCAAGACATCCTGCTCCTGAAGTGTGCTGAGCAGTGAGCCGAGGTGATCCAGGGTGTGTTGGCGTGTCTGCAGTGTGGAGCCAGGCCCAGTTCAGCTGCTCCTGCTGGGCCTCTTGCTCTGCTCTTTACGACCCTCCACGGAAGTCCTCCAGGCCCCAGGAAAAACCCATTGAAGTGCTCCCAACACACACACATACACGTGTGTGTCTGTGTGTGTGTGTGTGTGTTCGGAGCCATAATCACGGCCTTTTAACTCTTTCTCCTCGGGGGAAAACCAGAGTGGCTGGCCTCAGTCACCAGGTGTTACCAGGTTGGACTCACCTCCTCCCCCGATCCAGTTGATTTGTTTAACGTAAATCCTTCAAGAGCTTTTATTTTACAAAAGACTCAGCAAACTGTTAGCGGGGGCTTTGTTTTACATCCATACATGGCTTTACTCTACAGGGGAAGGATGGTACATCAGTGTGTGATCGGGTGTCCGACTCCCATCTGAAAGGTTCTGCATTCGAGCCCCATTGTCCCCGACCAGCCGTTAATGCCCCTTACCCCTACCTGCTTCTTAACGACGTGGATCCGGACACGGTGTCAGATGAACAGTCAAACACGAGTAGCATGCGGTGAGCGGCCCCTGGACTGACGCATGCATGTCCTCCTCTTCCTCCTCCCCCAGTACTCGACAGACCTGAAGAAGCTGTACTGCCAGATCGCCAAGACCTGTCCGATCCAGATCAAGGTGCTGACCAACCCCCCCCAGGGGGCCGTGATCCGGGCCATGCCGGTCTACAAGAAGGCGGAGCACGTCACGGAGGTGGTGAAGCGATGCCCCAACCACGAGCTCAGCCGCGAGTTCAACGACGGTAAGGAGGTCTCGCTTTCTGCTGCCAGGACTGAGCCCATTCTGTTGTTGGCCGGTGGTTAAATTGCCTTCAATTGAAAGCCTAAGAACTGATGGTGTCAATTTAAAGTTTAACGTTTAACTCTGTGAGGTGCTTCAGTCATGATGGGATTACTTTTCTACTGGGCCATTTAGCGCTCGCTTGTTTCATCCCTAAACCTTCCACTGACAGGGCACTTGATGCATGTCATTGAGGCGAACTTAGAGTGCGTCGGCCATTTTAACCCATGGACCTTCCCCCTTGTGTTCCCAGGTCAGATAGCTCCGCCCAGTCACCTGATCCGGGTGGAGGGAAACAGCCACGCCCAGTACGTGGAAGACTCCATCACAGGGCGCCAGAGTGTCCTGGTGCCCTACGAACCCCCACAGGTGAGACCCAAGAGGCCCGTGGGTTCGATGCCGCGCCACCACACTCCGATATACTCGCCCTGCTACACCCACACCGTCACCTCCATAACCCTGGGCCTCCATCTTGTATCCAGGTGGGCACAGAGTTCACCACCATCCTGTACAACTTCATGTGCAACTCCAGCTGCGTGGGTGGGATGAACCGAAGGCCCATCCTCATCATCGTTACCCTGGAAACCAGAGAGTAAGAGAGGGCACGTCAGCCCATAGTCACTCTCTCTCTCTCTCTCTCTCTCTGTCTCTCTCTCCTTCAATCTGTTCTTTCACACTCTTTCATTTGCGCCGAAATCCATGCTAATGTATAACTCTTATCATTCTCTGACCACAGTTTGTCCCTCTCTCCCTCACTCCCTCTCCCCATCCCTCGCTCCGTCTCCCCCTCCCTCCCGTCCTCCAGTGGTCAGGTGCTGGGCCGCCGCTGCTTCGAGGCGAGGATCTGCGCGTGTCCGGGCCGCGACCGCAAGGCGGACGAGGATAGCATCCGTAAGCAGCAGGTGACGGACGTCACAAAGAGCAGTGACGGTACGAAACGCCGTAAGTAGCGCAGGGGGCTGCGGTGAGGGGCCGGGACCACGCTTTCCCCACTGCTTTCCTGCCGCCGCCGGCTAGCATGCGTTAGCATGGGTGCATTAGCACATGTGTGTTAGCATGTGTCCACCCGAACACGCTCGCTCACACTAAGCTAAAACTGCGCGGGGGGCGCTGCACACATGCTAACGTACGCATGCTAACACCCACAGGGACACGGTCGCTCATGCTAGGCTAAAACCGCATGGGGCGCTGCACACACGCACGCTAACACCCACTCGGACACACTCGCTCGGGTTATGCTAAAACTGGACGCATGCTAGCAGTGCGCACATGCCACACACGATAACGCTGCACACATACATTATCACGTGCTTGCAGACATGCTCAGTGCTAACACGCACGCAGCCACACAGCATGTTTGCTCTACCTAGGTGGAAACTCCAGGTACATGCAGTAAAAGTGTCTGTGTTGAATGTCAACCACACTGACTTTAGCTGTGAGAACCTGGAATGCTACACCACGTCTTCCTGCTCTTTCCTCTCCTGAATGCTTGGTGGCCATCTTGCTTTTAATTAGCTGAGGCCAGTGCGACGGGCCTGTGTCCGCGACCTCTGACCTCTCCGTCTCTACCTTAGCTTTCCGCCAGGTCTCTCACGGTCTGCCGATGTCGTCCATGAAGAAACGACGCTCCACAGACGAAGAGGTCTTCTGTTTGCCTGTAAGTCTATCCTCTCACTTCCTGTCCCTCTCCTCGGTTCCTGCCTATCGTTCTCTGATTGAGTGAATCCCAGCCAGGTTATACTGGGCAAGAGAGATTAGGTCTGACTGCTCACTCTCTCTGCAGATCAAGGGTCGTGAGATCTATGAAATCTTGGTGAAGATCAAGGAGTCCCTGGAGCTCATGCAGTTCCTGCCCCAGCACACCATCGAGTCGTACCGCCAACAGCAGCAGAACCTCCTGCAGAAACAGTGAGTTCCACCTCCTGTACTACCACAGTACAGAATAGTACTGCCAAATCTGACCAAAGTACCAGGTTATACCACAGACTTCTACCATAGTACTAACTGAGTCTATAATATGGAGAGAACGACCATATTATGAAGCTCGACCATAGTAGTAACTGTACTCTGTACCTTAGTGCCTCAACCAGTTTAACTGGTACAGGACTCTAGTTAGCTAGCTAGTTAGCTTCTTAACAAGTATTTAGGTAACCATTGTGGAACCGCACTAACAAGGTGTGTATTTTCGTTCCTGTTGTCTTGCACACCCTCCGCCTCGCCCGACAAAGTGTTTGAAGCAATGGAGCCTGTGTCGCGTGTGTTTGTACCTTGCGTGTTAGCTTCACCATGGCCTGGGCTGATCACATGGCTGTGATCCTCTCACTCAGTGAAGGCCTACGAGGTTTTGTGATGTGTTTGTGACATGGGAAGCAAGAATTCTGCTCTGTGAGCGTTAGGAGAGAGACCATGACCTGCAGGAGAGGGAACATGGCCTGCAGGAGAGGGAACAGGGCCTGCAGGGTGAGGGAACATGGCCTGCAGGAGAGGGAACAGGGCCTGCAGGAGAGAGAAAAGGGCCTGCAGGAGAGGGAACATGGCCTGCAGGCTGAGGGAACAGGGCCTGCAGGAGTGGGAACATGGCCTGCAGGAGAGGGAACAGGGCCTGCAGGAGAGGGAACATGGCCTGCAGGAGAGGGAACAGGGCCTGCAGGAGAGGGAACAGGGCCTGCAGTAGAGGGAACATGGCCTGCAGGGTGAGGGAACATGGCCTGCAGGCTGAGGGAACAGGGCCTGCAGGAGAGGGAACATGGCCTGCAGGCTGAGGGAACATGGCCTGCAGGAGTGGGAACAGGGCCTGCAGGAGAGGGAACAGGGCCTGCAGGAGTGGGAACATGGCCTGCAGGAGAGGGAACATGGCCTGCAGGGTGAGGGAACATGGCCTGCAGGCTGAGGGAACAGGGCCTGCAGGAGAGGGAACATGGCCTGCAGGAGAGGGAACATGGCCTGCAGGAGAGGGAACATGGCCTGCAGGAGAGGGAACATGGCCTGCAGGAGAGGGAACATGGCCTGCAGGCTGAGGGAACAGGGCCTGCAGGAGAGGGAACAGGGCCTGCAGGAGAGAGAACAGGGCCTGCAGGAGAGGGAACATGGCCTGCAGGGTGAGGGAACATGGCCTGCAGGAGAGGGAACAGGGCCTGCAGGAGAGGGAACATGGCCTGCAGGAGAGGGAACATGGCCTGCAGGAGAGGGAACATGGCCTGCAGGAGAGGGAACATGGCCTGCAGGCCTCTCGAAGGGAGCGCCGCCAAGCCTCATGAATCGTGTCAAATGTGCAGAGCTGCGCTTTGTTCGGCTGACTCTTTCAGAGGACGAGGTTCACGCCTTTGGGAGTTCTGCCAGATTTGCACAACAGCACAATTCCGAAGGAAAAACACAAACCTTTTGGTTGAACCTCAGCCATTGGCTCAAGCGTAATTAAAATTGACTCACCTGCATAGCCTGGGCCCCGCCTGTGTTCCCGGCGCTGCAGAGGAAGGGCATAGGATGGGTTAATTATAGTTGGATGCTTCTCGGAGGATAATCACTGCTTATGCTATCAGTTAAATTGTGGCTGACATGTGGAACTCTGATGACGTAAGGCAGTCAACAACCTAACGAGATCACTAGCCACAGGGCTGTTAACCAACGGAAGAATTAAAACGAGGGGAGCGTGAATAACGAATGAATGTTTTTCACCATGTTGTCTTTAAACCGGCAGTGGCCAAACACAAGCACTAGGTGGCGTAAAACACGTCTTAAAAACCTGACGTTCTTCAGAGCTTCGTTCTTTTTATTGTTGTTGCAAATTTTTTTTATAATAAATCGGTCCACGTTTGTGACTTCTTCTTTTTTTTTTACCTCGCTATAGCCTTCTAAGTACCTATACTAATAATCATACTTCTCTCCTCTAAGGGGAGGTCTATATTACTCATTCCTGGGTTTGATTCTTGCATCTCGCATGTCTGACTTGCATGTACTCATGAAACAGTGACACCTGCTGGATAGAAGTGGAGGTGCATAACACGAATCTCCTGTTACCCGCCTGATAACAATGTGTGCTGTCAGCTTCATGAGCACAGTGGGATTAAGTACTTTTCCTTTCCAATAGAAAATTACCTCTCCTTTCTTTTCCTCATTTGCTGTGTGTCTATGGAGGCGCGTGTCACCGTGGTAACTAATCTTCCCTTACTCCTCTCTGGGTGTGGTCTCACTCCTCCTCCTCCCGCTCCTCCTCTCCTCAGCCTGCTGACAGCCAGGCTGGGCAGCCAGCTCCTCCAACCTGCAGGAGAACAGAGGAGGCGCTGCAGCTCCTCCTGAACCTCTCTCCCTACATTCCACCTCCACCTCCTCCCTCTGCTCCTCCGGTCTGCTCCTATTCCTCGCCTTCCAGTCTACTCCTCGCCATGGCTTCTCCTCCTCCAGGCTCCTCAGAGTCTCACTGTCCTCTCATTGATCTTTCACCTCCTCGTCTCTTGAACTCCTCATCGCTTCTACTCCTCCTCCTCCTCCTCCTCCGGTCTGATCTTCTCCCCGTCGACTCCTCTTTCCTTCTCCTCTTCCCTCTGCTCTGTCTTGGTGGTCAGTGTGGTCTGGGACTGGTTTTCAAAGTAAAAGTCCCTCCAATGGACCCCATGCACAGACTGAGCCAGCAAAAAGAAACGGCCATAACATTTAATTTAGGCTTGGCTGATTTAGCATGTTTAATTATTTGATTTTTTTTGTTTTTTTGTTCCAAAGAGCATATCTTGAAACCTTTTTTTTCATTGTAGCAAACAATAAGCCGATCTCCATTGTGTCATTCTGTAAATTCCCTGGTGTCACGTTAAGGCCGTTATCCAGCGCATAGCACATGTAGCATATGTAGCATACCGTTCACTCTGGGACAAGAACTTTTGAAATGACCTCCACTCCTTTTGCAGTGGAGGTCTGGAACCAAGCTGTAGCTCTACTGTAGTTCTTCTGTATGTTTTAACTCTACTTCTACTGTAGTCCTTCTATGTGTTTGAACTCTACTTTAGTTCTATTGTAGCTTTACTGTAGTGATACTATAGTTATTCTATAGTTCTATTCTGGTTTTACTGTAGTTTTACTGTCGTTCTACTGTAGTTTTACTGTCGTTTTACTGTAGTTTTACTCTAGTTGTACCGTAGTTTTACTGTGGTACTTGACTACTTCAGGTGTACACGGTTCACCTTTGCTTCGTGAGTGGAGCTGGACTCAACAGGGTGTTTGCTGTTTTCAGTTTCAGAGTTGTTTCTGGTCGGAGGAAGACTCCATGAGACTTTATTATGCAGATTTTACGGAGAACTTTGCTCAATGCTGGTCATGGTTTATAAAGTCGCTGCGGGACGGTTATGATCTTTTTGTAATTATTTTGTTTGTCAGTTTGAGTTTTTGTCCAGTAAATATCTTCTAGAGACTCTCGTCTGTTTGAAACAGAGGGATGTGTTTGGGTGTTGGCAGTATTGCACTATTGTCTGTTCTGTCAGATTCTGTTCATTAATAAATGTTCTCTTTCTGCTTTTCCTCTCTCTCTGTTTCCCTTTACTGTGTCAAATGTACTGTATAACACTGATAAATATTCACCACTTTAATTTTGATTTATGGACATAAAAGAATACTCATTAATGATTATGTATTGAGGATTCAATATCTTCAAGTAACTCAACTATTGTTCACTACATTAGCTATTATCCTATCCATTTAGTGCAGGATTATTCAGGTCAGGTGGTATGCAGATTAATGGCCATCTGCATACCACCTGATCTCAACATGTTCTTCAATCCTCTACACTTCTATATTTCACTAATCTTTTACCCTACTGTCAATAGAAGTGATCAGTTCTATCAGTAGTATGGATGCGACTGATCAGATGTGTCCCATTCAAAGTCTGAGGCCAAAGATGTGCAGTGTTAGGGTTAGTGTGCTGTGACAGTCTGGCCACGAGGTGAGGGTCACATGGTACTCAGATGGTCCCCATGAGATGAGGGTCACATGGTACTCATAGCATGAGAGTCACATGGTACTCTCATGGTCTCCATGAGATGAGGGTCACATGGTACTCATAGCATGAGAGTCACGTGGTACTCTCATGGTCTCCATGAGATGAGGGTCACATGGTACTCATAGCATGAGAGTCACATGGTACTCTCATGGTCTCCATGAGGTGAGGGTCACATGGTACTCATAGCATGAGAGTCACATGGTACTCTCATGGTCTCCATGAGGTGAGGGTCACGTGGAACTCACATGGTACTCATGAGATAAGGGTCACATGGATGGGATGAATAGCGAAGGCCTCGGTTTATATGGAGGTTATCAACAGGAAGTGGTTAACAGGATGTGTCTCCCTCCCAGGCCCTCCATGCCCCCCCAGCCCTCGTACGGCTCCAGCTCCCCCCCACACGGGAAGGTGAACAAGCTGCCCTCCGTCAGTCAGCTGATCAACCCCCAGCAGCGCAACACCCTCACCCCCTCCGGCATGTCCTCTGGGCTCACCGACAGTAAGTCTACCTGTCTGTCTGTGCTACTACCTGTCTGTCTCCTCACCACTACCTGTCTCGCTCTCTACACTGCTACCTGTCTGTCTCTACACTACTAAGTGTCTCTCTCTCTACACTACTACCTGTCTCTCTCTCTACACTACTAACTGTATGTCTCTACACTACTACCTGTCTGTCCCCTCCGGCATGTCCACTGGACTCACCAACAGTAAGTCTCTCTGTCTCTCTCTCTCTGTAAGTGTATATGTTTTTAACCAGGACTGCCTGTCTGCACAACCTGGGGAGGGAGAGGGTTGGTCGGGGGATGGGGGGTGCTATGAAGGGGGGCAGGCGACCCTTTGAGGATAAGCTCCTCCTCCTGCCTGCCCAGGACCGCCCACTGCGCTACCAGGCCCCGCCCCTATGATATGACCCACGTTGTTGGGACATATCATCTCCATGGCATAGCATCATATTTTGCATGCAATCTGTATCACTGTCATTGGTAGTCAAATATACACAGCCCAACCACGCTTACATGCCCCGATCACATCCTCCACTGTTTAGACAAGCAGGCCTGCAGGCAGACTGCAGTGATTAGGGGCTCAAACCCGGGACCGTTCCCTGGGAACGGAACACCCCCAGCCACTGCAGTGTCCCCGCTCCCCTGAACCAGTGGTCCCACCGGATCATTTATCCCCGACGTGACCCCATCCCACCCCCGCCTCGCATCCCATAATACGTAGACAGACACTGACCGTGGGGGCTGCTTGTGTTTCCATAGTGACGCCCATGATGGGCACCCACCTGCCCATGAGCGGGGACCTGAGCTCCCTCAGCCCCTCCCACGGCCTGCAGCCCCAGCTGCCCATGGTCCCGTCCTCCCACTGCACCCCCCCCCCACCGTACCCCATGGACAGCAGCATTGCCAGGTACTCACCTCCGCAGGGACCGCACGCCTCCTGGCGGTAACGAGGATGACCGAGCGAGCAGCCACGGAGATCTGCTGCATGCTAATACCTTGTCGTGTTATTGGTACTGACGGAGCTCTGCGGACTAAGGGCCCACCGTGGCCTCTTGAGAGCGCCGTGGCCTCTTGAGATTAGAAGGGGAATGTTTGTGGGAGGAAAGTGACCGGCGGCTACAAAACACGACACTGTTACACTTTAAAACGTGCATGTGGGATGTTGTTATATTGGCCTTGTGTGTTAATGTTCAGCCTGTATTGAAATGACGTTGTGTTTAGTTTGTGCATGGGTTTATCCTCATCAAACGTGGCACTGCCTGCTCACCCCACATACTGGTATCGTTACTTACCTGTCGCTCTCTCTCTCTCTCTCTCTCTCACTCTCTCTCCCTTGCTCTCTCTCTCCCCCTCTCTCACTATGTCTCTCTCTGTCTCTCTCCCTCTCTCTCTCCAGCTTCCTCCTGCGTCTGGGCTGTTCAGGCTGCTTGGACTACTTCTCAGCTCAGGGCCTGACCAACATCTACCAGATCGAGAACTACAACATGGAGGTGAGCCTTAGCCTGCCTGTGTGGGTTGTGTGTGTGTGTGTGTGTGTGTGTGTGTGTGTGTGTGTGTGTGTTTGTGTTGTGTGTGTGTGTTGTGTGTGTGTGTGTTGTGTGTGTGTGTGTGTGTGTGTGTGTGTGTGTGTGTGTACACACTGTATGCACTGGCTGTATGTATGTATTCATATCCGTATAATTTGTACGTAGTAAGATCCACTAATGAATCCACTGATCGATTGTGGCATTGAGATCAATCGATTGGAAATATCGGTTGGTTGAATCAAGAGATGGATTGAATGTGTTTCGATTGACCGATCAATAGATCGACCGTCCCGCTGGCGTGTCCTTCAGGCGGTAGCAGTATGCACGTCGAGCCACCGATCAATAGAGCCATCGATTGCTAACGGTGTCCGCTGGCATGTCCCCCCAGGACCTCTCCAGACTGAAGATCCCCCCAGACTTCCAGCACCTCATCTGGAAGGGCATCATGGAGCACCGCCAGAACATGGACTTCTCTCCCCCCCCCCACATCCTGCGGAGCACCAGCGGGGCGTCTTCGGTCAGCCTGGGCTCCTCTGAGGCGCGCGGCGAGCGGGTCATCGACGCCGTGCGCTTCACGCTGCGCCAGACCATCTCCTTCCCGCCCCGGGACGAGTGGTCCGACTTCTCCTTCGACCTCGACTCGCGCCGCAACAAGCAGCAGCGCATCAAGGAGGAGGGGGAGTGACCTACCCCACCCCCCCCCACCCCCCCCCCCCCCCCTCCCCCTTCATCCCTACCCACCCCCCACCCACCCCCCGAATCCCGGGACGCCATTTCAGTCCAACCAGCCCGCGGGAAACATTTCAACTGAAATTGAAATGGAAAAAAAAATACGTCAAGAGCCAAACCAGTTTTTTTAAAAAGGTACAAATGAGAAGTGCACTTAAGGTCTGAGTGTAGGGGATATGAGGCTGTCTGGAGAGACGCTCCGTTGAGTCTCGCGTGCATTTGGTTAAGTTTCGACTTGCTCGAGAGAGAGAGAGAGAGAGGGAGAGAGAGAGAGAGAGCACTTAAGAAATGCCGCAAAGGTTTTTATATAGCTTTGTTGATCTTTGTTTTATATATAAGTCAGATATGGTCATAATCCTTTCCAATGTAAAGCATGACTGTACGTGAAACTTGCATCAGATGGGGCTTATGGGTCATGGGGGTCTTCTAGTCTCTAGTAACGTCACCACGATGTGGTACAGGTGTAATCAGCTACTGTCTCTGGCCGCCCGGCGGTCAGGTTGTAAACATTTCAAGAGTCTTCTCACCAAAGTGTTATGATAATGTGGTCCGTGGCCACAGGGGTCGTCTGCTGTCTCTGCTGTTAGCCTCGCCATTGTTTCTGTTTCCCGGCGCGTTGCAGCGCTACGCGCTACGTGCTACGTGCTATGTGAGCGTAGTGCGTATTGTCCTCCTATAGCCTTCTAGTCAGTGTTGGCAGGTGTGTTGAACCGACTGATGTCACTGTGTTCTAATGATTATTCGCCACCGGGCTCGCAGAGGAGCCCGCGTCGTGTTTACTTCTTTTACTTAAGAACCACATAGTTTTGGTAAAGGTTTGTTCATGGTTCATAGCTGGCCGAAACATTTTATATCAATGTATATACATTTGAATAGCTGTCTTCTAAAACAAACCTAAAGAAAATACTTGATCTAGGTTCACTGCTGTACCAAATGGATGTGAATATTACAAAAACCCAGGAAATTATGTTTGTATTAATGCACAGTGATTGATATGTACCCTTTGCTAGCATGATGTCCCAGGTAGCATTGTTAAAACCTTACAAAGCATATGCCATTTCATATTTTTGTACAATATTGTAAATATGTTGCAATGTGGGCTATTTTGATATAAATCCAAAATAAATATACATACTTAATGCATTTCACGTTCATGGATATTGATTCATTTAATATAGAAAGCCTTTGATTAACCTTTTCAATGAATATATAGAGAAGTAATAAATAATAAGATATATATAATGTTGTGTAGAGAAGGTTTCCACGTTGGTCTAGAAATATTTACTGATTATTAACTGATTGAACTTGAACACTAGCCGAGAAAACCTAACCCTAAACTAATCGGAAACCCTAACCCTAATTGGAAACCCCAACCAAAATCTAAAACCCTAACCCTATCGGAAACCATAACCCTTATCGGAAACCTTAACCTTAATCCGAAACCCTAACACTTATCGGAAACCCTAACCCTAATGAGAAACCCTAACCCTAATCAAAAACCCTAACCCTAATCAGAAACCCCAACCCAAACCTGTGTTAGTGCCATTGTTTTTTAGCTAAAAAGAAACTGTAACCCTAAAAGTAAAAACCCAACCCTAATCTGAAACCCCAACCCTTATGTCACACATGATCCCCATTACAATTAAACATACCACAGGTAAGAGCACATCACTGAGCCTGCGGCACTTAATGTTCCTTGCAATATTCTGTGCATATGGAGCAGAGGATGAAGAAAAGACCAGGACACAATGATCAATCACTGTTTAAGAGACACCCGTACACACTTTCACAGGTGCAGCGTCGTACAATCAGCTTTTAAATCCACTTTACTATTTATAAACCATAGGAACAATGTGGAACCCTGGAATATGGTTAACCCCCAATTATTTAATAAATACTTTCTTGTATTACTGAAGTACAGTTAAAACAAACCCTTATTGTGTCACAATATTTTCAGCCCTTAGCCCAATGCACTCACAGCATGAGCAAATGATTCACCCCTCAAAAATGTATCCCTGACATTCCTCCATATTTCTGCCAAAGCAAGAACTACACACTGATATAAGCGTATAAACATATACAGCCAATCCTATATATATGTATACTCTGAACAATTCTTAAGACGCACATATGTTTAAAATGATATAGTAGTACTGGCTTAATCTGTTAAACACGCTGCAGGACATCCAGACAACAGCTGGGACCAAGAGAACATCCTCCATCCTCCTCTCAAATCGCGTGGTGCACAGAGTGCATCACAGATACAGCCACGTCTTCGGTGGCTGGAAATAGCATCCACTGGACTGTCCGTTTTCACTCGAAGAAGGGTCCCTTGAGCTTGGTCTGCACCCTGGTCTCGCTTGGCCTGCCTGTCCGCGAGGTAGGCCTTCAGCTTGTCCGTGGAGAAGCAGACCAGGGAGTCTCGGTGCCGGGCCAGGGTCTGGGGTCCGCGCAGCCAGGGGCTCTGCAGGGACTCTGCTGCCGTGGGCCTCCCCCTGGACACAGGACCGGCGGGGGGTCAGGCAAGATCAGCCTCTGGTTCTCCACGCCTCTCATAACTCATAACTAGCTGCTCCATCATGTTCAGTGCGGTGTTTGTTCTCTGATCATAAGTTATCATGTCCGACTCTGCTTGCCAGGTTTTGTGAGCGAATGGTACGATTCTGTACCAGCTGCGATTTTCTGGCTAGAATATTTCAGTTTTTTTTCCACAAATACCTTTCAACCTGGGGCAGCCAGGTTTATACTGTATGTCTTATTAAATCATTTGTCATATGATCTCATTGGCCCTTCCAGGAACAAAACTTCAAATGCATGGAACTTTGAGAACTGCTTTGTTAACCCGTGCGTGTCAGGGGAGCTGGCTATGGACACGGCCCGGGCAACCCATCCCACCCAGCGCTGCTCACCAAGCTTTGGGGTTCAGGCTGCTCTTCAGGAAGCTGACGGCCCCCTCCGACAGACCCGGGGTAACAGCGGCCAAACTGGATCTTCCCCTTCCGGATGTTTCTGTCCTGCTCCCAGCCCAGCTCTGAGTGGAAGGGCCCGTCTGCACTGAACCTACCAAGGAGAAGGGACTGTTGATCACACTGTTCTGTGGGCAGCTTTGTGAAGAGAGAGAGAGGGAGAGAGAGAGAGAGAAAGAGAGAGAGAGAGAGAGAGAGAGAGAGAGAGAGAGAGAGAGAGAGAGAGAGAGAGAGAGAGAGAGAGAGAGAGAGAGAGAGAGAGAGAGAGAGAGGGAGAGAGAGAGAGAGGGGTAGAGAGTGACATAGTGAGACAGATAGACAAAGGGAGAGAAAGAGAGCTAGAGAGAGAGAGAGAGAGAGAGAGAGAGAGAGAGAGAGAGAGAGAGAGAGAGAGAGAGAGAGAGACATAGTGAAAGAGATAGAGACAGAGGGAGAGAAAGAGAGCGAGAGAGAGATAGTGAGAGTGACATAGCGAGAATGACAGAGGGAGAGAGAGATAGAAGAGAGAGGGGGAGCGAGATAGAGAGTGACATAGTGAGACAGAGAGGGGTGAGAGAGACAGAGGTACACAGGGAGAGAGAGAGAGAGAGTACTGTGTCTCACATAATGAAAGCCAGCACACCGATGGCCCAGATGTCTGTCTCTGGTCCAACGCCATGTCCTTCCAGAATCTCCGGAGCTTTTGGAAGTACAATGTAAACTGACAAAATAGACAATCTTCATAACACATCTTCATAAACACCATCATAATCTAATTTTCACTCACATGCGTTATTTTAACACAGAAAAAGTACTTGTTTTAGAAATTATGAGTTGAAAAAATAATGAATGAAAAATAAAGAAATTAATTTCAAAGAGAAAGAGAGTGCTTGATGAGAATCAATGAGAACACGATGTGGGGTCTGTTGGGGTTAGATAGTTCCTCCCATCTTCTGCCACACGTACCTCTGCTGCTGCAGTCTGTGGAGGGCATGACGGAGTGAAGTGGATTAGTCCATTAGTGTGCATCACTTTGTGGCTCCATGTTGTACAATTAGCATTTCAAATTGTGGCTTCAATTTTTTTAAACATTTTTTTATATATTTTGTTAAAAGTAATAAAAGTAATATATAATATTAAGTAATCTATAATATTAATCTATAATATATACAATGTCATATAATATATATAAACATATACATATGTAAACATATCCTGGATTAAGTACCTTTGTTTTCAGCCAGCCCCTGGACATGCTCTATGTTGACAGGCTGGTCCGGGTGTGAACGGCTGAGCAGAGCCCAGGTCCACTATCTTCAGCTGGTTCTGGTCGCTCACCAGCATGTTGTCAGACTTGAGGTCCAGGTGGATGACCCAGCGGCCGTGCAGGTAGTCCACGGCATCTCAGGATTTGAACCAGCAACCCGGCCACATGCATCTCTGAATACTGATCCCTGTGAGGGAAGGTCTGTTTAATATTTATAAATGTTGTATTTTTTGTGTGTTTTGCCTCTTTAAAAGATTCCCACAAAGGACACCGATTTATGCTAGTTGTCAGTACTTTCATGTACTTTGAATCTTTCCTAATGTTCATTGTTGTGTTACATGATGCTGTGTACTGTAATACAACCTTATCACAAGATACTTAAGATCTGCATTCAAGTCATTTATGAATTGTGTGTAATCAAATCGTAATCTAACACCAGTGGTGAGCGGTGACACAAAGCCTTCTGATGAGACAGCCCCCCCAACGCACTGAGAGCACCTCCCCCCCCCCCCCCCCCCCCCCTCTCTCTCTCTCCATGGTGGGAGACAGCATGGAGCGCACGCTGAGAGAGGCTGAACCCGGCCAGCGCTCAGCAGAACCTCAGACTCACCGAGACCCAAACCCAGCGGCGCCGCTGTAGACCGTGTCATTCGACAAATGTCGTCATGTCTTAACACAAATAATGATTGTTGATAAAAGACCCTGAAAATGAATGGAAATATAAATTCTGTCGTCTGTCAATACGCCCTCACGCGCCCCCCGCTGACCCATACAGCCGTGGACCGGCCCCCGTATTCCTTCACCTCTCAGCCAGGCTGTGCAGCAGCTCCCGCCCGGGGCACAGCTCCTGCACCAGCACCAGGTATCTGGGCGTGAGGTAGGCGGCGTGCAGCTGCACCAGGTGCTTGTGGTGCAGCCTCCTGAGGATCAGGTACTCCCTGAGCACCATGGGCCGCTGCTCCGCGCTGTACGGGGTGAGCTTGGCAGCATACGGCCGACCGCTCTGCTCATCCCTGCACTGGGTGATGACACTGAAGCGACCCCTGGGGAGGGGGGGAAGGGGGAGAGAGTGAGAGTGAGAGAGAGAGAGAGAGAGAGAGAGAGAGAGAGAGAGAGAGAGAGAGAGAGAGAGAGAGAGAGAGAGAGGAGAGAGAGAGAGAGAGAGAGAGAGAGAGAGAGAGAGAGAGAAAAGTTGTTAATGTGTCCTTACTGGCCTGGGTCAAAACATGGTATGACATTGAACATGGTGTATCTTCCAGCCCTTGCAGACAGACAGAAACTACAGTTTCTTCTTACAGTTGACAGTGTTCTGGAGGCGCCTACCTGTTGATCTCAGAGAGGAAGCTGTAGGTCTTGTGTAAAGGGAGCTTGCCGGCTATGACCCTGCCCTCTGGAGAATCCGTCTGAATGAGAGGGATGTGAACTTCTGCCGAGGAGACAACATTTAGCATTTTAGTAGTGGTTCAGTTACTAGAGATACAGAGCCTTGTATAACAAGTATGTTTGAAACTTCAACTTTGCAAGTCATTTAAATACAGTATATAGTTATCATTATTACAAAAATATGAATAGTGTCTACTGTTACTGTACACTGTCTATATGGGTGAGAAGTCACAATGCCAAAAAGGTATTTCCCCTTGCCTTCGGGGTGAGTTGGCATGACGACGGGAAGCGAGGGGTCGCTGAAGGGCCCCGGCTCGTGTCTCGTGACACAGCCCACCCTGAACACATACGAGGCCCCCCGGGGCAAGTCCTTCACCACCAAAATGTTGTCTGTCACCTCCTCCGAGAGGGCCCGCCACTCGGCCCCTGCAGAGACACGCTGGATTATTGTTCATTTATTCATAGTCCCTATGAATATTAAGAATATTACAGAGTCGACACATGAGCATCAACGTTTTGGTCTTTTGGTGGGGAGGTATCATTCCCTGTGACCCACCGTCCGTACAATACTGAATACAATAAACAGCTGGGTCGATGGATTGGACCGGCTTCCAAACCAGAAGAACCCCACCTCCATCCAACTGGACCACGTCAGGCCTGTGGGGCCGGACAGGCAGCCCTGGAGAGATCGGTACCCATTTACCAAAAGAGCAGAAACTGAAACACAACCTGAAGGCGCTTGGGATGGAAGACGACCAGTACCTTTCGTCTTCTTGAAAGCAGGTATCTTAAAAGATGACAGGAGCTTAGAGACTTTGTTTTTTGGGCTCTCTGATCCAGAGGAACTTTCTTTTTTAGGTGGGCTTGGAGATCCTTTCACGATCGGCCCTTTTACAAAACACATATGGACAAACACATGAAACTTTGAAATCACAGCATATACCCAGCATAATAGTACGGTTATAACCCAACAGCATGTCTGTAAAAGTCCATTCCAGTCTCCTTCAGCCAGCTCACCTCCCTTAGTTAGGTCCTCCTTGCTGGACGATTGCTGAACAGCTTGGTGAGGCTGGAAGCCGATGCCCTCATCTTCTTCCTCAGGGACATGGTCGGGGTGTCAGGCTTCATGATCTCCCCCAAAGTGGGGCCCAGCTCTGGGTTCTCCAGCTGTGAGTAGGAGTTGCTGGCCCAGGACTGCCTGCGGAAGATCTTCAGTAGTCCCAGCTTGGGGGACTTCCCCTGGGGTAGCTTGATCTCGAGGGCCGGGGCTGACGCGTGTCTCTGGAGCCCCTGGCTGCCATTCTTGTCCTTGGACCTGGGAGGTCTGTCAGGAGCCTGGAGGGAGGACAGGCTGGGACTGGGGCTGGGCCGCACTCCGGAGGAGGCCTGGTGAATGCTGCTGCTGCTGGCTGCTAAGTTGGGGTGAGAGCGAGTGCGGGTCCTGGGCGGTGGCAGGGGAGATGCACTCTTTGGCTTGGAATCCACTTCCGAAAATTGGAGTGACCGCGGAACGGTCAGAGGCCTGTGCTGCTCACCGTACCTCTGCCCAGGCCTGAATCTGGCTGCAGAGAGAACAGGACATGGCTCCTCGCAGGAATCCAGTCTGCTCGAGGACTCTGAGTCACCATGCTCCATGATGAAGGACTCCGCAAGGGAACTGTGGGACCCTGTGAGGTTCCCAGCCTCCACAGGTGGTTGACCAATCAGAGGGCTCCTGTCTCCCATCAGAGGACTCCTTTCTCCCATCAGAGGACTCCTGTCTCCCATCAGAGGTCTCCTGTCTCCAGCATGGAGGCTGGAGCTGACCAACGCTCCACCAAGCCTGAGAGTCCCCTGAACAGGAGCTACGGAGCCTCTTCTTCTAGACGTCCGGCAAGGCACTGGCGGGGCCAGCAAGTTCTTCTGCACCACTTCATCATCTGTGAAATCCTCCTTCATACTTTGGGTGCCCTCCTCCTCCCTTGGCTCCAAGCTTCGTTTGGGTGAGCCGGGCGACCGGCGGGAACATTCATCCAGGGATCGACTCCTCCTGTGAGGCGGCAGGTTAGTGTGGGACAGGCTCACGCCGCTGTCGAAGGAACAGGACTTCTGCATGGGGGGCTGAACGGACGGGCGTCTCTGCCCGCGGGTTGTCTCTGTCTCGTCCTCCACATACTCGATGAGCGGCTCGTTGAGACGCCCCGAGAGGCTGCGGCGCAGCGGTTTGCGGCCCCTCTCTTGCTTCTTGACCTGGAACTTGTCCCGCAGCGACATGTGTCTGGCGGACATGGGCGACAGCTGCTGTGAGGAGCTGTAGAAGGTGCTGCGGATCACGCTGCCGCGGGGGATGCGGCTGCCGTCGCTGCCCGAGCCCTCGTCCCCCTCCGACAGGTAGAGGGACGGACTGCTGTCCCGGCTGACCCGGCGCTCCCTCACGGGGGTCCGCTGACAGGACATCTCCGACGAGCCCAGCGACTGTTTGCTGATGCTCCTCTCCAGAACGCTCCGCGCCATCTCCCCGTCCTCCTCCTCCTCCTCCTCGTCCCCGAGCATCTCTTCCTCTTCGTCCTCAGAACCGAAATGCCGCTTGATGAAGGGCACCGGGATCCGCGCTCTCTCCGTGAGCGGGTCGTAACCATCCTCCTCCTCCTCCTCCTCCTCTTCCTCCTCGGTAGGGCTGGCGTGCTGGAAGAAGTCCCAGGAGTCAGCCTCGTCGTACTCTGAGGAGGAGCCGCTGCTCATGGAGGTGCTGCTGTTGTCCTGGGGATCCCGCTGGACGGTGGCGGCCGTCTCCCTGAGGGGGGCCTCCAGCAGCTCGGGGATGGGCCTCAGAGTCAGCACCGACCCGATGCAGGTCAGTGACCGCTGGCCACAGAGAGAGAAGGCGTTTAGTTTACAGGTGTACATTCACATTGGTCTGAAATGTGTGGGCAACTTATTGTCCAAAGTGTTGAAGCCACAGTACCAGATATGTTTTTCAGTGAGGTATCAACCTACCTGCCATTTCCTTCTCGAGATAAAGCCCTTTAAATTCCTTGTGTTTATGTCATCGGTGTTTTCAGCCGCATGCTCATCCTGAAACGAGTTTGTCAAAAAAAAAAAAGAGTATATATACTTAAATGAGGTTACTATGAGTTCTGTGCTGTGTACACGAAGGCATGAGAACAGCAGGAGATCCAACTCACCAGGAACCACTCATGGCTCAAGCACTCCAATGCAGCTGGTCTCCTCCTAAAAGGAAAAGGATCGTACCATAAACAATACATTTTTATATTCATAGATATAGATAAATGTATGCAACAACAAATATAACCTTGTGTGCTGTACTTTAATCAATGTGGTCACATAATTATATTTCTTTGTGTGCCCTGTCCTATGTTCAAACATATCTGACTCGGTATTAGTGTCTCAGTGTTGGGAGTGCAACTGTCTCAGTGTACTGCGGTGGGACTAAAAAGAAGCTTCGGTACTCAGGCTCTGGCTGTAGGACCAGGCGCAGGAAGTGTTGGGCCTCCGGGCTCCGGCCGGTCACATCAGGGGTCTCCCAGTTGAGGGTCCCCTCGCCCACCTTGAGCAACGTAGCGCGGTCAGACTCCCCCGTGAAGGGGCAGCGGCCCGTGAGACTGTCAACGACACAGCGTGAACACCGGTCAGACGGCCTCCCTCAGTGACCTGATCCTGTGCTACGACCATCATGCCGAAGGTGGAGAGGAAACGCTATGTTTCCAGTGATACGTACCATAGAAAGGCAATCACACCCAGGGACCTGTCGAAAAGAACATGAGGGAAGTTAGCGTCAAGTGAAGACAAAGCACATGCAGCCGTGAGTCACAGAGTCACTGTGCTATTCCTGTTCCTCTCATCTAATGCCGCTATATTGGGCTACTACAGGTAGGTGTGGTTTTAATGGCACGTTGCTGTCTACATCGTACAGAGACACCATTCCACCCAGATCTGCATCTAACGTAACATACAGCATCGGTCCAACCCACCAAACGTCCGTGGCCCCAGTGACGGGCTCTTGGTGAACGATTTCTGGGGCCACAAACTCTGGCGTTCCAAACTTGCTGTATTGATGTCTGGACGCATCCATCTCCTGACTGAAGCCGAAGTCGCAGATCTTGATCTCGTCTCTGGGTGGATACACCATCAGGATATTATCCGGCTGTGTGCACATACCAACCAAGAGAGATAAGTTAGGAAACATGAAGCATTCGCTGCAGTCTGGCCATGATGTCAGGCAGGACCTAGAGCATGACACAACATCTGACTTACTTTGAGGTCCAGATGCAAGATGTTCATGCTGTGGATATGACCGATTCCCTCAAGGATTTGCTGGATGTATGACTGAACCTGAGGTAATCCAACAGCATTATTGACACTTATGTTGTTTACGATGTAAAGTATAATACATGATATAACATGTCTACCTACCTCTGTCTCTGTGACTGATGCTTTGAGCAGCAAATGGTCCAGAAGTCCATACGAACAGCAGCTGCATAGTGGCTAGGGACTGAACACTGATTCATTGATGGCATCACATTATCATTAATCTTGCTTAGTGGTGAAAAAGAACTTACAGAAAAGGGATCTGAAATCCCGCCTAAGAATGGCAGGTCTGAATTGGAGAGTGTTAAACAGTAAATTATTGATTCTGGTCAGTATTCCAGGATACACTTCAGTGACCAGGTGCGTCTGGTAGAGAAGAAGTCCAGCAGGCACGCCACCCTGGGGTGGGCCAGCCGGGACAGCAGGTCTCTTTCCTGGAAGGCCCTGGTTCTGGTGCTGCTCCTCAGGGGCAGGAACTTGGCCGCAAAGCCCTCTCCTGTCCTCCTGTGAACCACGCGTTTAACCACTCCGAAGGTACCCCTGGAGAACAAAGACCATGTGATGGGTGAGGGGCACTGGGTGTCTCTGTTGAGTCTGTTGAGACAACCCTATGTTGATTGACAATCAGGTCATCATGGCAATGTCAAACGATGAGCCACTTTACCTTCCCACTTCCTCCTGGATGTCATAGACAGAGAACAGCTTTCTCCTCCTGCCCAGCTCCACCTCCCTCTCCTCAACCTCCAGCGGTCCTACAGGGAAGCCGTAAGGTCAGCCATAAGATGAACCTTAGCTCTGACCCCATGTCCACTTAACCCCTCATGCAAATGGCGTTGTGTTGCAGAAGCCTAGCTGAAGTCTGTGTGGCGCAGCTTCACGTTGCGTTGCTTGATGTGCTTTCCCATGTGGTGGTCCCATTTGGTGCCATTGTATTCACACCGCTGACTTACTGTGGCTGTGCCCTCTCTGCAACACATACCCTCGCGCCACTGTTGAAGACCTTTGCACTGAGCACTGAACCCAGCCAGGACGTACCTTCCTCCACGGTGAGCTGGGCCTGGCAGGAGGTGTGTCCAGAGTCATTGTAGGCGAAGCAGGTGTACACCCCGCTGTCCTCCCCCTCGGGGCACAGCACCGTCAGCGAGCAGCGAGCCCCCTGCTGCTTCAGCTCCACATTGTCATTGGCTGAGAGCTCCTCCTCATCCTCCAATCAGGAGAGTAATATTTGTATTAGCAGGATTCTGTGAGTTAGAGGAATTGTTGTAGAAGATGCCGTGGGACGTGAAGTGGGTCCCACCTTGTACCACTGTACGCATGGGGCGGGTCTTCCTGTGATGATGGCAGTGAAGACAGCTGATTGACCAGGCTCCACACACAGGCTCTCTAGTGGCACTTGAATGAAGGGAGGAGCTGGAGAAGAAAATAAGAAATGGTCTCCAGCATGATAGTACGGTTGAATCGGTCAGGAGTGGTGTGTGAGTGACTGAAGTACCATCTTCGATCTCCTGCAAAGGCTCTGAGATGAAGAGCTCTTCCTCCTCTCCCTCAGGGTAATAAAACGGTTCATGGGTGGGTGTCTCTGAAGTGGGTGTAGCAGGAGTTACACCCACTTCAGGGTTACATTCAGCACTGCAAAGAGAGACAGGCTCATCAGTGACTCATTACACTGTCAACAGGAACATTTGGGGGAAGGGAGGGATTTCCGTGGCGCTGGACTCACTCGTCTGGGCTTCCAGGACCAAACAGACTCCTGACAATTGACTTTGGACTGAAGTCAGTCTGCAACCATTTCTTCACAAGGACTGTGGACCATCCTTCAGAGTCAGCATCTGGGAAAAATCAAAACCTCCATGTTTATATCTCTTAACATGTGGAAGTGAAGCGGAATACTAAACATTGGAAAATCTTCATGTTAACTTCATTTTTTATCATATTTATAAAAACATAATTCTACTCTAATACCAAGGAAAGGAATGTTGAGAGTAGTACAGTACCTTTACCTTCACAGAGATTGAGAGAGATTGCAGAGTGAATTTCTTACCTCAAATGAACCAGGTTAAAACCCCCATTAACCCACCATATCAACGGATATGGACCACACCATTCCACAGGTGTAGAAGGACACCTAACCAGCACATGACCATCTCATGGTGGAGGAATGGAGCGTTAGATTGGCATGCATACACGAAGATGTTGAGATGGTACATGTTACATGGACATAGATGTGGACTTACATGAGGACCTCCTGTTGTCGGACTTATGATGAGAGTAGAATGATGATGACGAAATGAGGAGAAAATGTCCTGTGGTGCTAAGTCAATCCGACTATGACTACTACATTCTATTGTATTCCATTCTATTTGATTATCATATTACGATTACTATTACTATTACATATTACTTACATTAGCATGTAAGCAAAGGGTCCATTTGAACCACAACTATCTGAAAGAAATGAAGGAAATGGCACAATCATGGACTTCTGGAAATGGAAGAACAAAAGATGAAAACAGGCAACCAAAAACATCAAATACAATGACTGTATCAATGTCTTTCGATGATGGATATGGATGTCCAGCGGAAAATGGTGACGTTGGAATGGTGTTTGTTGGAGTTGGTGGATTCAGAGGCAGTTGAGTTGGTTGAGGTGGTTGGGGTGGTTGGGGTGGTTGAGGTGGAGGTGTTGAGGTTGGTGTCAGAAATGGAATGGGATGTAACCTAAACTCTACCTTCATAACTCCTGTGACATGGGGTGTAAGTAGGGGAGCGAATACAAGAGAGAGGGTTGATAGTGTTGATGGACTGGGTGGTGGTGGTGGTGGTGGTGGGGGGGGGGGGTAGGTGAGTGTTTGGTAGCGTAGGAGAGAGGGTCTGAGTTGCAACACACTCAAAGTGTCCCAGGTGTATACAACTAGCGTGTGTATAACTGAGGAGCAACGCTGCTAAAACTCTCATGTGGGCCTCTGGTCCCTGGGGCGCATATTTACCTGGCATGTCTGGGACTATCCTACCTTTAGGAGACAAGTCCTGCGGTTGGGCGTTCTCGCTGTCAATCGAAGGCACGTAGGCGGGGCAAAGTCCTGCCTTGCACCTGGCACAGCCCATCTGGTTCCAAAGCTAGAGCAGAAAAATAACTGTTACCTAATGTCAAATGTTATATTATAGATATATAATATATATACTATATATATACAATATACTACTTTTACTACTTTTACATCATTATGCAAAGGCTTTTGTCCAAAGACACATATTCAGATACATGTGATCAAAGGGCTCTTAGGAGTGGCTAGGGCATATTGTTCAAGAATGCCATCAGGTAGTATGTGGACATTATTGGGAATCAATCCCAGTACATTTTGTCTGGAAGTTGAATACTCTAGCCACTACACAAAAGATAATATAGATGATTATTCTGATTATTCTTTTCTTGACTTTCTTTCCTACCTCACACTCATAGAGTCCAATATCTGACACTGTTGGACTGATGATGGTCAGAGTCAGGATTCCACTGCGGGCGTCATTTGAGATCCTGTACTTGCTCTGGTCCGTCAGCTCTCCGCCATCTTTCCACCACCTTGCAACACACAACAACATCACCCAGGGATCAGTAAGGTGCAGGACATCATAACATTGCGCTAACATTGCGTTAACGTCATAACATTTCGTCGTCTCTTGGTGGCGTACCGGACTGTGGGTAGTGGGGTGGTGAGGGTGGAGCAGATGAACTGGAGGTCCTCTCCTTCCATCAGACACATGCTCTCCAGACGGCTGAGGAACCTGGGAGGAGCTACAGACAGGGAGAGGTGCACTACTACTATAGTACAGGCTGTAGTGATCACCGTTCCTATTATATATGGATTACATGTTGTTTTTACTGTTTGCTTATCTTCTGTATATCTTCTCTAATAAACATTTGTACCATTGTTCATATACCATATAATAATAAAATAGCATTTTCAAACCTAAATAGTATTCATATATTATGAATGATGATATTATGATGATTCATCATAAATCCCAACGACTATCGTTATAAATCAATGTGCCAGCGTGTGCTTACCCTCCACAGTGACCCTGGCCAGGGTGCTGGCGTTGCCCATGGAGCTCGTGGCGTAGCACACGTACTGACCCGAGTCCTCCGCGGTCAGGCCGTCCAGGACCAGACTGCAGGTCCCGGTCCGCTGGGCCGTGATGATGTGGCGGGGGTCTTCGTCCAGGTGGAGACCATCTGAGGACACGAGACCACACATCACAATCATCACAATGAATGTGACACAAGTTTTCAGCAAGTGCTCCTGGTGGGAGGGCAGTGTGACGATCCAAGAGCAAAAAAGGCTGCTCAGGGTTCTGACTTTTTATCATGCGACCTAAAACAGGGACACGTTGGTTTGATATCTGGTCCTGCACGAGATTCACTGTCCTCAATGTACAATGCACACTTCACAGACACAGACCCTTTGCAGAAGCCAGAATCACGTTGCACTCCGTGACCGTCTCTGAGCGTTGGACATCCCCGGGTCCATACCTTTGAGCCAGCTGACCACCGGGGCTGGTGACCCTGTGACCCTGCAGGTCAGCTTGATGGTCTGGCCCAGCTTTGTGGGGACGTCGGACAGGAGCACCTCAAACACCGGGGGGCCTTTTGAGGGGAACAGACACGATGATGGAAACCAAACAAAGTATATGAACAGCATACACTTTATCTGTATCTTAACGATGATCCTTCGTATATCTCTATGATGAGGTAAGATACGCATTAGTTACCAAAGACAAGACATTTGGGTGTCACAGCAGCAGAATTACAGGACAATAAATTAACTAAAATAGCTTAAGTGAAATAGTTTTCCTTAAATATGAAATGTCAAATTGCCCTTGTGATTTGAAATATTAAACAATTAAAAAATATCCATCTATATCCATATCTATATGAATAACATAAGATGTCATGTAGGATGTCTCCAAAAGTGTTCAGGAGGAACCGGCCAATGTTCTACTCAGTTGTTGATGGACGGAGACGAGGTAGAGAGACTCACTGCAGGAGGGGAGCTCAGAGTGCTGCTGGAGCTCCTTCAGGTCCCTGAGCCAGGACAGTTTGACCAG
This sequence comes from Urophycis tenuis, assembly GCA_036785325.1. Lineage (NCBI taxonomy): Eukaryota > Metazoa > Chordata > Actinopteri > Gadiformes > Phycidae > Urophycis > Urophycis tenuis. Next base: position 8,705,955 of record JAXIVH010000003.1, on the reverse strand, counting down.
GGCAGAGCGGCCCTGCAGGGTGTACGTTCTCACCGAGCCCCTGTGCTCATGACACAGCACCCAAGACTTCTCATCCCCTGCACTGTCCTGCCCCTTCAGGTCGTTCAGCTGGGGGGGGGGGGGGTCAGAGTGTGGTCAGTACAACTCGAGTGTCATGATGTCATTATGACAATATTATTAGAATGGACGTTGAATTGTGATTTTATTCCACTGTCTCCACTGTCAAATTTTTTATTAGAATATTTGATGTATATGAATTATTTTGCATCAATCCTGCTTTTTTATATGAAAAAATACACAGTATATTCAGGAGTAATTGGTTTCCAAACATTCCCCAATAGTTTTTTGCAAAGAAGATAAAAATTGAAATAGGACACATTGGTAACCATCCATATGCTAATCTAACAGGTTCTGTATCTGAACTTGTTCTCATTTGAAATAAGCGGAAAGCCTGGTCTGACCTTCATCTTGTTTCTGAAAGCATAGCTGTCAGTGTTTGCGCTGGGGCCTCTCTTCAGTTTACACAGAATCACACAGTCCTTGAAGAGAAACACTTGTCTCTGCTGCCCTCTAGAGGCCGTCTTCATTTCCAGAGATTCCTCCCATACCGTTAAGACGCCCTAAAAGAAAAGGCAAACAACCGTGTGTGAACGGCAAAGTACGGACATCGAGGGCGGCCACTGATAGCCGATTGTTTGGCGTGTACAGTGTGGTCCAGCTCTGCTTCACCTGTCGTACGGGCTCGCCCAGGCTAGACAGGGGTGCGGGGTAGTTCTCTATGAGGGAGACCAGACGGAGCTTCTCTGACCGGCAGGGCAGACGGGTCACCATGGAGAAGGCATCCTCCAGGATGCAACAGTTCTGGCCGCCCCTAGCCTTGTTCTTCATCATTTCCTGCCAACCGACCATCAACATCATCAGAGGAGTATAACCACAGCGCTACACCATGTGGGCTCCGGGGTTAAAGCAGTAATATATCTACTCAGCAGAAGAGGGGTGGGTTCATTGTTTGGGCTCTTATAAATGAGGGGCTTTTTGAGAGGTCTTACACGATGATAGAAGTGCTTGACTAACGCATACCTTCAATAAGGCCTGGTAGGTCTGGATGCGTTCTGTGGGTCTCTGTAGGAACGTGAGGATGTCCGTGGCAGTGGTGTTCCCTGGTTCTGCTGTATCCTAGTGAGTTACAACAGGCTGCTACATCATACATGTTCCCTGTGAATTTCAACTTTCAAAAAAATACAATTGAAATATGTTTTGTATGACTAGGTAGATAAAGAGAGACAATACCCTTGTGTTTAGATACTGCTGGATAGATTTTTCAGTGACGGAGGCCTCTGCTTGGGTTTGGCCCACCATGTAGTGGACGTACTTCTCAAACTCCTCTGCTTGCTTCAGCAGATGCATGGCCACATCGTCATCGGTGGCACAGTCTTCCAGTCCGGGCAACACTGACCTGGATGGACGCGGTTGAAAGAGGTCAAGAGAGTCAAGTCCCGAATCAGCAACATTTTGGACACCGGATTTGACACACTTGGAGATATGTAGACAGCAGACACAGTTTTCGCAAAGGTCAAAATTTCCAAATACATAGAAAAGATATTGTGTTGTATTAGCTTCTTGTAATATTGTGACATGTCACATTAAGTAATTTAAAGCATAGTGGGAAAATCATAAAGGTTATGAAAATTACATGCAATGCATATGTGAATTATGTTTAGAAAATATGTATGTCTTTCCCGTTATGAACTGTTAATTTCCACTGTGACAATTATAGTATGATGGTGGTGTTTATATGTATAAGGCTCATGTTTTCCCGGACACCTATCATCATGCACCCCACCTTTTATAAGGGAGGTGCACAGGTAACCAGGAGGGGGAATCATAGTGAGTAGCAAAGGTGCATGCAAATTGTTTGAGTGAGTGGCGCCAGTGTTTTGAAAGCTGCAGCTACTGTTAAGTTTAAAAAACATTCCTTTGATTGTGGAAAAAGTCGACATATCGCTTCTGGGGAATGATAGACTTAAACCTAACGTTTATTGCTCTTGTTCTCATACTGGTGTGCTATCAAGGAGCGGGTGTATCAGAAAAAGACACTTTGATTCCAGCATCTGGATTACCTCCTACTCCGGTGAGATCAAGCCTTTTTGCTGTTTTTTGTCGGGTATACCCGGCCGGGTGCATTTGATCGTTTTTGCCTGTTTTTGTGGACAGTGGAATGTACTTTTTTGTTGCTTGTTTTTCCGACGTTGGACTATTCTGAGGCAGCGGCCTCCACCTTCGTTTCCTGGATTGACTTTGACACGTGCAGATTGAGCTGTGTTTAGTTGGACTTTTAGGTTTATTTTGTGGACTGCCCAAGGGCTGGGGAATTGGGGGATCGTGCTTGTGAATGATATTTTTTGAGAATGATATTTTTTTGTGATTGAATAAAACAGTGCGCGAGGTGCGCACTGTATTATTAACAGGTTACTGATAATAAGGTGTGTTTTACCTCTGATGGAGGAGTATGATGTCACTGATGTTCCTGAAGATGGTTTCTCTCTGGTTGAGTATGTTGGTCGGTACATGGCGGCTGGTCTCCTCATGATGCAGGTGATGGGACGCAAACTCCTTCATCTCTTTCACAAACTCAACCTCGCTGTCAACCAGGCCCTGGATCAATTGGCTTAAGATAGAGGTTTTTAGCTTTAGTATTAGTGAGTCTTATGTAGTGTTCTACTGACATCGCTTGATATCTATGTTTGATATACAGTATATTATAATCTAATATTGTATCTGGCGTATTGGCATAATTTCAAATCAAATGATTTTCTGGTGCCTTATACAGACGTTGCCCTACAACAGACCTCAGTGTTCTCCTGTACTCCTCTCCTGTTGATCCAATCCCATCCAGATCCTCTTGAGGAGCTCTCCTCAGTGGGAATGTCTCCTGGTCCAAATGGAGGTTTTCAGCCAGTACCACAACCAATGATTTGTTTTTGTTTTGAAAGAACATGCTAATGTACAAAACATTACTGTGTTTTTCCAATAATTACTATGGGAACTATACAAGCATGTGTAAAACATGTATAGAGGTTATTACCGTTTTTGCATTTTTGTTGTTTTGTTAGGTTTCAATGAAAATGCACAAAAGACAAGAAAAGTGTATTGCCTACATTTCTCTTCTTTTCCAGATAGGCAGGACAGACCCAGCCCTGTCGTGCAGGGTTGTTTTTGGTAGGCTTCGTGCGAACCAACCACTTGTCTGGGTGGACAGAATCCAGAACTTCCACAAACTGGCCCTCCTTCAGAATAAAAGTGTCTTTATTTCCACCGCTAGGACTGCAGTCAGCTCGGGCCACATAGATGTCGAAGGTCTGGCAAACAAAACCAACAAGCAAATACAAGGCATCATCATGGATGTTTGTGTGCAGACATACTGTATGTCAATATGAGTGTAACACAGAAATATAGCTTGTGATAGTAAGAAAAAGGTAAACCTCTCTTCTGTCTTCATCTCCCTCTGACTCGGATCCTGAGACTTCCGCTAAAGGTGTGTGGGCGCGGTGATGCTTTGGAGACGGTGTCCTCGACAAGCCGTCAAACTCACCTGGAAAAAAAGATTCAGAAACACACCATAAGCTACGCTTTAAGGTGTGCCCTCCATGACGAAGTTTTGTTTAGAAATTGGCCATGCTGACCTTTGACCTTCAGGAGGTTCTTTTGCGGTTGTGTTTCCATTGTCGGTTCTTTATCGTCCATTACAGCCATCTGATTCTCTTGTTTGGCATCCTCGCTGTGAGGATTATATTATGTTGGTTATGTTGCAACAGAGCTATGGTATCATTTAAAATCTGGCATGCATATCTGACCTGAGGCTAGCAGCGGTTTCAAAGGGTTCCATGTAATCTGGAGCTGTGTCGTAGTCTGAGGGACTGGACACTGAGAGAGAAGGGTCAGGGCAGATGATTCTCAGTTTACAAGGTGATCTAAATATGTGTACATTAGGGATATTGGAATGCTATCAAACTCTCATGTCTAAAAAACAAAGAAGGACACAGTCAGTCTACATGTTTCCTGATTGTGTTGACATTCTGGAGTGGCCTTCACTTGAGACGCGGTCGGCCATTGAGTTTTCGACATGGCGAGTTTAAAACACACAAAATCAGCTACAGCTTAAATCATTACATATTTTTGGACTGCACTTCAAATCTATTGGTGGGTGAATTACAGTTTAATTCAGTTCAACTTTAAAGTTAGTCAAACCCCTGCAAGGTCAGACACATGGCCACGACGGTGTCCAAATGCTTGAACACACCTTGATCGATTTAACCGTTTCACTTACTGGAACTGGCAGGAATAAGCGAGGCTCTTCTCCTCTCTTGCAGACTCATTTGGGCATCCTGTTCTGTGAGGTTGTAGGCCTCCCATAGAGACACACTCTCACTCTCAACCACAAAGGAGGTGACCTCATCGGTTAAGGCTACTGGGGCTACCGGAGTCTGATTTGGAGGCGGAGCCTGGGGCATTGGCTTGGCAAGGGCTTGAGGCTTTTGGGGAGCCGGTTGAAGGGGAGTTATGGCTGCAAGCGGTGGGTGTGAAAGCTTGGTGGTGGGGGCCAGGGTTGGTTGTTGTGCTGTTATGTTACCACTATAGGAGATCACACCAAACTTATTGATGGCTTCACAGGTGTAAACACCACTGTCCATGATGTTCACGTTGGTGACCTCCAACACACAGATGCCATTTTCTAAAGTCTTCATTCTGTGGCGCTGGTCAGAGATGATTTGCTGTCCGTGCTTCAGCCAGCGAACAGCGTCAAGCTTTCCTTCTGCAACACACTCCAAATGGATGGTACCACCCAGTTCCACGCACTGGTTCTTGAACACCTCCTTGAAGACTGGACGCATGTCTTTACGGGCTTTATAACCTTTGAACGCAGCCTGAATCTTGACAGCAGCTTCCAGCATCTCAGGTTCATGGTCTATACTATCACTGATGTCTTCTGAAGCTTCCTGGGGTGTCTGTGGTATTTGGGTCACCTCAGATAATAGCTGGATAGGCACAGGCTGAGTTGTGGCGGTAACGGTGAAACCTAAAGCCTGGATGTTGCTGGAGTCCACGGTTTTCTCAGATGCTGCTTCAGAGAAGGCGTCGTCCTCTGTGATGAAGAGAAGAGGAACGTTATCGCAGGGCTCTGGTGTCTCATTATCCAAGTGCATCGGTCGGACCGTGTGCTTTCTGCCCTCGTCCAAATTGGGCTCCCTGCTTGGTGGTCCCACTGGCAGCAATGGAGGCTTCATTTCAACATCTTCTTCACTTTTGATTAGTTGTTCAGCTTCCTGTTTGGTCTCAATGTTACCTGTGATAGGTCGTTCCTTCTCACTTTCAATATTCTCCTCACATTTCTTCTTGAAAGGCTTTGACAAATCTTGAGCTACCTGGACTTCCTTCTTGAACACAGGACTGACCAGGACCTGTTCTTCATCTTGACTTGCCTCGGAGTCTCTTGAGAACTGGTTTCCCAATGTCTTCCTGGCCCTGCCTTTGGTCCTCACAGGTGGTTTTGGTGGTATGGTCTCTATCACCATATGTCTTTCTGTTTTCTTTGCTACCTCTTCGTCCAAAGCATCTGATGAGGGTGTTTCCTCAAGAGGTTTTGGTAACTTCTTCGCAGTGGCTTCCATCACAGATGTCTTATGTGGTGGTACTCTTTCTTCACCTACTTGGTCTTGGTCAGGATCATCCTTTGAAGGTTGCCTATCACCTCTTTTGTTGAAGCTAGACTCGGATGCTTTGCTTGATGCAGCAATTTTCCCTTTAATTCTTACTGGTGGTATCAAAGGCTCCTCGTCTTTCTTCTGTAGGTCATCCTCTGAGGTAGTCATCATCTTTTGAGGATTTACTGGCTCATCCCCTACATACTTCTGTGGTGGTTCCACCTGCATTTTTTCTCGGTTTTTAATCTCACTTTGTTCCTGTGGAGTGGGTACTGACATCTGATCATCACCTCTTGCTTTCTCCCCATGTTCCTCAGTCTCTGTCTCCTTCAGGTACGTTAGGGGATGTTGTCTGTTTTGATGCTGCAGAGGTCTCACCACCAGTTGTTCTTTTGTGGATGTCTCACGTTGGTTCTCTGATGACATACGTCTCATTTCAACTACATCATTTTTATCTTGGTTTGCGTCAAGCTGCTTAACTTCATGCACTTCCTCACTGTCTTTATTCAGTGAGTTTATCGATGATGTGTCTCTTTGGACATCATGCTTTCTCCTTGGGACAGGCTTTGGCACTTTAGGTTCCACCCTTTCCTCCAGTTCACCTTCTGGGTCAGAAATGTCAAATCGCACAACTTTGGTATCTTGAGCACCTGACATACGTCTCTTGGCAACTTCCATCTTTTTTTCTTGTTGACCATCAAGCTGCTTAACTTCATGCCCTTCCTCACTGTGTTCTTTCAGTGACTTTAATGCTACTGTGTCTCTTTGGACATCATACTTCTTCCTTGGTACAGGCTTCGGTGCTTTAGGTTCCACTCTTGGCTCCAGTTCGTCTTCTGGGTCAGTAATGTCAAATCGCACAAGTTTGGTATCTTGAGCAGCTGACATGCGTCTCTTGTACACTTCAATATTTCTGTCCTCATTTCCATCAAGCTGCTTAGCTTTATCCTCTTCCTTGCTGTCTTTGTTAAGTGTTATGCGTGCCAATGTGTCTCTTTGGTCTTCATACTTCTTCCCTTGTTCAGGCTTTGACACTTTGGGTTCCGCCTTTGGTTCCAGCTCAACTTCTTCTTCAGTCATGCAGGTCTGGGACGTGTCAACTCCAACAGGTTTGACATCTTGGGTACCAGACTGGACCGTTGAAATTGGAGAAGTGGTTTTGGCACCATTCTCTTTTGAAAAAGGCATTATCTTGAGAGACTCTGACTTCTTAGGGAGACCCAAATCCATAGCTAAACACAATTTGAAGAATGTTTATTGAGTAAGTCTGTCTTTGCAGAGGTATAAACATACTTACAATGAGATTTGATGTACAAACTCACCTGTCACAGCCAGACTAGCGGAGGTCTCTGCTCCTCCTGCTTGACATGAGTAGCTGCCACTGTCCTCTGGCTTGAGGTCCTTGATGAGGAGCTGGAGCAGGCAGCCATCTTGTTTCATTTCATACTTCCTGTTAGCTCTCAGTGGCAACCTGTTCTTCCTCCACTGCACCAACACTCCAGGCTGAGGAGGGTTAGAAAGCTCACAGGACAGAGAGGCAGTTCCTCCTTCCTCAGCCTCCACACTCTGCACGTCCTTCTTGAAAGATGGAAGGACTTCTGGAGGAGAGATGAATCATCAGCATAGTGATGGATCTATATTCCTTACCAGCTGATGACATACCCCAAGATGTGCATCAACAAGGTGTACTGAATAGAGCCAAATTATCCTTGTACAATGATGAATATACATTGCACATTGAATAATTGAATTCCCCAGGAAATACCATGTTTGTTTCAAAGATAAGACCATGCAGTAACTGAATTACATGCAGCAGTCAACTTTTCATTAACATATTTAAAAAATGCTAAAATGACTACGGAACCATGAACAGTACACTGCCGATGACCCTTTAATTACAAAAGTCTGGAATGTGAACATAGTAATACATGAAGATTGGTGAGTGAGGGTCTTTAAAATGTCTAATACTCAAGGAGAGTATGAACACACCTTTCACAGCCAGACTAGCAGAGGTCTCTGCTCCTCCTGTTTGACAGGAGTAGCTGCCACTGTCCTCTGGTTTGAGGTCCTTGATGAGGAGTTGGAGCAGGCAGCCATCTTGTTTCATCTCATACTTCCTGTTGGCTCTCAGTGGCAACCTGTTCTTCCTCCACTGCACCAACACTCCAGGCTGAGGAGGCTTAGAAAGCTCACAGGACAGAGAGGCAGTCCCTCCTTCCTCAGCCTCCACACTCTGCACCTCCTTCTTGAAAGATGGAAGGAGTTCTGGAGGAGAGATTAATCATCAGCATAGTGATGGAACTATATTCCTAACCAGCTCATGACATACCCAAAGATGTGCATCAACAAGGTGTACCGAATAGAGCCAAAACAATCCTTGTACAATGCTGAAGAGACAGTGCACATCGAAGAATTGGATTCCCTAGGAAATTCCATGTTTGTTTCAAATATCAGACAATGCAAAACTGAATTACATGCAGCAGTCAACCTTTCATTGACAAGTTTAAAAAAAAAAATGCTAAAATGACTACAGAACCCTGAACAGTGCACTGCTGATGACCCTTAATTACAAAAGTCTGGAATGTGAACATACCAATACATGAGGTTTGGTGAGTGAGGGTCTTTGAAATGTCTAATGCTCAAGGAGAGTATGAACACACCTTTCACAGCCAGACTAGCAGAGGTCTCTGCTCCTCCTGTTTGACAGGAGTAGTTGCCACTGTCCTCTGGTTTGAGGTCCTTGATGAGGAGCTGGAGCAGGCAGCCATCTTGTTTCATCTCATACTTCCTGTTGGCTCTCAGTGGCAACCTGTTCTTCCTCCACTGCACCAACACTCCAGGCTGAAGAGGCTTAGAAAGCTCACAGGACAGAGAGGCAGTTCCTCCTTCCTCGGCCTCTACACTCTGTACCTCCTTCTTGAAAGATGGAAGGAGTTCTGGAGGAGAGATTAATCATCAGCATAGTGATGGAACTATATTCCTAACCAGCTCATGACATACCCAAAGATGTGCATCAACAAGGTGTACCGAATAGAGCCAAAACAATCCTTGTACAATGCTGAAGAGACAGTGCACATCGAAGAATTGGATTCCCTAGGAAATTCCATGTTTGTTTCAAATATCAGACCATGCAAAACTGAATTACATGCAGAAGTCAACCTTTCATTGACAAGTTGAAAAAAATGCTAAAATGACTACAGAACCATGAACAGTGCATTGCCTATTACCCTTAATTACAAAAGTCTGGAATGTGAACATACCAATGCATGAAGTTTGGTGAGTGAGGTTCTTTAAAATGTATAATGCGCAAGGAGAGTATGAACACACCTTTCACAGCCAGACTAGCAGAGGTCTCTGCTCCTCCTGTTTGACAGGAGTAGCTCCCACTGTCCTCTGGTTTGAGGTCCTTGATGAGAAGCTGGAGCAGGCAGCCATCTTGTTTCATCTCATACTTCCTGTTGGCTCTCAGTGGCAACCTGTTCTTCCTCCACTGCACCAACACTCCAGGCTGAGGAGGCTTAGAAAGCTCACAGGACAGAGAGGCAGTTCCTCCTTCCTCGGCCTCCACACTCTGCACGTCCTTCTTGAAAGATGGAAGGACTTCTGGAGGAGAGATGAATCATTAGCATAGTGATGGATCTATATTCCTTACCAGCTCATGACATACCCCAAGATGTGCATCCATAAGGTGTACCAAATTGAGCCAAATTATCCTTGTACAATGCTGAAGAGAGAGTGCACATTGAAGAATTTGATTCCCCAGGAAATGCCATGTTTGTTTCAAAGATATGACCATGCAGTAACTGAATTACATGCAGCAGTCAACTTTTCATTAACATGTTTGCTTCATTAACATTAAATGCTAAAATGACTACAGAACCATTAACAGAGCACGGCATATGACCCTTTAATTACAAAGGTCTGGAATGTGAACATACCAATACATGAAGTTTGGTAAGATTGGTGAGTGAGGGTCTTTAAAATGTCTCATTCTTAAGGAGAGTATGAACACACCTTTCACAGCCAGACTAGCAGAGGTCTCTGCTCCTCCTGTTTGACAGGTGTAGGTGCCACTGTCCTCTGGTTTGAGGTCCTTGATGAGGAGCTGGAGCAGGCAGCCATCTTGTTCCATCTCATACTTCCTGTTAGCTCTCAGTGGCAACCTGTTCTTCCTCCACTGCACCAACACTCCAGGCTGAGGAGGCTTAGAAAGCTCACAGGACAGCGAGGCAGTTCCTCCCTCCTCAGCCTCCACACTCTGCACGTCCTTCTTGAAAGATGGAAGGAGTTCTGGAAAAGGGATGGATATGAATAATTTACATATTTTTTAGGGGAAGCAAAAAAATTCTCAGCAAATTCATAGTGCTGGCCAATCCATAGAATATCAGATTCTTTATATAATCAATTCCATGCCTTTTCCAATAAGATGTCAAACATCTTGGACACCTTGGTACAGCCACGTATCATCATCATAGAGATTGAACTATATTCTTTACCAGCTGATGACATATCCAAAGATGAGCATCAACGAGGTAAACTCCATAGAGCCAAACATGTATCCTTATACAATGCTCAAGAGACAGTGCACATCTAAGAACTGGATTCTGACGGAAATGCCATGTTTGTTTCAAACATAAGATGATGCAGCAACTCAGCACAGGTTCACTTTTCAAGAAAATATAACAATATTGCAATAATTGCTCCAGTACAATAAACAGTGCACAGTTAACAATCCTTTAACCACAAAAGTTTGGAATGTGATCATAGCATTACATGCAAATGTACTACCTTGTTTTGGAGGCTAACTCGCAAGGAGAGTATAAACACACCTTTCACTGCCAGACTAGCAGAGGTCTCTGCTCCTCCTACTTGACAGGAGTAGCTTCCACTGTCCTCTGGTTTGAGGTCCTTGATGAGGAGCTGGAGCAGGCAGCCATCTTGTTTCATCTCATACTTCCTGTTGGCTCTCAGTGGCTGCCCGTTCTTCCTCCACTGCACCAACACTCCAGGCTGAGGAGGCTTAGAAAGCTCACAGGACAGAAAGGCAGTTCCTAGCTCATCAGCCTCCACACTCTGCAATTCCTTCTTGAAAGATGGAAGGAGTTCTGGAGGATAGATGTACATGGAATATTGTATTATTTTCAATATTAGGCAAAAACCTCTTCAAGGGTCAGTCAGACTTCTGGCGCATCTATAACACTGGACATTTCAGCCCATTGACGAGGTATTAGCCAACACCCTTAACATCATTGTAAAGCTTGTTGTCATCAGCATAGCAATTAAATCACATTGACTGCCTGCTGATGACACAAATTGAGCTTTGAGTTGGTTCTGATGGCCACTGGAGCAACATGATGAAGCTGAGATGATTGTAACAATTATCACAATTGATTTAGGACCATCCGCACGCTCACCCAAAATCAGCAGATGGCTGGGAGGCTAATGATGTTGGTTATCACTATGTAGTATGGCTGTCAAATCCTCTTTCACTATTGCACTCACATATGTAGTAATGCTATGGCGTATACAAATTCACCATCTTAAATTGGTTTCATGGTCTTAAGATAACATATGCACAGTGCAATATGTACTCACCAGTCACAGCCAGACTAGCAGAGGTTTCTGCTCCTCCTACTTGACAGGAGTAGCTGCCACTGTCCTCTTGTTTGAGGTCCTTGATGAGGAGCTGGAGCAGGCAGCCTTCTTGTTTCATCTCATACTTCGTGTTGGCTCTCAGTAGCAGCCTGTTCTTCCTCCACTGCACCAACACTCCATGCTGAAGAGGCTTAGAAAGCTCACAGGACAGAGAGGCAGTTCCATCCTCCTCAGCCTCCACACTCTGCATCTCCTCCTTGAAAGATGGAAGCAATTCTGGACAAGGGATGGACACAAATAATTTACTCTTTTTTTTTTTCTTTCGGTTAAGCAAAAAAAATGCTCAGCACATTCATAGTGCTGGCCAATCAATAAGATATCTGTATTTTATTATAGTCAATTCCATTGCCAACAAGATGTCCAACATCTTGGACAACGCGGTACAGCTATGTATCATCAGCATAGAGATTGAACTATATTCTTTCCCAGGTAAACTCAATAGAGCCAAACATATATGCTTGTACAATGCTGAAGAGACAGTGCACATCTAAGAAGTGGATACCCCAGGAAATGCCATGTTTGTTTCAAATATAAGACCATGCAGCAACTCAGCATAAGTTCACTTAACATGAACATATTGAAATATTGCAATAGTTGATACAGAACAAGAAACAGTGCAGAGTTAGCAATCCTTTAACCACAACAGTCTTGAATGTGAACATTGCATTACATGCAATGTTCTGGAGTGAGAGTCTTTGAAATGTCTAATGCTCAAAGAGAGTATGAACACACCTGTCACAGCCAAACGAGCTGAGGTCTCTGCTTCTCCTACTTGACAGGAGTAGCTTCCATTGTCCTCTGGTTTGAGGTCCTTGATGAGGAGCTGAAGCAGGCAGCCATCTTGTTTCATCTCATACTTCCTGTTGGCTCTCAGCGGCTGCCTGTTCTTCCTCCACTGCACCAACACTCCAGGCTGAGGAGGCTTAGAAAGTTCACAGGACAGAAAGGCAGTTCCTTCCTCCTCAGCCTCTACACTCTGCACCTCCTTCTTGAAAGATGGAGGGAGTTCTGGAGGAGGGACGAATGTTGAACATTAAAAAACCTTTCAATGCTCTGCAAAAATATTTTCTTGGCACATTCATAGTCCTGGCCTATCTACAGCATATGACACGTTCCACTCCATTGACAAGCCATTTATTACATCCTGGGCACTTTGGTCATGCTGGGTGTGCTCAGCATAGCAATTCATTCTATTAATTATGAGCTGATGGCACAATCAAGGATGAGCATCTACAAGATGAACTGAATAGGGCCAAGAACATATCCATATACAATGCTGAGACACTGGATTCACCCTGGAAATGCCCAGTTTTCTTGTCAAACATCGACCATGAGGCAGCTGTAATTTCATGCAACAAACTATGCATTCGGGATGAGTAAACTTTGCATTAAAATACTTAAATATTGCAATACACAGAAGAACAAACAGTACATGACGTACATCCCTAACATACAGACAGACAGAGAGACAGACATACTTTAATGATCCCTGAGGGAAATTGCATTCGTTATAATACTCCAGATAAAAAAAGATGAGACAGACACTCTACGTATAGTAGAGTGTTAGAATATATAAATATATAATATAAACCTATGTAAACCATATACAAAAATATATATGAAGAAATATGAAAATATATATAAATGTACTTACATCCAGAAATACACTATTGAGGTAATAGCATACACAAAGATGTAGCATGTCGGATTTTGTCGTGGTAAAAATGACCAGTTATGCAGTGAGATGACCAGTTATGTAGTGAAATGACCAGTTATGCAATATGAATAACCTGTTATGCAGTGGAAACTAAGAGGATAAACAGATAAACATCTTTCTGACATGTAATCATGCCATCACATGCAAATTCACCATCTTGAATTGGGGTAAGTGCCCTTGAAATGTACAATTATTAAGGAGTATAATCACACCTTCAACAACCACACTAGCAGAGGTCTCTGCGTCTCCTGCTTGACAGGAGTAGCTGCCACTATCCTCTGGTTTGAGGTCCTTGATGAGGAGCTGGAGCAGACAGCCATCTTGTTTCATCTCATACTTCCTGTTGGCTCTAAGTGTCTGCCTGTTCTTCCTCCACTGCACCAACACTCCAGGCTGAGGAGGCTTAGAGAGCTCACAGGACAGAGAGGCAGTTCCTCCCTCCTCAGCCTCCACACTCTGCACCTCCTTTTTGAAAGATGGAGGGAGTTCTGGGGCAGAGATGGATATGGAGCATTGAGGTATGTTTAGGTTTTACATTAATCTGTCTTCTAGGCAAAATCATTGTACTATTCGTATTTCTATGACCAGGCTGAGGCCATGGACAAGGTCCAATGAGTTTGTCAACACATTGAACAACTTTTTAAACCAGGGTGTCATCAGTGTAACAAATTAATGATTACTAGACCAAGGGTGAATACATACAGGGTGAAAATGATAGGACAGAGAATAGGTGTTTGGGGTACTGGGAAGACAGCATATTTTAGAGAACTTGATGCCCCAAGATAATATCCAGCTTTTGGCAAATGTGACTATGCACCAGTTTGAATGAATGTGTGAACCCTTTCACCATATCGGTCTGAAATGTAAACATGCCATGATATATAAATACCACATTGTAATGGCCTTTGAGATTACGTACAATCCAGTACAATGTGTACACACCTCTCACTGCCAAACGAGCTGAGGTCTCTGCTTCTCCTACTTGACAGGAGTAGCTTCCATTGTCCTCTGGTTTGAGGTCCTTGATGAGGAGCTGGAGCAGGCAGCCATCTTGTTTCATCTCATACTTCCTGTTAGCTCTCAGTGGCTGCCTGTTCTTCCTCCACTGCACCAACACTCCAGGCTGAGGAGGCTTAGAAAGCTCACAGGACAGAAAGGCAGTTCCTTCCTCCTCAGCCTCTATACTCTGCACCTCCTTCTTGAAAGATGGAGGGAGTTCTGGAACAGAGATGAATGTTGAACATTAAAAAACCTTTCAATGCTCTGCAAAAATATTTTCTTGGCACATTCATAGTCCTGGCCTATCTACAGCATATGACCAGTTCCACTCCATCAACAAGCCATTTGTTACATCTTGTGCACTTTGGTCCTGCTGGGTGTGCTCAGCATAGCAATTCATTCTATTAATTATGAGCTGATGGCTCAATCAAGGATTGACATCCACAAAGTGAACTGAATAGGGCCAAGAACATATCTGTATACAATGCTGAGACACTGGAAATGCCCAGTTTTCTTGTCAAACATCGACCATGAGGCAGCTGTAATTTCATTCAACAAACTATGCATTCGGGATGAGTAAACTTTGCATTAAAATACTTAAGTATTGCAATACACAGGAGAACAAACAGTACATTACATACATCCCTAACTACATCTGTCTGACATGTAATCATGCCATCACATGCAAATTCACCATCTTGCATTGGGGTAAGTGCCCTTGAAATGTACAATGATTAAAGTATGATCACACCTTCAACAACCACACTAGCAGAGGTCTCTGCTTCTCCTGCTTGGCAGGAGTAGCTGCCACTGTCCTCTGGTTTGAGGTCCTTGATGAGGAGCTGGAGCAGGCAGCCATCTTGTTTCATCTCATACTTCCTGTTGGCTCTAAGTGTCTGCCTGTTCTTCCTCCACTGCACCAACACTCCAGGCTGAGGAGGCTTAGAGAGCTCACAGGACAGAGAGGCAGTTCCTCCCTCCTCAGCCTTCACACTCTGCACCTCCTTCTTGAAAGATGGAGCGAGTTCTGGAACAGAGATGGATATGGAGCATTGAGGTATGTTTAGGTTTTACATTAATCTGTCTTCTAGGCAAAATCATTGTACTATTCGTATTTCTATGACCAGGCTGAGGCCATTGACAAGTTCCCATGAGTTTGCCAACACATTGAACACCTTGGTAAACCAGGGTGTCATCAGCATAACAAATGAATGATTACTAGACCATGGGTGAATACATACAGGGTGAACATGATAGGACAGAGAATAGATGTGTTTGGGGGTACTGTGAACCATTTGACCACATCAGTCTGAAATGTAAACATGCCATGATATATAAATATACCACAATGAAATGGCCTTTAAGATTACGTACAATCCAGTACAATGTGTACACACCTCTCACTGCCAGAGGAGCTGAGGTCTCTGCTTCTCCTACTTGACAGGAGTAGCTTCCATTGTCCTCTGGTTTGAGGTCCTTGATGAGGAGCTGGATCAGGCAGCCATCTTGTTTCATCTCATACTTTCTGTTGGCTCTCAGTGGCTGCCTGTTCTTCCTCCACTGTACCAACACTCCAGGCTGAGGAGGCTTAGAAAGCACACAAGACAGAGAGGCAGTTCCTCCCTCCTCAGCCTCCCCATCCTGTAGCTCTTCCTGGAAGAAGGGAGGGAGCTCTAGAGTAGAGATGGATATGGAACATGGTATTATTTTCGATGTCAAGCAAAAACCGCTGGAACGCACAATCCTGCAGCTGGCCTATGTACAGCACAGGGCATTTAAGGCCATTGACAAGGTGTTTGCAAATCAACTTTGACACTATTGTATGATTAGATGCATAGTGATTGAATAAAAAGTCCCTGCAAGCCGATGACGCAACCAAGAATGTCTAGTAGAATTGGCTCTGGAACAGGTCATTGAATGATGCTGAGGA
This sequence comes from Urophycis tenuis, assembly GCA_036785325.1. Classification (NCBI taxonomy): domain Eukaryota; kingdom Metazoa; phylum Chordata; class Actinopteri; order Gadiformes; family Phycidae; genus Urophycis; species Urophycis tenuis. The sequence goes on along the minus strand of JAXIVH010000003.1, from coordinate 8,689,952 downwards.
CTTCGAACTTGATTTTACCAGGACATGTCAAGCAGCTGGGATTCATTTGTAAGAGACTGTGCATTCAGTATGTACAAACTCTGCATACAAATATGTGTATTACTTTACACAACATAATGCACTCAGGAATGTAGTCGAGCCATGGCATATACAAAGTCACCATTGTTCATCAGTTTCATGGCCTTTAAGATATCATATGAAGCAAGACAATATGCATACCTATCACAGCCAGACTAGCGGAAGTCTCTGCTTCTCCTACTTTACAGGAGTAGCTTCCACTGTCCTCTGGTTTGAGGTCCTTGATATGGAGTTGGAACAGGCAGCCATCTTGTTTAATCTCATACTTCCTGTTGGCTCTCAGTGGCAGCCTGTTCTTCCTCCACTGTAGCAACACTCCAGGCTGAGGAGGCTTAGAAATCTCACAGTTCAGAGAAGCAGTCCCTTCCTCCTCAGCCTCCACATCCTGTAAGTCCATCAGGAAAGATATAGGGATCTCTGGAGGAGAGATGTTATGGAGTATTGATACATATTAGTGTGTAACGTTGTAAATCTATCTTTTAATCACAATTATTGTGCTGGCCTATCTATATAATTCATGACTGGTTTCAATTTACTGTCATGAAAGACCTTGCGCACCTAGGGACAGCGAGGTGTTGTTAGCATTGCGACTGAATTACAGTCCACGCAGGCTCGTGACAGAACCAAGGGGTAGCAAACATGGACGGAATAGTGTTGACATGAAATCCATGTTCCATGCATAGGAGACCTTGCATGTCTGAGTATGTGGTGCCAAAAGGGAATGCCAAGTTTGGTCAAATATGGATGTCTTTACTTTCAAGACACAACACATTTTGTATAACCAAACTTTGAATTCAACTATTGAAATTCTTCAATAAGTATTTTTTCCATCTTGTATTTGTGCAAAAGCCTTTAGGCTTACATATTGGCTAGTACAATATGAACCCACCTTCAACAACCAGACTAGCAGAGGTCTCTGCTCCTCCTACTTGACAGGAGTAGCTGCCACTGTCCTCTGGCTTGAGGTCCTTGATGTGGAGCTGGAGCAGGCAGCCATCTTGTTTCATCTCATACTTCCTGTTAGCTCTCAGTGGCTGCCTGTTCTTCTTCCACTGCACCAAAACTCCAGGCTGAGGAGGCTTTGAAAGTTCACAGTACAGAGAGGTAGTTTCCTTCTCCTCAGCCTCCACATCCTGTAGCTCTTCCTGGAAGAAGGGAGGGAGCTCTAGAGTAGAGATGGATATGGAACATTGTATTATTTTTTTCAGTTTTGAAGAAACCTTTTCAAGGCACAATCATACTGCTTGCCCATTAACATGGTGTTAGCCTACACATTGGCCCTCATTGTACAACTGGTACAATAACTGATGAATTTAGGAATGTAGTTATGCCATGACAAGTACAAATTCATACATTCATGCATTGAATTATTGGTGAAATGGCCTTTAAAATTACATATGAACCAATGCAAAAAGTTACACCTTTCACAGCCAGACTTGCAGAGGTCTCTGCTCCTCCTACTTGACAGGAGTAGCTGCCACTGTCCTCTGGCTTGAGGTCCTTGATGAGGAGCTGGAGCAGGCAGCCATCTTGTTTCATCTCATACTTCCTGTTGGCTCTCAGCGGCTGCCTGTTCTTCCTCCACTGTACCAACACTCCAGGCTGAGGAGGCTTAGAAACCTCACAGGACAGAGACGCAGTTCCTCCCTCCTCAGCGTCCACACTCTGCACCTCCTTCTTGATAGTTGGAGGGAGTTCTGGAGCAGAGAACGACATGGAGCATTGAGATATGTTGGTTTTACGTTAATCTGTCTGCTAGGCAACATTTGTATTTCTATGACTAGGCTGAGCCCATTGATAAGGTCCAAGGAGTTTTGCCAACACATCGAACACCTTGGTAAAGCAGGGTGTCATCAGCGTAGCAAATTAATGAATACTAGACCAGGGATGACAAAGATCACCCTGTATTCACATACAGGGTGAACATGATAGAGCAGAGAATAGGTATGTTTGGGGCACTGGGACAACAGCACTTGTCAGAGAACTTGATGCCCCATGAGAATATACAGCTTTTGTCAAATATGTGACCATGTACCAGTATGAATGAATGTGTAAACAATTTCACCACATCAGTCTGAAATGTAAACATGCCATGATATACAAATGCAACATATGGCCTTTAAGATTGTGTACAATCCAGTACAATGTGTACACACCTCTGACTGCCAGACTAGCAGAGGTCTCTGCTTCTCCTACTTGACAGGAGTAGCTTCCACTGTCCTCTGGTTTGAGGTCCTTGATAAGGAGCTGGAGCAGGCAGCCATCTTTTTTCATCTCATTCTTTCTGTTGGCTCTCAGTGGCTGCCCGTTCTTCTTCCACTGCACCAACACTCCAGGCGGAGGAGGCTTAGAAAGCTCACAGGACAGAGAAGCAGTCTCCTTTTCCTCAGTGTCCACATCCTGTAGCTCCTCCTGGAAGAAGGGAGGCAGCTCTAGAGGAGAAAGTCATCAAAGCCCAGTCAAGATGTTGAAGTATAAGCATCCCAATGCAGGAGTACAGCTTCATAAACTCAAACTCACACAACAAATCATGAATCATCATGCAGTGCAACGTTTAACCATTTAAAAGCTATTTTTTATTAGCTCATTTTATTTTTACAAACAGCGAGTGCACATGGAATGTATTCTCTTTTGAAAAGGTTTTACCTTGTACGGTAAGCGTGGCATTGCCTTGCACATCCCCAGTGTCACAGGTGTATGTGCCTGTGTCACGGAGCTCTACGTCACGGATGAGCAGCAGGTTCAAATGGCCCTCTTTACGGATTTCATATTTATCACCATTATGCAGGGGAACGTAGTTCTTTCTCCAGGTAACCGGTGTGGTGTTATCAGAGGTGGTGCAGGAGATGCTGGCCGTTTTCCCCTCCATGATCACAACATCCTGAGGCCTCTCCTTAAATAGAACTACAATTTGCAAAGACAATATTGAATTTTTAGTGTGCATCGTGTGAGGTGTGTGTGAGGTCGGTGAGGTCGCCCATTCATGAAAGAAACCCCCTTTCACTCCCAGGTGAGTCTACTTACCTTTGACCCTGGGTACCACTACAAGCTCCGCGGACGTTCTCTCCTCTCCGATCACGTACGCCACCTCGCCGGTCTCGTCCGGCGTGGTCATGGTGAGCACCAGGCGCTGCTGGCGCCCGTGGACGCTCATCCGGTTCATCTCGTTCCTCTGCAGCGGGCTGGAGCACAGCCACCACTCTCCCTCACTCACGCCCGAATGGCTCAGCTCGCACACGAACACGGCGTCCTCGCCGGCTGTCACCGTCCTGTCCTGCAGCTGACCGATGATCCGCACGCGCTCTGTGGAGGGAGACCGGGAGAGACCCTCTTAGGCTACGCAATGCTGGGCGGCGCCAGTCGCAACAACCCGAACTTGGTGTTCACAGGCCGCCTGGACCGTGAAACCTAAACGCCGCCAAGTGGCGTATATTAGTATGACGATGGAGGCTCCACCTACCCCTCACGATGAGCCGGGCAGTGGTCTTCTTGCCCCTGGTGATGCAGCAGTACTCGCCAGCGTCCTCGCGGCAGAGCTGGTGGATCTCCAGGGTGTGCGTGGCGCCCGCCTTCCTGATGACGCAGCGGCCTCCCTCGTCCACCGGGGTGTCGTTTTTCTTCCAGGTGACGGGGACGTTGGCGCTGGACATCTCACAGGTCAGGACGGCCGTCTTGCCCTCTGTGGCCTCCACCTGGGCCTCCAGCTCCTTCTCAATGTACACTGACGCCGCAGCTAGGTGGAGGAGGGATTTGGGCGGTTTAGAAGATCACAAACAAACAAATACAATATTTTGTAATGGGTGCATTGCAAATGTCGGATTGATCTGCAGGTTTTTTTTAGTTTTTTGAGTTTTGAGGATTTTATTTGAGCATTTTAAAAAACACACACAGTGCACACCGATGGCATGTCACAACAGGACCCCAGACGCATGCAGGACTTCCTACCTCTCACATTCACCTCGGCTGTGGTCTTCTGCTCTCCCAGGATGCAGCTGTACTCGCCCACGTCCTCTGGCTGGATGTTCTTGATCTGCAGCTCCGCAAAGTTTCTGCTGAGCAGCATGTGGTACCGCCCTCCCGGCTCCAGATGGTCCTCCCCCTTCCACCATTCCACGGCCACGCCCGCCTTGGACAGCTCGCAGCGCAGGGTCACGTTGCCTCCCTCCCGGGCCTCCTGGTTCTTCAGACCCGTCTTGAATGTGATGGGGATTGCTGTTGGATCACGGGGGCAGAGGGTGAATTGGGTACGAATTCAACACAGTGGTTAGTGGAATGGATGTAATATTTCAAAGAGAAGCTCAGTGAATGGAGATTTCCCATACGGGTGACCGTGATGTTGGCTGTGGTCACAGCGTCGCCGTAGATGCAGCAGTAGACTCCGCTGTCCTCCAGCAGGGCGTTCCTGATGGTCATCTCCATGACGCCATCTCTCCTCTTGATGTGGTACTTCACGCCACTCTTAAGCAGCTCAACCCCCTTCCTCCACTCGGCAGCCAAGCCTGGCTTGGAGAGCTCGCAGCTCAGGGTGATGCTGTTCTCCTCCTCCACCTGCTGGTTCCTCAGCTTCACCTTGAACATGATGGGCGGAGCTGGGGATAAGGACGCATGTTATGAAATATCACAATGTGGTGGATCACCATGTTGCGCTGTTGATTCCAATTATTTGAGCGTCTTCAATGCATTAGGCAATTCATTCATGAGTCCTGCATGTATTCATTCATTGTATTTCATTTGATGTTTATTTCATTAGTATTACCATTATTCTCTGGACTTTTTCAATTAATTTAAAATTAATAAAAAGAAAAATGTAATACTCAGAGACATCTGTGACTTTGAGAGGGATTGTTCTAAACTAAAAAAAGGTTGCCTCTTCCAACACATTCCAATACCTTCCAATACATTATCTCAATACCTTCCAATACCTCATCCACAGCAGCAGCTCACCTTTGACGCTGAGCTCAGCCGTGGACTGGCTGTCCTGGGTCTTACAGGTGTACTTGCCCACGTCACTCTCCTCAGCGTTGCAGATCACCAGCCTGGTGTAGGGACCCTCCTGCTTCATCTCATACTTGTCTCCTGGTTTGAGGACCACACGGCCCTTCCTCCATTCGACCGGGGCCCCGGGCCTGGACAGCTCGCAGGAGAACATGGCTCTGGCCCCCTCCCTCACCGCCACACTCTCCACCTCTTTGGTAAAGGTGACAGGAAGGGCTGTGGGAATGTCCCGAGAGAACAGGTCAGACATTATCTCTATGCTGTGTGGTGGCAGCTGGATGGTGCATGGTTACATTCACAGACAAACAGGTGAACTGACAAGGTAGCAAGTGAACTAACAAGGGAATGAAGGGAACTTCAAAACTAATTTGGATGGTGTTGCTGCACAGTGTTGAGCCTACGTATGCTTAAACGATGTGGCAGTTATTAGTTTATTATTGTACATGTAACTGTTAAATAACCTCACTATCTATATCCAGACACAGTAGACTAACTCAGCAACTGAACCAGTAGCAGCAGGGCCCCGTACCTCGGACTTTGAGGTCAGCAGAGGTCATGGCAGCGCCCACAATGCAGCTGTACTCCCCCGCGTCCTCAAGGGCCGCCTTCAGGACCACCAGCTCCGCCAGCCGGCCCTCCTGCCTCATGTGGTACCTGCGGCCCTCCTGCAGGAGCTTGGCGTTCCTCCTCCACTCCACCGGCACACCCGGCTTGGACAGCTCGCAGCGCAGGCTCACGCTGCTCTCCTCCAGGGCCTCCTGCTGCTTCAGCTTCACCTTGAAGCTCACTGGTACGGCTACACAGGACCAGTGGTTATCATTACCAGGGTTTTTATTATTATGATTAGCATTATCAGTGATAGGGATATTATTAGAAAGGATTATTTTGTTGAGTCTATTTTTCTTGACTAAACAACAACTGATGAATAGAGTATGAATATAGTAATACATGTTCATGTCAAAAAGACATTTGAGAATGTTTAAAATGTATTTAATCAGTGTGCCAACTTTGTGCAAGCTTCTGCCTCCGTGTGACACTGTGGCACTGCGACACTGCAACACTGCAACACTAAATGCAGTGAACCAAAGGCAGTGCTCACCAGTGATGACGACGGTTGCAGTGCTCTTCAGCTCGCCACACACACAACAGTACACGGCGCTGTCCTCCGGCTGGCTCTTCCTGATGAAGAGCTGCTGGCTGGGGCCGCTCTGCTTCAGCTGGACCCGGTCCCCGTTGCACAGAAGTCGGTCTCCCCTCCACCACTGGACCACCACGCCGGGCCTGGACAGCTCACACTGCAGGGTCACCGGGTTCCCCTCCTCGGCCTGAACGCTCCTCAGTTCCTGGACGAAGGTCACTGGACGTTCTGGAGATGGGGGGGGGGGGGGGGGGAGCACAGAGGAGATCAAGGGGTGGTGTGTGTGTGTGTGTGCGTGGGGGGGGGGGGGGGGGGTTGTATTGGTATTGTATATATTGTACCCATTTTTTGTATTTACTTTTAATTTTTTTTTCTATATTATACATATATATGATATTGTATTTTATATAATTGAAGTGTCAATTCTATTCTATACACGTTTTTATGTTGATATATTTGATATATTTTTCAATATCAACATTTTTTTTCTCCCAATTACGTTAAATAGAATATTGTATATTGTACATAAACTGTATTATATGTTCAGGTTTACGTTTAGGGGGTGGAGGGGGGGAGGGCTATCTGGAGGGGGGGAAAGGTAGCCCAACAATGGAGATTTGCAGAAGGTCTCTGGATTCCCAAGGAGGAGGATGCGAAGAACATCGAGCAGTTCAGAACCATCTCGCTGCTCAGCATTGAGAGGAAGATATTCTTTGCCATCCTTGAGTTCCTTCTGAAGAATAAGTACATCGACACCTCTGTACAGAAGGGTGAAATCCCAAAGGTTCCAGGATGCCTCGAGCATCAGGTGTGGTCATGCAGTTGATCAGAGAGGCAAGAGAAGGTAAAGGAGACCTAGCAGTGCTGTGGCTTGACCTCACCGCTTATGGAGCCATTCCCTATAAGCTGGTGGAAACAGCGCTGGATCGGCACCATGTCCCATGTAAGTATAGGGACCTCATTGTGGACTACTACAAGAGTTTCAAACTGAGAGTTACCTCTGGAGGGATCATCACTGGATGTACTATTTCAGTGATCCTCTTTGCCTTGTTCATGAACATGCTGGTCAAGTCAGCCGAAGCGGAGTGCAGAGGTCCGCTCACCAAGTCTGGAGTCCGCCAGCCCCCATCAGAGCCTTTATGGACGACCTGGCAGTTACAACGACGTCAGTGCCGGGGTGCCAATGGATCCTTCAGGGCTTGGAGAAGATCACCACCTGGGCTCGGATGTAAGCCTGCAAAATCTAGGTCCCTGGTGCTCAAGAGAGGGAAAGTGACTGAAAGGTTCCTCTCTCTGGACGGCACCTAGATTCCATCGGTCACCGAGAAACCCATCAGGAGCCTCGGCAAGACCTTTGATTGTACCCTAAAGGACACTGCATCCATCAAGGCCACACATCGGGAGTTGGAGACGTGGCTGACAGCAGTGGACAAGTCAGATCTGCCAAGTAAGTATAAGGTTTGGATTTACCAGTACGGTGTTCTCCCCAGGATTTGGTGGCCCCTTTTTTTTAACCTTTATTTCACCAGGCTAGGCAGTTAAGAACAGATTCTTATTTACAATGCCAGCCTGCTGCCGGGCTGCTATGTTCAGCAGCCCGGGGAGCAAGTTCGTAGTTCAGTGTCTTGCTCAAGGACACTTCCACATGCAGACAGTTTTTGGAAGTGGGGATCGAGGGGATCGAACCGCCGACCCTACGGTTAGTGGACGACCCGCTCCGTCCACCCGAGGGCTTTGAGAGGAGGATCAGCCATTACGTAGATGGCCGGGCCTGCCACGAAGCCTGAGTAGCATCGCTCTGTATGGGCAGAGCAACAAACTGAAGCTCCCTTTTAGAAGCCTGAATGAGGAGTTCATGGTTACCCGTGCAAGAGAGGTGCAGCAGTTCAGGGAATCCAGTGACCCGAAAGTCTCACAGGCTGGCATTGTAGTCAGGACTGGGAGGAAGTGGAGGGCGCAGGAAGCAGTCGAGCAGGCTGAGTCACGCTTGCGTCACAGCGTGCTGATTAGCCCAGTGGCATTTGGACGAGCAGGGCTTGGTAGCATTCCAACCACGCGCTACAACAGAGCCCTGGGCAAAGACAGACGCCGATTGGTCCAAGAGGAGGTGAGAGCTGGTGTGGAGGAACTGCATGCTAGCCAGATGGTGGGGATGCGACAGCTATGTGCATGGACGAGATGGTAACAGGCAGTGGATCGTAAGATCTCCTGGTCCGAGCTTTGGCAAGCTGAACCTTACCCGATCAAGTTCCTGATTGCGTCCGTCTATGATGTCTTACCGAGCCCATCCAACCTCTTCTGCTGGGGCAAGGTTGACACACCATCTTGTCCCTTGTGCCTCAGAGGAGGAACGTTAGAGCATAACGTCAGCTGTTGCCCAAAAGCCCTGGGAGAAGGACCTTATACTTGGCGCCATGACCAAGTGCTGAAGGCGATAGCAGAAACCATCACCAGACTGGCAGATGAAGGCTGACCTGGGGAAGCAGCTCATATTCCCAGAGCACATCGCGGAAACCACCCTGAGACCAGACATAGTTCTGTTCTCCGATTCAATAAAACAAGTGGTCCTACTGGAGCTGACAGTTCCCTGGGAGGAGCGCATGGAAGAGGCCAATGAGAGGAAGCGTGCCAAGTACGCTGACTTAGTAGAGGAGTGCCGCACGCGGGGGTGGCGTGTCCAGTGTGTGCCAATAGAGGTGGGCTGTAGAGACTTTGCAGCGCAATCTCTCTGCAAAGCATATAGCCTGCTTGGAATCACAGGCGCACGCCAGAGAAAGGCCATCAAAACCACCACAGAGGCAGCTGAGAAAGCCTCTAGATGGCTGTGGATAGAGAGGGGAGATCCGTGGGTACATGCTACTTAGACACAAGTCAGGACTTGATTAATCCCGACTGGGTCGCCTGGGTAAGGGTGTATGATGTTGAAAGACTCGATGACCCCCAGGTTCCATCACTGATGATGTGTCTTAGTGCATCTACAGAGGTATATTAACCTACATATGATATTGTATTTTATATCATTGAAGTATCAATTCTATTCTATTCTATTCTATTCTATTCTATTCATATACAATTTTTTAGGTTGATATTTGATGTATTTTTCAATATCATTTTTTTCCTCTCAATTACATTAAATAGAACATTATATATTGTACATAAATTGTATTATATGTTCAGGTTTACGTTTAAAACTAGCTTCATTAGGATCAGGTTTACCTTTGAACCTAGCTTCATTAGGATCAGGTTTACCTTTGAACCTAGCTTCATAAGGATCAGGTTTACCTTTTAACCTAGCTTCGTATGGGTCAGGTCTGTAGTCACACTCACCATTCACCATCAGCCTCGCTGTGGTCCTGTGCTCTCCACAAACACACGAGTAATCTCCCATGTCGTCTGCAGCCAGGTCCAAAATCTTCAGCTCCACCAGAAGCTCCTTCACCCTCATCTGGTACTTGTCTCCATCCCACAGCGGCTCCTCCCCTCTCCTCCACTCCAGCTTGTCGGCTGGTTTGGTCAACTCACAGTGTAGCAGCACACTGGTGCCCTCAGTGCCCTCCAGGTCCACCAGGGGCTGCTTGAAGCACGGGGCTAAACCTGGCCAGGGGCCCCAAGGGGAGACCCAAAGGGGAAAGGGTTATGGACATGTACAGACAAAACATCAGAATGTCTTCTGTTGCGACAAGGATGTGGGTGGGAAGAAGTAATCGAATGACCGTGATAATATTAGGGAAACAAACACATTTGGGACAACAAACAAAATGGCAACACATTTTTTTAACAAATAAAAAAAAGGATCAAATCAAATGATAGAGTGATGACGAGGGACTATTGGAATTAGTAAATCAATGAACACCACAGTCGTTCTTCCAATAGTATCATCAGATCAACATCATTCCTGCCTCCGTTTACAGGGAGGCATTCACCATTAAATATGGAATATATATTTATGCTTAGAAGACCTGTAAACACGGGGTGAAAACACATAAATGCACTAAAGGGTTTACCCTTTAGAAGATGAATATGCATATCCCATTTGACCATATCTAGAAATATATGATGATAAGGACAGACACTATGAACTAGAGAAAGTTGTGATGATGGGAAGTCTTCTTTACTGAAATGTAATGGTAACAGTAAACAAATGCACTGAGACATTTATTCCAAGTGGTTGTGAAGGGAATGATCAACCATATCTCCATGGCAGGTTTAGTGAGGATGACCCAGTATGAACACAGTATGATCCTCTGTTAGGTCTACTGTTTGATAGTTTGTACTAGTACTCTGTTTGAGCTGACCTCTTTTGCGCCTGCGCTGTGCTGATTCTGTTGAAATCAGAAAATTCAGGAAAAACAATTCACCAAAAAAGTCAGTGAGTCAAAACTGCACCATATTCCATCACAAGTTCCAATACATCACATTTTCACTTCCACTTATAACCAATAATCTTTTGAAATGCTAAACGCATATCCCAACTGTCCTGTATGGATGTCGTCTCTTATTTTATGCGTCACCAGGTGACTGAGTCAAGCCCGAGCATCTTATGGCCTCACCTTTGACAATGAGCTCAGCTGTGGACTGGCTGTCCTGGGTCTTACAGCTGTACTTGCCCACGTCACTCTCCTCAGCGCTGCAGATCACCAGCTTGGTGTAGGGACCCTCCTGCTTCATCTCATACTTGTCTCCTGGTTTGAGGACCACACGGCCCTTCCTCCATTCGACCGGGGCCCCGGGCCTGGACAGCTCGCAGCAGAAAACGGCTCTGGCCCCCTCCCTCACCGTCACCGATTGGAGGTCTCGCTTGAAGGTCACCGGAAGAGCTGCAGGAATGGACCCAGGATGTGAGCGCCAAGTGTTTAGGAATGTGATGGATGGTAGATGTGGGCTTGATTTGATGATGATGAGCACAACACAAAATCAAAAAGCAGCACCCAATGAGCCACTGTGCCACACAGTGAGCCAGACACACTGAACGTACGTTTCACTGTGACCTCAGCGGTGGTCTTCTCCTCCCCGACGGTGCAGCTGTACTTCCCCGTGTCCCCCAGGTGGAGGTTGAGGATGGTCATCTGAGCCACGCGTCCCTCCAGGGTCATGCTGTACTTGTCCCGGTACATCTCCTCGGTGAGCAGCTGGTCGCCCCTCCACCACTCCACGGACACGCCCTTCTTGGAGAGCTGACAGTGCAGCACCACGCTGCCCCCTTCTACCCCCTCCTGGCTCCTCATGCGGGTTTGGAACGTGGCGGCAACCCCTGGGACACCGAGAGGGGAAGGAAGAACATCAAATAAGGGAGAATACAAAAAAAGAATGGCAACTAATACATACATTAAAAAATGCATGCACACAAATTAAGGAGCAGATAGGGTTAGGCTGGCATTGCGCAATGACGCCTATGGGTTGACTTTGGACTTTGGGGTTCAATCCCAGAACAACTATCACCATGGGAATGAACAAAACAAACACATAGAGTTTGAGGATACAACAGCTGCTCTGTCTTAGTTTAAGTGCCTTTCTTTGTTCCCCAGTCAGACCTACCGATGACCCTCACTGTGGCTTTGGTCTTCAGATCCCTGCATACACATATGTAGACCCCGCTGTCTTCTGGGACTGCATCTCTAAGGATCAGCTCCTGCAGTGTGCCTCTCTGCTTGATGAGGAACTTCTCTCCATTCTGCAGGATGTCTACACCCAGTCTCCACTCCACCGGTACCCCGGCCCTGGAGATCTCACACTGCAGGGTCACGTTCTCCCCCTCCTTCACCTGAACATTCTGCAGCTTTTGTCTGAAGGAGACGGGCAGGGCTGGAGGACAATACAGTGGTTCAGCTTTTAACTTACTTTTAACATTCAACTGCATTCTTAGTCTTTGGCATAGTAGTATTTTATGTTTTATATTTAATATTTATCATATTTTTAACTTTCTGAGGAATCACAGTGGCCATATGAGGCTGACATCCCTGTTTGGACTGTGACTGAGTCTCAAATTGAACTGAATGTAGATAACATACACAACAACATTCCCATAAAGAATATAAACAGAGCAGGCAGCTAAATACCATTCACAGTGAGGGTGGCAGTGGACTCAATGTTCCCACAGATGCAGCTGTAGATGTTGCTATCTTCAAGTGTCACTTCCAGGATCTTCAGCTCGGCGTGCACGTCTCTATGCCTCAGGTGGAACCTCTCCCCGTCCTTGATGATCTCGTCCCCTCCTCTCCTCCACTCCACCGCCTGGCCACACTTGGAGAGCTCACAGCGGAAAGTTGCACTGCTGCCTTCCTCCATGAGAAGGTTCCTCAACTTCTGCTTGAAGGTCACAGGCAGCGCTGAGGAACCACAAGCAGTAATTCACCAAGACGGATTTTAAACACATTTAACATTTTTACTTAACATGAATTATTATATTTATTATATATATATATATATATATATATATATATATATATATATATATATATATATATATATATATACGTGGAGGACGTGGAGTGGTATATATATATACCTTGTCATGAATGAGAAGGTAAAAATCTACAGTCTACAGGCTAGCTGTGGACATTGAGGTTCAAACCCAGAGCCTTTTAGCAGGGAGTGGCTCATCCTAACCACTAGACTACCCTGCCCTTATTAAGATAGCTTTGAGAAGTGATGAGAGAGACATGCAATAGAATAGCACGATTATACTTTATAAAAGCAGTGCATTTTCACTGAGTATCCATGCATGAAGACCCTCCCCCATTAAGACCCATCAGCATCACGTCTCATCCTCCTCACCGAGGATGGTCACCGTGGCGGACGTCTTCTGACCGGCGCACACACAGCTGTACACGCCGCCGTCCCTGGGGGCCGGCCTCCAGAGGAGCAGCTCCTGGGTCGTCTCCCTCCTCCTGATCTGGTGCTTAATCCCATTCCTCAGCAGATCATCTCCTTTCATCCACTCCACCGCGACGCCAGCCTTGGACAGCTCGCAGCGCAGCGTGACGCTGATGCCCTCGTCGGCCTGCACATGCTTCAGGGGCTGTGTGAACGTGATGGGGACGGCTGAGGAGGAACCACAGGTCATCACCCTTCAGTCGATTAGCTGCAGGCGCCTTTTATCTGAAGCTCTGACTGACAGTGAACTCAGACACGCAGGGGCGCAGATAAGGGGTTTTTTTGCGACACCCTGACTATGTCATACTATTTACCACTTCATTTAGCAGACATGTATCTCCACAAAGTCATTACCTAGAAGGATCCTATCAATCATGTCATGATCCAGATCCATATAAATCTTACGTTTCAGCAGGGATAAGCAGTATGTTTGTGCATAACATTCCACCCCAGCATAGTGATGAATAACACTGAGCATCAGGCCGTCCTTACCGATGACTTTGAGGCTTGCAGTGGTGCGGTGTTCCCTGCAGTGGCAGCTGTACTCCCCTGAGTCCTGGGGTCTGAGGGCGGTGATGGTCATATAGATGATGTTCTTCTTGTGCTTCATCACGTATTTGTCCCCGCCTCGCAGGTTCTCCTGGCCCCTCCTCCAGTGGTACAGGACCCCGGGCAGGGAGTACTCACAGGTCAGAGTCACGGCCTCCCCCTCCTTGGCCTCACAATCCTGGAGAAGCTGCGTGAACTCTGCTGGGATGGCTGCAGGGTGAGAGGGAGTGAGGAAGGGGGAACTTGAGAAGGGCTTCTGACATTTTGGATCTTTTAATCTCGATTAAAACACAAATGTTCATTGTTAATCATGCTTTATTTGACCTTTAAGATGTAATTTTACCTTTATTTTATAATTTTTTCTTCTGTTTGATTTTGACTGTTTTGTTAAAGTCGCAATGTGTAGCATTAAATAAATAGCTTGTAGCCTAAAATAACCTGGACATATCTGTGGTCAATGCTGATCAATAGTGATCAGCTATTAGTGATCAGTTCAATATTGTAATCAATAAAATCACATCCTATAACTGATATACAAATAAAAATACTGGCTGGCCCGTTTTTGTGTTTACAAAAATCTCACTATCAACCCTCGCAAACCCCCACTCACGCCACCCAGCCATCCAACTGGGGGGCTCAATCTTACACAAGTTTCACAAGTTGAACGTTGCTACTAACACAACTAATATACTTTTATACAATGTAGAAAAGTGGGCAACACATGCTCAATAGAACACAATATATTCCTTCCCCTTAGGCCCTAGACTGATAATAACGACAGTAACAACGGTGCATGGTAAGGCTAGTCAATAATCAACATTCAATATTATCAATGATCATCTCTTGTATTCACCTTTGACCCTGACGACTGCCCTGGTGGTGACCGACCCGGCGCTGCATTCGTAGAGGCCACAGTCGCTGCTGCACACCTCCCTGATGGTGAGCCGGGCCTCGCAGCCCGAGCGCACAGCAAAGTACCTGGAGGAGTTCCACATCTGGCAGCCATCTTTGTACCACAGGATGTGACACGGCTTGGAGGTGACGCAGCACAGCGTCAGCCCGCCTCCTTCGACGGCCTCACAGTCCTCCAGAGCCTTGATGATGGTCGGGCGTCTCTCTGGTGGAGACACGAGGCGGGCCGAGTCAAGCGACCTCAAATCAGCTCACAATGGAAGCTCAAGTACTGGCAACGCCAGGGCAACAGCTCGAGTCAAATAGCTAATAATTACATGAATAATGCCATTTATTTAGCAGATGCTTTATCCATCAGGTAATTCATAAGCAGGTAGGGGTTAGAATTCTTGCTAATGGATGTGGACATCGGGAGGATCCAGCCCAATACCTTTCGGATTGGTTTCAGTCTAGTGTCTTACCTCTAACCAGCAGCGAGGCGTAGGACCTCTTGTCACCGGCCTCGAAGGAGATGGTGCCGCTGTCCTTGCGGGCCAGCTGTCTGAAGGTGAGCATGTGGTCTCCCCCCGGGACCACGCGCAGCTCGTTGAGGTCGTTGGTGTAGAGCAGGGTCCCGTCCAGGTACCACTTGACGGAGACATAGTCGCTGGGACAGATCCGACAGCGGAATGTGACCGTGTCCCCCTCCAGACACTCCACGTCCTCCAGCTCCTCCAGGATCAGAACCCTTTGACCTTTAACAAGGAGTGATAGACGCTGGGTCACTGGGTCAAGACCTGTCGAGTCGTGTTCAGAGGACGCTCGTCTCAGTGAGTCTCTGTAGGACTCATCGTCTTACAGTAAAATGAAAGTCAGTGCATTGGGTTGAGGAAATGCGCGATATACAGTACATCACATTAGTATTTATCATTCATATTATTGAAAGGAATGTAATAGATATGTTTGATGAGCATGAAGGGACTGGGCATCTTGGTCACAGGTAAGACTGTGGACATCAGGGTTCAAACCCAGATCCTTTCACTTGGGAACGACCCTTACCTTTACTCAAAGTGAAGTTTAACTACTGGGCATCAGCGTAGTTTAAAATGTTTTAATGTTTGATTGTTTCGAAGCAGCTGCCGCTTCTTGAAGACACATGAACAATAAAACGATAAGTTTGCTTGAATTCAAAATCCTCAAAAGAGCTCCATTCAAAGAGCTTCTCCTAACCAGGGTGGTCACACCCTGCATCAGCAGTGGTCCTCACCTGTGACGGTGAGCTGGGCGTGGCTCTTCATGGTGCCCACGTCGCAGGTGTAGTGGTCCGTGTCCGACTTCTCCAGGCAGAAGATGGTGAGCGACAGCACCACGCCGCTCTGCCTCATCACGTACTTGCGGCCTGACCGCAGCAGCGTCATGCCCTTCAGCCAGGCGACCCGCTTGGCCGGGCGGCGGGTCTCGCACTCCAGGGTCACCTGGCCCTTCTCCTCCCCCCGGGACTCCCGCAGCTCCCGGGAGAACGTGTGAAGGAGCTCTGCATGGAGGAGGGGACAGCGCTTCAGTCTGGGAGTCAGGAGTCTTCATACCGTGATGGATGATGAACGCCTGTAAACTAAACACTTTTTTAGCAGATGTGTTTATCCAAAGCAACTGACAGGGAACAAGGACGCATGTCTTTCAGGAGCAGGTTGGGGATTGAGGCTCAAACCCAAATCATTTCAGCATATGAGCCAAACTCCATAACCCTGCACTATCCTGACTGTTGACTAAGAGGATCAGGCAACTGATGTTCTTGAAAACCAAAGAGGTTGATTTTCAGTTTTCAACCCTGATCTCTCACCTCGGACCTCCAGCTTGGCTCGTGAGGCGATGCCGTCCGCCTCACAGCAGTACTCTCCAGAGTCTTTGATGGTGGCGTTCCTGATCACCAGGCGCACCAAGTTCTTCTCGACGCTGATCACGTACTTGGGGCCGGGTCTGATCGGGTGGCCATTCTTCATCCAGCGTATGGTCGCCTCGGGCTTGGTGATCTCACAGCTCAACTCTGCGTCATCCCCGGGGACTGCCTTCACACTCATCACCTCCCTGAACACATGCATCGCCTTCTCTGCAATTGAACATCACGATCACATTGATAAGTATTCATGACTATCAGCATTAAATACATATCAGGAACATGGAATAATCAGGGAATAATAACTCCTCTTTGACCTGGTTGTTTACCTTTGACAAACAGCATGGTCCTGCAGCTGAGGTCTTTGATCGTGAAGACCACATCTCCAGCATCAAGCACATTGGCGTCTTTGATGGCCAGTTTGTACTGCCGTCCATTGTTGATCACCTGAAGCCGACTGTCACTGACCACCAGCTGGCCATTAATAGTCCATGTAGGCTCTTCGATAACGTCATGGGATAGATGACACTCAAAAGCGCAGTTTTCCCCTTCCAGGACCGAGGCCGTCTTCAACCGTTGGACAATGGTGATGTGCAAGTCTGGAAAATCATTACAGCTGTAATGACTGCATCTCCAGAGTAGCGCTTAGTGTGTCACATTAACCGTGTTTTATTTTTAATTGAAAACATGACTGAAAAGGTGCGCATAAAAGCAACACTTAAAGGGAGTGGAGGTGTATTATGAATTAATTTTTTTGCTTTTCTTTCATAAAAATTCCATCACCAGTTTCAGCAAACGTTTAACACTCTTCTGGAATTAGAATATATTTGCGAAAAGATGAATGATGTGGCTACACTATGTGCTCATACTCACCATGCACAGTTACCTTAGCCTTGGTCTGGCTGGTGCCCAGGTCACATGTGTAGTTGCCGGCATCGTCCTTACAGAGACTATGGAGGATCAGGGTCATGGACCTCCCGGAGTGGAGCAGTTCCTGCTTGTCACTCGGGGTCAACACCACGCCATCCTTCCTCCACACAGGACTCACGGTCTCCTTGGAGGCCTCACACTGCAGACACACCTTGCCCTGCTCCTCTCCCACCACATCCTCCAGAGACCTGAGAAACACTGCTGGTCTCTCTGGGGGGGATGGAATAACACAGCATCATCATCTAGACCAGGGGCGTCAAAGTCATTTTCACCCCGGCATTATGGTTGCCCGGAAAAGGGCAACCGGTTGTAACTGAAAGGCTATGTAAATTGAACTACGCCTTGTTAAGTAACCGTCTCTGCATTTGATTATTATTTATTCAAGTGTACAAATATTATACATGCATTTATATAAATGTAAAAATATATGGAATAACATTGCTCTGTGTTATTAAAATATAAATCCCTTGAATTTATCAGGCTAAAAGAACATTACGCCATCAATCAAAGATCAAACTTTTCAAGTGAATAACAATGACAAATATTATCAAATTATCATATTACATCAACTTTGTTCAAAACGTTTTTGCCACAGATCAGAGGGGCAGAGCCATGGTACAACAAATAATTGTGAGCTCTCTCGGGGTCCACGTGAAATGACGTAGCGGGTCTTGAGTTTGACACGTGTGATCCAGACTCTCAATGAATGACCGATTACGCATCACCAAGTGCAGCATGAAGTGAGAAACTCTCATTGGTTCAATTTTGGTATTCATGTATTCATGCATTCCTGAAATCATGCGAGCATCGCCGACCTTTCACTCTCAGCGTGGTCGTCTCTGAGATGGGGCCGGCCTTGAAGGTGACCCTGCTCTCCTGAGGGCGGAGCTTCCTGACGGTGAGGCTGTGCATGGTGCCCATGTTCTGGATCCTGTAGACGGCGTTGGAGTAGAGACGGCAGTTGTTCAGGAGCCACTCCACGTTGGCCACCACGTAATTCAGCTCGCACGAAAATATGGCACTGTCGTCCTCTTCCACCTCCACCGGCTCAAGGCTTTTCACCAACTTCAGCCGGCGCACTGGGAACAAGAAGACAAACCATGGCTTATCACTCGACTCCAAATGATATCCAGAATCAGTGAGTCATTTATGAAATCTAAAGCTTCCTCTGTACTCACTAATGAATCTTCTCTTATCTTAAATGCCGATTGTGCAATACCTTGTCTCTTTTTGGCTCACCTTCGACCTTGACGTATGCCGTGCTCTGTGAGCCCCCCGCCATGCAGTGGTACGGCCCGCCGTCCATCCCCAGCAGCCCGTGGATGGTGAGCTCCACCCGCGGGCCCTCTCTCTTCATGCTGTACTTGTTGGAGCTACTCAGGGCCGTGCGGCCCCTGAACCAGCGGACGGCCCGCGGCGAGGGGGCGAACTCACAGCTCAGCGTCACGGCGGCGTTCTCCTTGACCTCCACGTCGTCCATGTGGTGAACCACCTGGAGGGGGCGCTCTGCAGGGGGCCGGACACAGCAGAAACAACATGCCGTTTGGTGGGAAGCAGAGCTAGTGAGCGGAGCGGAGCGGATGGAATTTTGCTGGAGCGTGGAGCGTTTTTTTATTTAGACGCCGGAGCATCTGCTCTGTTCCGCTCCAATTTCGGTCCGATACCGCTCACACCACGAGTCTGAGGCATGCCCAAATCCAAATGTGTGTCTTCTTGTTGCACTTGTCTATCTTTTAAAATAAATGTTCTATTACTGAAATATATTGCCGTTGCTCTTAGTTCTTTAGTATTTAAGTTTTCTGTTTAAGGTGGATATTCGTAGTAGATTATTTCTCCCTCTTTTAAATTGGAGTGAGCGTGGAGCAATTTCAGTGGAGCGGGGAGCGAAAATGAGCGGAGCGGCCGGACGCGATTTTGAGCGAGGAGCGGCCGAGAGAACAGCCATCTGAGAGAGGAGCGGAATGTTCGCACCGCTCAGCTCCGCTCACTAGCTCTGGTGGGAAGCTTTCATAACATAAATATATTGTTAGCATGGGTGGTCCGAAAAACCCCAACCCTGGCAGTATCAGGGGTGCTCTACCAGTAGAGTACATTCATCCATGTATACACACTCACATACATACACTCCCACCTTTGACCGTGAGCTTGGCGGTGCAGTGGCTCTTGCCCGCGGCAAACACCACAGGGCCGGACATGGAGCTCTCCGTGGAGGTGAAGCAAAGGCTGTGGACGGTGCCCTCCCTGTCCATCCTCACCACTGGGCTGGGCTCCAGGACCTCTCCCCTCAGGGTCCACCGTGGGGGCCTCCCAGACCTCAGGCTGGTCTCCACCTGGAACAGCGCCGGTTCTGGCTCCATCACCTCCACAGAGGACATCCCACGCACTATCTTGATCGCCTGCTCTGCACACACACAGCCGAGAGGCACCTCACTACCATGGACCAGCGGTGAAGAAGCTTTTACCCAGAGCGAGGTACAGTGGCTTTTTTGGGGATAAATTAAGGGCTGAGTGTGGACATTGTGGTCCGAACCTAGAACTAGGGCGGGATTCAAACACCCAAACCACTAGTGTCCCACCCCTCAAAGCCACTACACCATTGAACACAGCATGGGGGAACATCTCACCCTCCACCAGAAGCTGGCAGGAGGTCTTGTCGTCCACGGCGTCACAGGTGTAGGTGTCTTCGTCGGAGGAGCAGATGTCCTCGATGGCCAGCTGCCGGTAGACATCCTGGCTGATCAGCTGGTACTTCTGGCCTGTGGTCAGCTCCCTGCGGTTCTTGTACCAGCGGACCGGGGCGTTGGGGCGGGACACCTGGCACTCCAGCAGGCCCCGGTGCCGGTACATGGCGACCTTCACCCTCAGAGGACGCGCTATCTGGACAGGGAGCTCTGCAGAGGGGGAGACCAGAGGGGGAGACCAGAAGGGGGGGGGGGGGGGGGGGGGGGGGGGGGGAGTGTTTTGGTCCACCGTCACCCGGTTCATGAGTTATTCCATTACAGTTTGCTTCAGTTTCAATTCTGCATTCCCAAAATGTGCATTGCATCTCGAGGACATCTAAATCTAACAATTTATGAAGCTCTTCTACATCATATTGCTTTCTAATGCTTTCTAATGTGTGAATAACATTTAAACCAACCCATTGGGTTGTATAAAATTGTGTGTTGTGTTCCGCCTTTGTGTTTAGAATGATCGTTGTTCTCTCACCTTTAACTAAGAGAGTTGCATAGGAAGAGACTCGCTCTGCTGTGAATTTGATCTCTCCAGCATGTTCCGGCCTAACAGACTTGAAGCTGAGGATGTGAGTTTTCCCTGCAGAGACACACCATTTCCAGGTTTGGTTGCTGATTCTGGATATGTTAACAAGAGCCAGATAGAAGTTAGGAGAGCCATATGCCTATCTGGCTCTTGTTAAACTGAAACAATCCCAAATAATACATTTACAAGTAGCCATAAAGTATTAAAGTATTGCATAAAGTATAGCATTACTGATATCATGCCAGATGAATATTAGCTGATATTCAACTAGAAACTATACAGACACCAGACGAGATGCGTTTCCTGAACCCGGCCCACCCTGGTGTCTGATCTTGATGTTGTCTCCAGGCCGGACCCGGCAGTCGTCTCGGTACCAGCGTCCCTCCAGGTCATCCTGGTTCACCTCACACAGGAAGCTCACGGTCTGGCGCTCAGTGGTGTCAACGTCCTCCAGCTCCTTCACGATGTAGATCTCTCTGGCTGCAGAGACTGTACTGTTACTGTACTGAAGCTTTATGTGGTGATTCAGATACACACACCGTATCACATGAGAGGAACAGGAACAGACGCAAAACGGCACAAAATCTGAAAATAACTGCATGATAATTCAAGCAAAACGTAAATGCAAATGAGTAAAAGAGATGTCACTCACTTTCCAAAACCTCGTTTTGAAAAGTGATTGATGAAGAAAGTAAATTATTACATATCATTATAATCTGTTGTTCCATCTGCTTGTCACTGAATCTGAATCATGCAAAATAAGTCTTGTATAAATTTCCAAATCCCTCCCAAGTCCCATCTGGTGCTGTGTTCTACAACCTAGAAGACCCTCAGGTCATTCCAGCTCCGCCCTCCCATTTGACCACCAAACTGTTGTCTGTTGACCATCAAACCAGCCCCACCTGTGACCGTGAGTCTGCAGCTGGTCTCCACGTCGTGGGCCTGAAACGAGATGGTTCCAGCATCGCCCAGGGCCACCCTGGTCAGGGTGAGCGCGTGCTTCTTCCCATGGGTGCTGATGCGACAGGTGGGCTTGGACTTGAGGCGAAGGCCGTCCCTGGCCCACACGCCCTCTATGTAGGCCAGGTTGAGGGCCACCTCGAAGGTGCAGCTCTCACACTCTCGCACCGCGGTGTCCTCCAAGGCCTTCAGAACCTGCAGGCGATTCTCTGACAGGCGTTTAACAAAGGGAGCGTTAGCCATGCATGCTATTCACAATGCAATGCTATAATCACAGCCTCATGCTAACCACAGCCCAGTGCTAACCACAGGCTAGTGCTAACCACAGCCCAGAGCTAACCACAGCCCAGTGCTAATCACAGGAATCTATTATCTGACATTGATGGATCCTACAGACACATGTTATTGTCATACTCACTGGCCGCGGCTACTATTCCTCCTGGTATGTCGGACATGTTGAAGGTGAAGGTGAGCAGATTGTTCTCCTACTGGCTGAAATATACATATAGTATAGAAATACCAAGTTGTGTAATCTGAATTAGGTACTGTATATCTTAAAGGAATACTTCTTCATATTTCATCGTTCTCAGTTGCTTTTCGGACAGAAGCATCAGCTGCGGTGTAGTTATGGTCTTTAGAAGCTGTTAGTCACATCCAGTTCATCAAATTGATACTTGAGTGCAGAGGGTGGGGGGTGGGGGGCTGCAGCCTTCTACAATATCACTCTGCCACCTCAAAATGGCAGCTCGGGCACTGGGAATATATTGGCTTATCAAGATGGAAACACGTGGCATTCCTCAAATATGACAGAAGTGACTGTCACGTGTGTTCATAATGAAGAGCTGATCTCAGCAACACTGAATATGATCTATAAATAGTGTGGAGTCAGCTGTGTTCACACCAGCTCCTCTATGCTGTGAGAACCACAATGGCGACACAGCAAGCGGAGGCCTCCTTGAGGGTGGTACTAACTGTTATGGTCTGATTGTATCGGTGATGTTTTAGAGTGGGATGAGCCAGAGACGCTGCTCTTGGCTCTGAGTTGACTTTATGGGTCCCAGGAGCTTTGAGGGACTGATCTCGTTACTTCATCCCCAGTGGGACATTTCACCTTACGTCATTCAGCAAACACTATATTCACAAACAAGTAGCCAGTACCCAGTGTCATCCAGACCAGAGCCTTTGGACTTCCAGAAGTATCGGGGGAAATATTACAAGAAAGTTTATTTATTCAGTTCTAAATCAATAAATACACGTTCTTGTATCTTTCTTGTATTTCAGATTTAAAACAATTAATTTACCAAAAAACCCCTACTGAAAACATGTGTGACCTATGAGGTCTTAATCTTAATGGCTTTCATAAAATCTTTATCTTGGCTGTAATTGTAGCTATTATCAATTGGATCTGAATAGCTTTTAAACAAATAAATGCTGTATTAATGGTCGCTATTGGAGGTATTTGAGCAGGGTACATAATCCTCAGCACACAGCAGCTGTAAAGAACCAACCTTGGACTGGAACAGAGGTTTTTCCCCGGGGAGTAACGCCTCGCGGTATTCCCTTTGTGCCTTCAATAAAGCCACTTCCAGACAGTTCCAGAGTTAATTCTGACAGTAATAAACACGCGCTTGACCCCCCGCCGCCATCTCCTATCCCCGCATCGTCTCGTGTGTCCGACCGAGTGGTCAAGGCTGGTTTTTCCAAGTTCCTCTCAAAAAAAAAAGCCCATGCCCAGCCGGGAGGCTCTGTGTTCCAGTCCCACCGCGGACACAGTCGACGGAGCTTTCTCTTGTTTTCTTTTTTTTGTTCCCCCCCTTTGCGTTACTGAAGCCCGCTGGCAAACAGCTGACATATCTGTCCTCAAAGGCGAGCCTCCAAAATAGCTTTCTGTCGCGATGGTCTTCCAAGATACAAGACCGCCACGGCCTGGAGAGACGCGTCTCCTGGTGTCCACTCAGCTCATCCCCATCCCCACACCTGCACAACACTGGTGAATGTTCTGGCGAGGATTGCAATTCATCAAAGGTTACTGGGCCTCTCCTGTTTGTAGAGCATGATATCAACAGCCAGGATTAAGGGGTTAATTTCCCTCCCCTGCTAAGAATATATGCACTGCACAGTGTTGCCAGTCACATTGGATCATAGTGTCCACCGAATATTATATAGATATACACACACACATACCACACAACTGCTATAAAATGGTGATGAAATCAGTCAATGCCGCAGCCTCTTCCATGTCTTCAATGGATGCTGGGGTTTCCAGCCTGTCTGCATTATGGGCCCTTATCTGGAAATCATGTGGAGCTTCAGGTCAGAACCATAAAACATAATGCTCCTTAGAGAATTGAAAGGTCACCAGAGATGGAGTGTATGGGGCAATCACTCCTGAGCCTCTATGTACAAAACGCAGAACATGCGCGTTGCACTTTTCCCTTCGCCACGAGCATCGCCAACACAATGCTCTCCTGTTAAGACAGCGGGGCTTCATCTGAATGGCTTCATGAGAAGCTGACACTGAAGTACTGTAGGTTTATGTATATATATATCCTATATATACTGTATATAGGATATATATACAAATGTGGTATATATACTGTATGTGTACTATATGTGAGAGATGAGAGAGAGATACAACTTTATTAATCCCCTAAGGGAAATTGGGTGTATATATATATATATATATGGTATATTCAGTATATCTAGATAGAAATATAATGGAGGAGCTGTGGTTTCGTGCTTTGAAAACATTTAGCATGTACCCTGCGAGCTCAGTGGTGGTTTGTGTTAAATCACAACACCCACTAGTCAAGCCCCGCCCCTCCCACTCACACATTGGGCGGGAATACGTTGAGATGCTGCAGAGGTTCCACCAACTTGTTGTTGTTGTTGGGGCCATTTTGTGTGGGCTTCCCCTGGTCCAGTCCACAAGATGGGACGGAGGCCCGCCTCCCCCCACACCCCTCCACCAGCATTGTGAGGCTCATACTTGACGGACAGGCCCATGTGTCGCTGAGCCTCACTAAGTCCGGTGAAACTCTAGCGACGGGATAATCTCAATGCCATCTCACTCTCGCAGGAAAATAACTCAACATCTGAGACTGAAATAGTCGTGCCGTACAGAACCAAAGGGATGTCTTCGTGCCGAGCTCTCTCTCCCTCACGTTTGTTCTTCGTTCCTCTGTTTCCGTTCCATCACTCCATGGATATGACGGTGCATTTCAAGGTCAAGTCTGTGGACTGCATACACTGATTTCTATGAATTCTTCTCAGTGGAAGCCTGGTGTTCCAGGAAGAACTCTCCAGAACACTAGCAGATGGATGACCAGCAGGTCATAGGCAGACCTTGAGATCCAGTGGTAGAAGACATTATACGGGAGGTGATGGTGTATCCTGTCAGTGGCGTGAGGAGGCTGAAAATAGCCCCGTGCTAAAAGGAACCGTGGCAGGGGCAGGATGTGTTGAGGCCACAGAACGCGACATGCAACAGCTGAACTCCGTCCACCTAAGCCTTTTGGAGTCCCACTGTTGGACACGCCAACAGCGTGTCGCGTTTCCTCCGTAGGATCTGTACACCTGAAACACTGTGTGTGTGTGTGTGTGTGTGTGTGTGTGTGTGTGTGTGTGGTTCTAGTGCTGCCCTAGACACAGGAATCACACCTGCATCACTTCTTGCCAATCTGGTGGGTCAACGGAGTGTGAGGACCAAGGGGGCAATGCTGGGCCGGCGGAGCCCTGCCTGCCTTACACTAGGAGAGGCTCACCTTGGATAGAAGGGAGGAAGTGGCCCTCACAGCCTTCAGGTCGCTATCTGGAACACCATTAATACCTGAGAACGCCCACGGATTTCCCCATTGGTTAAATTAAATTATGTCGATGATGTCACATTTCAGAATCATTTAATCACACCCGGTGGTCATGTGACCATGATTATCAACATTATTTATAGGCACTCTGAATGCCTACACTTTCACACTGCGAGTGTGACGTTAAAGTCCTATAATAGAGTTTTAATTGCAAGGCTGGGAATGTTTTCACTGAGCACATTGTCCAGCCTGGCAAGCAGGTCCAGCTAACTGTTAGCTTGATGTTGAGTTCATCCATGAGAAAGTCATGCTCTCTGGTGGTCTCACAGTCCCACATCAGAGCTCACCTCTAACCTAGTTTACTGTGCGTACACACCAACAACGATGGACATTTCTGTTAATTTAATTTGACTTTTTCAAAGATCCAACATTCACATTTAGGGCATTCAGCAGATACTTTTGTCCAAAGCGACTTCATTTGTGGGGTTCGACATGTGGACAGTTGGAGGTAAGGATCGAACCGCCAACCCTCCGGTTGGTGGACAACCCACTCTACCCACGGAGCTACTGCCAACCCCCACTGAGGGGAGCGGCCCTCAAGTATGTCAACAAAAGGATGCACTTCTTGCCTTCGTTAAAGCCAGTGTGTCTTATTTTTTTGCTTTCTTTTTCGCGTCCTTCTTTGAGGGCGCCTCCTCTTCTTCCTTCCCAGTCGCGGCCTTGACTCGCTTCTTTCCCAGTGGAGTCTTTGCATACCAGTTCTAAAAACCAACACAGAGAAACAGCTTCATACCAGCTCTAGGAACCAACACATCATCAGAAGCCGCTTCATACGCAATTAAGCCACCAACAAAAACAGGAATGATCAAAACCCAGAAAACTCAGAACACAGATCCACACTGTGAAGCCACAGTGAGTTTGAGGGTCCTACCTTCAGGGCCTCCTCTTCGTCCTGAAACACCGGGTCGAACTTGGCCAGCGGCGGGACGAACTCTGCGGCGGTCAGCGGGCGCGTGGTCAGCTGGAGGAGGCGTCGCTCCGTCAGCACGCTGCGGACCACCTGGACCATGTGACCTGGCGTGTAGCCGTCCGAGATCTTGGCCAGGGAGCTGAGGTCCAGCGCCCTGCTCACCTCCCCGCCGTGCTTCCTGATCAGCTGCTCCCACAGCACTGGAGGCCAACCAGGGGTCAAGGGTCACATGTCACGCCAACAAAAAAAAAAACGTAAAGCGCGTGAGCCGCGGACGTGGACGCGTGTGTGTACCGTATCTCGAGCTGTAGTCCGGCCGGGGAATCAGGATGATTTTGTTGTACACTTTGCACAGAAGCTTGATGTCTGCGCTCAGAGGATCATTTGTTGTTCCCATGACTACCACACGATCTTCCCCTCTGATGGACTTGAGGACCTTCACAAGATCTTTCTTCAAGCGCTTCGGATCCAACTGGAATCACAGGAGAGAGAGACGTGGGGGTAGTGAGAATGACCTCAATTGAAAGCAAGGCATGGTGACGTGCTCCATACTCTGCCTGCTCCGGGGTACCTCCTTCTCCTCCTTGGGTACTTTCTTGTAGAACATCTTCTCTGCATCTTCAATCCATATCACTGAAGGCTGCATGAGTCTGGCCACCTGTCGTGTAGGCAGTTGTTGACAAAACCTCTAAACCTAACAAAACCCTAACCCTCATGCAATTTGACTTAAAACTGAAGCAGCTGTTTTCTGGTCTCATAAACCAATATAATATAAACTCTTTAAGCAAATCTGACAGCACTACCTTGAAGACCATGTGGAGCATCATGGCCAAGCCAGTCTTTCCAGGGTACTTCCCCGCCGTGTTGAGTGGAGACAGATCGAACAGCGTGGCCCCGGCCTCTTGACAGACGGCATGGACCAGCATTTTCTTCCCCACACCCGCTGGGCCCACGAGCAGGATGGCTTTGATCAGCGGGGCCTTCTCGTGGACCATCTGAGAACCTGTCCACAGAACACAGGGCTTTCATACCATTCACGCCTTAGCCCCGGGCTACAGCTTATGTCATGTGAACCTAATAAAGGGGTAAGGAGCTATCCTCGGGCTAGCCATAGTGTGATAGTGCCCTGCTAAATTCCCTCATCGTTGCCACGCAAAACCCAGACAAATCCCTACAGCAAATGGAGTGTGTGGACATGGAGGATGACAGGAAGAAGGAGGAGATGAAGGAGAAGCCAAGTCAAGTCAGTTGCGTTTGCACAGCCATCAGCGCTACAGAGTCAGGAGACCGACCGGCCGGCACACAACCAGATCAGGACCTGGATCAGAGGGGCCCTGCAGCACTCCCCAGCGTGAGGAGGCCCCCGGCAGGGAGTTAAGCTGTCCTCTCACCTAAAGGCAACACCCCGTACAGCGCCATGACTTGACGCACATCAGAGAGCGACGGCATGGGCTCTATGTCGTTCTGCCGCAGCGTGGTTCCCAGGTAGCTGTAGTCGCCTGTGGAACAGGGGAACCAACACCAACACACACTCTCATCCAGATTTCACAGGCTATTCAATCAATGCAAAATGGATTTACATTGTTATACTCATATTCTTACACAATTCTATTCAGAGATTGCCACCCCAGATTGAATGGATGCAGTAATAGCCAGATTTCACGCAGGGCAGATTACATGCAGTGGCCAGATGAGGGTAGCATTTCTCCACACACACAAAAAAAAAAAAACACTCCACCGTTCCTTTCACACGCCGTTTGCTCTGCATGAATGCAAGTCGCCGAAGCACAAACAACGGCGTTACCCTGGAAGTCCCGCAGCCTCACGTCATCCGCCTGCTTCAACAAGCCTTGTTCCACCAGCTCCCGGTGCAGAGACTCGAACGTCCTAACACACGTTTGGAAGGTTACTGCATCTTTGCAGCGCTTGTGTCTGCAAACACTCACAGTCCGCCCCGCAGGGGGTTGCCTCACCTGTCAGAGGTCAGGTCTTTCTCCTTCTTCTTCTTCTTCCCACTCTTTGATGCCTTCTTTTTCTGGAAACCAAGATATTTCTAATGTCCTTTCAATGTCATTTCTAAGAGCGACCAGACATCCTCCAGGAACCCAGAGCCATTAAAATAAAAAAAGGACCCCTCACACCCCGGACATCATCGGTTCAATCTGTTGCCATCAGGGCAGAGACTCTGGTCCCTCAGGTCCAGAACACACAGACTGAAGAATAGCTTCTATCCCTGGGCCACGAGGTTACTGAACTCAGCACCTCACCTTCCTATCTCACCCTCACAATAGTACGTACTGTGTCACTTTTATATTGTCACTTTATATTTATCTACAGGTCACTTTGATTTTCTAATTTTATTTTATCTTATCTCATCACTTTATATTTATTTTAATACCCTCATTTGCGTTACCGTCATTCCGACATTCTGTCATTCCGAATGTGTGTCTGAATTTGTTCTTAAGTATGTGTGGGCCATATCGCTATATTTATGGCCTCTTACCTTTTCTCCCCTTCTCCATATATTGTTTTGTTTTAAAAACTGATCGATTGCACTATTACTGTGGTAGCTACTACAATCTCGTCATGTCTTGGATGTGATGACAATAAATACTTGAATCCTTGACTCCTTGAAACCACAAAGCTAGAGAGGTAAAACATCTGCGTGCCTCCCACCTTGACACTGGCTTTGGTCTTGCCGCCCTTGTCTTTATCCACCATGAGCTTCCAGTTCGCTAGCTCCTGCCTCATCAACTCATCCACCTGGTGCCAGCAGAGAGGACAGTGACAAGATGGAACAACCAACCACAGTGTGGCTACCAGTCTGTCTGCTGCAGGTCCTCACCTGCAGGCGGAGCTCCGCCTCGATCACCTTCCTCTTGTCTTCTTTGATCAGCTCGGCCTCGTGTCTCTGAGTGAAGTTCTCCGACTCGTTGCGGTTCTGCCAAACGTCTGCCGTACAAAGACTGTTGTCAGATTACATGTGATGTGTTGTGATTTGCCAACATTTTAATGAAATGCAGTTTCAAGTTATTTACAGCTAGAAACATGACTATCATGACCACTAACACAATCACTATCACGATGACATGATGATTATCAAGATGGCCATCATGATGCCATTGGTTTTGTAATGCTTGTGAATCCTCGATCTAGGTTGTTCACTGTGACATCAGTGCAGTGTGACACCGTTAGGCTCTATCAAAGGCAGTAGCAGACCACGTACCTCCATATGTCTTGCTGCTTACTTCAAGGTCGGGTAGAAATGCAGAAGGTAACATCTTTAAACCTGCCTCTTCCTCCTGTGTGGAAGGGGTAGGTCAAGTCACCACACTGAGTGCATTGTCTGTTCATAGAGTGGTTGTTGAGCACACAAGTGGTTGTTGAGCATGGTAAACACATTGTGAAACACATGAATACACATGCTGCTGACGTACTGTACCTCCTCCTGTGCCTTCCCCTTGTCTTTCTTTGCCTTGTCCTTGCTTTCATCCTTTTCCTTTGGCTTCTTATTGACCTCAGCCTCTTCTTTCGCTGCAATTTCTTCCATTAGCTGAAAACACACTTTAGGTCCATTAGGTGAATCACATGCTTGAAATATAAACATGAACATGTGAAGTAACTACAATCATCTCCTTCTCCAGCGGGGTCCAGAGCGGCTCCCTGGGCCGCGGAGGACAGACCGTCTCACCTGCTGAGGTGTTTTCTCAGCGAAGATCAGAGTGGAGCCTCCGTCTTCTTCGTCGGGGTACTCCGGGAAGGTTCCGGTGGCGTCTCTGGGATGTGACGAGGTCAGAACTCAAAGTTAGTGCACCTGTCCCCAAACCCAAAATGTACCAAGAAGACCACGCTGACACCTGCCCCTTCAGGAACGTCTCAAACGCACAACAGTTCACCGGCTGGTCATACCGGCATTCAAAGAACCACTGGCGGATCTGATTCTCCAGGTTCTTCTTCATGTGGGGCCCGTCCACCTCCCGCAGCTTGTTGGTGACCGCGACGATGGAGTCCTGGTAGTCCCTCTCGTGGTCCGCCTGTTTCTTCCGCCTGCTGGCTTCATTCCTCTGGGCGGCGGCGGCTGCGGGGCCCAGCTTCCAGTGACCCGGCTCCATAACCTTCAGAAGCGTGGGAGGGGACGGCCGTTAAATGGTCCGCATCACATGGTGTTCTGGCTAAGGCTTCAGAGCATGGCTCAGAAAGGTTTTGGAAAGGGTTTGGTAGAAGCTGTGTGAACACGTTAGGTTGATGAAATGTAGTTAATCCAGAATGTGCGGGGACTTCAGACGCTAGATGTGCAAACACAGACGGCTTTAGTTTGACTCACCATTCCCAAAAACATTAGCTCCTGCTCCCGAATGATCTTGGTCCTCTCTCTCTGTTTGTACCCCCGCCATGTCTGTGACAAGTCCATCATATTTAACAGTCAGCAGGAATATTCCATTCGCTGAAGGCCTGTTACACAATCTACAGTATTATTATTAGTAAGTATTTTAGATGCATATGGAGCAGTTCGGGGGTTAAGCAACCTTGCTCAAGGATACCTACAGGTAGACTGTGGACATCGGGATTCGAACCCAGGACCCAAAACCATCGGGCTGGGAGTGATACACCCTAATGAATGGAAGAATGCATGAGTGCGTGCGCTGCACAGTGCAGGGTGACGGCACCTTCTGGATGCAGAGAACAGCGGCCCCGGGGTCCACTCCGCGCTGGTCCTGAGCCACGCTCTGCCTCCTCTTGTCCCTCTGGATGTCCCTCATGAACCGGGCCCTGAGCCGGCCCTGTCGGGCCCGCTCCGCCACCTGCAGGACCTTAATGGCTTCCTCCATGCTCATGGCCGGGGACCGCAGCGGCTGTATGGGGGGTGGATGATGTCAGTGATGGTGGGGGTGATCAGGATGAGGATGATGATGGTGATGGTGATGAGGATGATGATGGTGATGAGGAAGAGGATGGTGATGGTGATGAGGATGATGATGGTGATGGTGATGAGGAAGAGGATGGTGATGGTGATGAGGAAGAGGATGATAATTAATGTATATGAAGTATATGAATATATACATACATATACTACATAGTACCATGACGGTTAAAGAAGTAATAGTCTTCTTAAAAACCTTTTTAGAAAAAGTCCAATTCACTAATACAAAACAGTCGACTCCTTTATCATCCACTCAGAGGAAATCAACGGAAAGGAAATCAACGAATGACAAACGCATGCATTCACGACACTTGCTCACTCACTAGCTCACCTTGTTTTTTGCGATGACCTCCAGCGTGCTGGTGATGTCTGACAGCATCTGGCGTCGCTCCTGCAGCTCCTTGGCGCGTTCGCTGATGAAGTAACGCGGGATGGGGATCTCTATGTCGGCCTGCAGAGGAATCATAATCAGCGACGCTTCTGCTCTGCGCTCCTCCAACACGTCAACACAATGAAGTGAATCATTTCTGATTCTGACAAGTACAGTGAGCATTAAGGATAGGACAACTTTATTAATCCCAGGAGCAGCGTTGTTACAGCAGCTACATTGATAGAAACTGACAACAGTGAAAATAACAAAGAGATGACTACACAGTATATACACACATAGACCTCTGTATATTAGCACTGAGAAAGTCATAACACACATCCATAAAACACACTGTGGCGCCGATGAGTCTCGCTCACTCACTCACCGGCGTGAGCTTCAGGTCCTGCAGCACGTCGTCCATGTAGTGGTACTCGGAGAACTCCTTCTCCACCATCTCGTTCTTCAGCTCCGCCACCCGCCCCATCACGCCGTCCATCACCGCCCGGATGAGGCGCCTCTTCTGGGGCTGCAGCGTCTGGTCGTAGGCCTCCTCCAGGCGCCGGAAGACCCGCACGTAGCGCACGTACAGGGTGGTGAGCCGCTGGAAGAACACCACCCGGTCCTTCTCCGGGCGGGCGGGCTGGGCGGGGAGCTCCTGGGCCAGCAGGCTGCTCAGCTCCAGCTGGGCGTCGGCCCACAGCTTGTTGAACGTACTGCAAGACGGACAGGGGGGTGGGGGGGGGGGCTACTGTCTCAGGTTCAAATCTTCTTATTACATACTGAATGCAGCAGATGGTTCATCAGTGATGCGATTATGACACATGGGGGGGGGGGGGGGGGGGGGGGGGGAGTAGTTAACAGAATAAGGAACTAACTGAATGTAATCTCCTTTTTCTTGCATCTCTGTAATGCCAGTGAACCCAAAACCGTTTTTCATTAGTGTTTTAAACGTCTGAATCTCTTCTGTGACCTTAAACATAGTAGTTCAGGCCCCTCTGTGTCTGGAACAATAATAAAACTATAGAGTCACTTAGAGACAACAGGTGTAAAAGCCAAAGTGTTTCCCAGTCACTCGTACTGACATGGTGAAAGTGAGGGTCCGCTTAACAGTGTGCCGTGTGAGGGTGAGGCAGAACTGGACTCATCACCGGCAGGCCCACCACGGTTGTGCTGGTACCACCCAGTTAGCCGCGAGCCTGCTGCTGGTGTGGCGTGAGAACATTAGTTTGGTGACGTCACCAAACTAAAGCGGAGCCGTAACCTTACCTGTGTGACATGTCTCTCTGCGCTGCCTTTGATAAGCGCGTTTTCCTCACGGTTTCGGGTCAGATCTCACGTCAGCGGGTCGTCCAGGTTCCGGGTCGGACACCATCGCTTGGTAGGTCTCTATGGCAACCACTAACCGGATGTGGCTGGCGTCACTCCTTATATAGCCCTGTATCCTCTCCGCGTTGCGCTGAGTTTTAATCATTAAACTGGTAAACTGAAAAGTGCATGGTAATAACACACATGTATTGTAAGGATTTTCTGTCATGAAAACAGAGAATCTAAAACGATTTTTTTACGAATGACAAACGAACTTGTGTTGTTTTTCAAATTCAGCACACCAGTCCGCCACTAGATGTCGCCAAACCGTCAGTAGACGGCCACCGTCCGCGTTCTACTCCAAAAGTTGTTGAAAGTCACCGTATATATTTAGCCTCTATAAAAAGTACACCGTTATCATCTTTTGAAATTTAAGTTAATAAACAAGCATTCGATGAAAATACTGGGAAGCCAGATAGCAATCACTTTTGAAATGAAACAACTAAGTCGACATTAATCTGCCAACTCTCCGGGTCCTACATTTCCCAGAGCGTGTCTGGTGGAGTGTGATGGATCAAGGCGGTCTCTGCGCTCCGGCCGGGCTGGCTTTAAACAGGCCGACAGGTCCACCTCGTGTCAGCTCGGGGCGGCCAGCCTCTCTCAGCACCTCTCCGTGAGTACATCCAACCAGTCACCTCAACAGCCTCCCTCTGGAAACTACTTACTTTTTTTTTACTTTGTATTTTAGTTGTTTTTTTTATTATTACTTTCAAGGGATAGGCTTTACTCCTGGTGTACATGTCTTCAGTTCTGTAGTTTTAATATTTCAGACATAGGCTGCCTAATTCATCTTGGGAGTTAAGATTGGGTTCCTCGGGATTCCGGGTCGCGCAGGGGAGGGCGCGTCGGGAGCGGCTGCCACTTGAAGGACTTGAACCCAAGATGTCCACACTGCCAAACCACCCACTCGAAATCGATTCCGTTACCTCCAAGAAGCTGGCTCGTCGTATAAAACGGGACGCATGACTTCAGCGCGGTCGTGATCGCAAACTGCGCTCCGTTATTTTTACCGTCTCGACCGAGGACAGCCTGGGGATATCCGCACAAGAAAACAAGACGAACATCTGTAAAAGAAGAAAGCATCTTTCACTCCTTAACTTTGTAAGTTAGACAATAGATTGTTTTAAAGTTTTTTATTTATCATTTTCAAGCATTTGCTGCCATGCAAATCCCACTGAGGCTACACTTGTGTTAAATCACAGGACCGACGGCGCGCGCGCGCGCGCGCACACACAACACACAACACACACACACACACACACACACACACACACACACACACACACACACACACACACACACACACACACACACACACACACCTGTCCGGACTTGGAACCAAAACCATTCCTGGAGCCAAAGATGTTCCTTATTAAATTAAGAGATAGAGTTGTGATGTTATTGTCCCCACTAACAGCAATCCCTGTCTCAATCATCCCTCACACTCGACACACATATTGAACTACTTTAATCAGAAATGTCCTTTATTGCAGCTTGTTTGGGAGCGTGATGAATCATGCGGATTCAACTTGTGTTGTGGCTTGTGTTTCCAGAGAGAGAGAGTGAAGCCATGCAGGTGGAGAAGAAATGCCACATCCTGCTGGCTATTGTTGTTCTCCTCATCTCCTCGGACCAGTGCACGGACAGCAGGGAGGCCGGGTCCAAGGACAGGGGGACGTTGTTGGATCTTATCCTGCAGGTCATGGGGGACAGCCAGCAGCGGGACAAGCACGTCTCTCGGCGGTTCAGCAGCGGACTCTTCGCCGCGCCGCAAGACTTAAAGTTCTCCTCCTCTCGCGAAAAGCCTTTCTATGTCTCTAGACTGGATAACAGCAGACCCGCAGGTAAGCTGATGAGATTTATTATTAGGCACACATGATGATGAAAGCATAATCCTAATTTTACAGCGAGAGACAGCTGTCATTAGTGAGCCCGCCGGGACACCTGCATTCAAACTAATGAACGTGCAGATAACGAAGAACAGCATGACAGAAAGAATAAATATCCTCACAGCGTAACAGCGAGAACTCTGCATTCCATTCATTAGCATCAATGGAATTAATGAATGGAATGTACTGTGTGTGTGTGTGTGGGGGGGGGGGGGGTCGTTAATGTCGTCACAGATTTTGTTTGATACTCTATGTGCTTTTGCTGCTCTTCCACAGCCATATGTCTCACCACCTTCTGCATTCGTGTAGAGATGTAATGTGCAGCATGTATTGGACCATGGCTATTTGACTTAAGCAGAGATTACACAGAGTCTCCTGTCCTAGACAGGGAGCTCTGTTCTCTGCCATGTAGGTAACTATAGCTCAGGTCTGTTTGATGTCTCTGCCAGGTTGAGAGCCGGCTATGTGTGTGTGTGTGTGTGTGTGTGTGTGTGTGTGTGTGTGTGTGTGTGTGTGTGTGTGTGTGTGTGTGTGTTGCTGTGTCTAAAATGCCTTACATAATTCAATTCACCCTACTGAATGAAGCCTGGCCATCAGTATGTCCTTCATAGTCGTTATTGCTCAATTCAGTTAAACATTGTCATTAAGGTTTGTCCAATTGGCACAATGTTAAGGAACAAATAATCATGTTTTGTTCTTTCTCAAGGTCTTGTGTGGGTTACTTTTCTATCAAAACAATGGGTAACACTTTGCAATGCAGTGTCCTTGCTACAGTATAGACCTGATTACAAGCAATACTCAAGATAAAAAAATAGCTGTAACATCATAACTTCATATGGAATAACGTCAAGGAACAGAGTTTACCACAGTGAGGTCAGGGCCACCTATTTATCACCTTGGCCCTTAACCCTGACCAGAAACAGGCTGTTACTACTATCTTAAGAACAGCCTGTTATATTGCTAAGTACACAGTACTTACTTGTGTAATTACCCTGTGACAGGACCACGTAAAGTGTAACCACCCAACAGTGAAAATGGCACCTTCCTGGATTGTGCTATAGCAGTCGTAACACATTACATTACTGTATACATTCTTATCTGACACACCACTTCAAGTCACCAACACTATTGACTTCAGGGTCTCGGCAAGGCAACCGGAAAACAGCGTCTCTCTCTCCAGACCAGTGGCCAAAGGGAATTCCCCTTTTGAGGGCATGAAACGGAGCATCTTAGCAAGTGGTGCGTGCGTCTCTCTCTCTCTCTCTCCTCCGATGGCACGCTCCATGTAACGCGGAGACGGGCTGCGTGCGGTCGCAGACCGGCTCGCCGCTGCGCTGCCAGGATGCCGGGCTCCTCTCTCAGTGCTCTCGATCCCGATCACGCCCACGTTGTGTAATGCTGGCCTCGCCTAATCATTAGTACAGTGCAACTCTTTGACAGATGAGTTGTGCAAAAAAAAAGTATATATTATTTGTCGGGTTTCATGTGTGAACAATTACTGTCGCTAATCTTGACCAATCACATTGATTGTTCGCCCCCCGGCAGCCAAACATGTGGCAGTTTAAGGTTACCCCATTACTACCATCATTTATAGAATGCGCCAACGACGGCCATAACCAGCCAAGGTTTTTGTAGACAACATTCCTGTAAATCTCTGGGGTAATCGTCTTACAACGAGTAATAAACGGTATGTCTGGACCGGAACTTAATTACCATGGCAGCTTTAAACTCAGTCATATGTGTGTCATTGCAGATTCATTCCCCGTATCTGAGGGCCCGTATCATGCTAGCTTGTTAACTGATGCCGAGGAATTATTTTGATGACATTGGCGGGCATTACAACTGCCAAACAATAATCTCTTTAGCCTGTTAGCCTCCCTCAGAGAGTTCACATACCTTCACGTTCCCCCCAATCAGACAGTGAAAGTATGACGAGTGTCATTTAGGCTGTTCCCGTGTGATGGCTCTGTTCCAGTTCCTCGCTAGGAACGATGCCATGCGGAGGTTCTGCCAGTGTAACGTTCTGCACACTGCTGTGATGTTTCCTTTGCATAATAGTGCATTCTGTGTTTTTAGAGTTTGAACGTGCGCATTGATTGAAAAACAGCCACCATGCTTTGCTTTGTCTTGCAGAGATATCTGCCAGAGAGTTAAATCTGAAGGACAAATTCATTCAGCATTTCACAGGTAAGAAACCCGCCACACAAAGATCCCCACTGTGCCACTGTTGTTTCATCGCTGCAGTATTTACCCATGACCTAAGCTTAGCTCAGAGAAACCTGTAACTTTAGTGTAGCAGACAGCACCCTGGCTTAACCAACCCCTCATAAAGTCCCAGCCCCTAATTGAATGTGCATTACTGTAATGTTAGACACCAAAGCAAGGCTAAACTATAAAGAGAGTGCCAGATGACCACTGGCGGGGACCACAGCCCCAGGTTCCCAGGTCCAGGCGTGGGCTTCGGCTCCCAGGGAAAACGCGGCACATGGTCTCCGCAGCGGAGTGGCCGCCCCCCTGAAGTTAAGCTGATTATTTGTCCCAGGACCTCGGCCCAACAGGCTACACTATCGGTGTGAAAATCCAGAAGCCGGCTCTCTCTCTCTCTCTCGGCGGCCGGCGTGCTCAGGAGGCGAGCGCCACGGCGCGGGAGTCAATCCCTGTGCGTATGAGTTGAGGGCGAGGCCGCCCGCCGGGGCTCAGGCTGGGCCGTTGACCCCGGCCACTTGAGCCGCTGGCGCCGGGCACGCCAAGGGGGGGGGGGGGGGGGAGTCAGCGAAGGGGGTTTCACATGAACACATTTGCAGCCTGTTGATAAAACAATGATCATGACCTGATGTGTGCCTGATGAGAACTTTTCTTTTAAGCAGGACCAGTCAAGTTCTCATCGGAATGCAGAACAAATTTTCATAGACTTTATCACAATACGCGGGATTGTTCAAGACCAGCATGTATGTACACCTTTCTACTGTCGTGTTTACAGCATTTCGTTACTCCCTGAGTTTTTGTGTGGGCCTCTACGTGTCTGGCCTCCCCGTCGCTGTGTGTATGTCCTGGCCGTACTGGGCTTGTCCACAGGTGTCAGGACATTTTTACACAGCTTCACTCCACTCCCCCTTACAATTCCTCCCCTCGCTAGTGTACATTTTAAAACCAGCCAGATGCCAAATTGGCCATATCACTTGACGCTTTTCACATGTTTGTATTGATCAAGTCACAATATTGGCACAAGAAAGGTCAATTAAAAAGTCAAGTCAGTTTTATTTCATGGGCCTTCATCCAAAGGGATTAATCTCTCCATCTAAAAGGGATTAACTTGACGCTACAATGAACTTGAGTCGAAGCCATATAAGCCATTAGAAGTGTAAACTCCCACATTAAGTGGGAGTTTAAGTTCATTCCAAGGGATACTGACTGTGTCAAATCAAGGTTAAACCTTCATTTGCACCAGGGTTTAGGGTAGCTGTTGGGACCCTTACTGTAAATGATAAAGTACAAGTCCAAACTCCAGTTGATCCTCACCTCTCCATGTTTGGGACAGGAGGTCCAAAACCTGGTGAACTCACACACACACACACACACACACACACACACACATCTTGTATCTCCATTGTCAGATCAGACATATCTTCAATCTTGACACTAACAGAGAGCTTACAGATACGGAGACAGATACGAAGACCCATTAAAACAAGTATTTCCAATGTTGTGGATATTGAAGATAAACAGAACGAGATGGTGGCCCTTGTCCACTCAGGACATCATACCACACACCATTCCCTCGGACATTTCCTTTTTTTCCGGGAAATCAAGGGATTTTCCCGGAAGGGAAATCAAGAGACAAAGACAGAAGGAGAGAGAGAGAGAGAGAGAGAGAGAGAGAGAGAGAGAGAGAGAGAGAGAGAGAGAGAGAGAGAGAGAGAGAGCACAGAGCAACGTTTGCAGACTGTTATTCCTTTATCTCATCCACTGGTCTCTCAGGACACACTGTCAGACCGCCTGCCAGGGCAGAGATGATGAGTCCAAATTAACGTTCGATTCGTGCTCGTTCATTTGTTGGCATGGAGTGTCGGTGGGGGTAATTTTGGGGAACAATCATTCTCACTTGGGTCAAGACCCCAACCCACCTGACTTTACTGTTGTGCACGCAATCAAGTTTGCATTGACTTTCTATCATACACAAATATACACCCCCCCACCCCCCCCCCCAAAAAAAAAAAGGAATCCATAAGGCTGCATGTATATATCGCATACATACAGCTGTTTCAGGATAACATAAATATGTTTTGCTTTAAAATGTGATGCAATGACATACCTTAACAATTGCCAATAATAGTGTCTTTTTTGTCTTATCTTTCAGACTACAAAAGATGTGCAAGATTGCTAACACGATTAGCAATGAGTCCGCTGTGCACGCAATCATAGACATTGCATGTAAGTACAGCGGCCCCATCTCCACACATGGCTTTCACACATGACCCTTCCGGCAGCTTCACAACTTTCTGTAAAATGTTGGTGAACATTCTTGGTTGCAACATGGATCTTGGTTTGGCATCAAAAGCTGTGTTCTGTTGCTTGTAAGTCAAATATATTTGAAAGTGTGCCTGCAAATGCGATAGAGGGAAACTGATCACATAATAAGTGTTCTCATAATTCGAAACATGTGTTCCTTACGCATCTGTCCCACATTTATGCGTTAAGAGCAGATATATTTATTTATTATTTTGTTACACATGAATAGCTTGTAGAGGGAAACAGGTATGCTGGTGTGCAGCTGGTCATGCTGAGTGGAGCATGGAGGAATGTGATGTCATTCATCGACAAACACAAACCTTCCTGCTGATTCATAGTTGGTGTAGTGGTCCATGGTCAACGCTTTTACACCAATCGTTGTGTGGGCATTATCTAGACTGTTTAACTGTTACACTCACTTAATCGCATTGCTTTACAATAGAACCAACTAAATACTGGGTTCATTGAAGTTCGCCGTATTATAGCGGGGGGATGGTATTCTGACACAGCAGGTGGTCCAAGAGTTGCTCTAGTGCCACACACACACAGGCACACGCGCACACACACACATGCACGCACACACACACAGACACAGGCGCGCACACACACACACACACACACCTCAAAACATACTGGAAAATGTGGCAATAAAAACAGATAGTAAAGTTCTTGTGTTTGGTTGTGTCCAAGCACAGTAGGTGCTAACACAATGATGGAACCATCATGTTGAATTCGGTTGTCTGCCACTTAGTATCTAGCAAGCGAGGCGACATATGTGAGACCACTGATCCAACGGCCGAAACAACCACAGGAACCCACCCAAAATGCTCCATAAGTTACCGGTACTGTAGGACTGCAGATCATCCCCTTCCCTCACCAACACAAAGTGCATACGGGTGAAAACGCGTGCATGCGCTGAGTGCGCGGCACGTCCTTTCTGAAACGGTGTGAGAGAGAGAGAGAGAGAGAGAGAGAGAGAGAGAGAGAGAGAGAGAGAGAGAGAGAGAGAGAGAGAGAGAGAGAGAGAGAGAGAGAGAGAGAGAGAAAGAGAGAGAGAGAGAGAGAGCTTTGATTGGCTGACAGAGAGAAGTGAGACAGAGATGAATGTGGGGAGGACTCAGCGGACCGGGCTGAAGTTGAGGTTAATCGCTCTTTGTTCAGATGATCCTTGATGACGGCAGCCACGGCCGGCCAGGGTGGCGCCTTGTCTCAGAGCAGCGACTGCCCCTGAAGGGGCAGGGCTGCCGGCGAGTGAACTCGATTAGCTGCTGACGGATTGTCACAGTGGGTGGACGCGCCAGAGAAAGTGACTTACGCGCCAGAGAAAGTGACTTACGCGCCAGAGAAATATTCCTTGATTTGGAAAGGCCAACACAGTTATTCAGTAGCGCAAGTGAATCAGATAATGCAATCATTTCTGCAATATTCTCAGAATAATGTCCCATAACGGGCACAGGAAGGAATTAAGTGATTCATTATTTGAGTCAGACTGATTATTTCTCGATGAACCATTGTTAACGCTAAAAAAAGGCTGGTAATGTCAGGCGGCGTCCATCTTTTCCGTGTCCATCTCAACACGGCCGCTGCCGTCCGTCGTCCGTGATGTCAGCCTCTTGCATTCAGGACTCCATTTGAACCCCTCACCAAACTCGCTAATCTGTCGTTGTCTTTTTGTGTTTTTTATCCAGGTTCATAATTTATGAAAGAGGGATCAAGGTGTTGCCAAGGAAGTGCCTTTGAATCCACCACAGTTATATGAAC
>JAXIVH010000003.1:8613795-8643795 GCA_036785325.1 Urophycis tenuis | reverse complement strand
CTGCTTGCTCCGAATGACCCGCCCTAGCTTTATGGCATCCTAATGGCCAAACATGGCATCCCGTGTAACGTGCTCATCACACCAAGTGAAAGCCCAAAATGCTCCAATGAAGATTGATCCACATTATGTGTACGTTGAGAAGAACAACACGGCCGAGGCACACCAGATAATCCATTTTGTTATCTTTATTGGATGATGGATTGGTTTAAGATTTATCAGTTTTGAGTTCAGGTGATTTGTTAGAAATAAAAGAGACAATGTAAGGGAAGATTAACACATGTTGTCTCATCCCTCTCCCTCTATCTCTTAACGCACGCAGCACCTGTGTGTACTGTAGAAGGAAACACTGTTCACACGGCACTGCAGTCTGTGTAGTGTAGAAATACACCCGTCAAATCTCTGGCATTGAAGCCATGAACATGACTGGCAAAAATATTCAATGATCCAAATATTCATGATCCTTTTGTCCAACATAGTCAAAATGTTCAAACAATTCCTCTTTGTCAGCTAGGGTTTAAATATATATATATATATATATATATATATACACACACACAAATATATATATATATATATATATATATATATATGTATATATATATATATATATATATATATATACATACATACATACTAGCAATACATCCATCAATACAATACAATTCAATGCACCATGACAGTTCAAATCTAAATTTGCTTGGCAGAATATAAAGTTGATGGACAAATGGTGGATAAGTAATCCCGACTCGCTCTGGGGTTTGCATAATCTCCTCCCCTCTCCGTGTGGACGGCGCGCTAGAGGATGGGCTCCGTGTGATTCCAGCTGACAGCAGCATCCCTCCACCTGGAAGACCCAACAGACACAGCATACCTCAGCACACAGGGCCGCGTTCCGAGTGGTGTAATGTCGCCCGTTCTCACCCCTGCCGTAATTCCATCCTCACCAACGCGGGTTCAAAATGTCAACCGCCGCAATGTTATTTCTCTTATCAGGATCAAACTTGGCACGGGCCGGTGGATCCAGATGGCGTTTGTGCTCATTGGATGTAAAACACATATTTGTGTGCGTGTGCACTGTGTTCTGTTATCCTGTCTCCTCGCAAAACTCTCCGTGCACTCACAAATTATTTTATGAAGTGTCGAGCAGCCCGGGCCAAGCCGGCGATCTATCAGCGCGGCCTGTCTGTACCGTCCTCCCGTTGTTTATCGC
Source organism: Urophycis tenuis (assembly GCA_036785325.1). NCBI lineage: Eukaryota > Metazoa > Chordata > Actinopteri > Gadiformes > Phycidae > Urophycis > Urophycis tenuis. The sequence continues at coordinate 8,642,585 of JAXIVH010000003.1, read as the reverse complement.
CGCTTCTCATGGACACTGCGTGATCAGATAAAGCAATAACTTAAGCTCTTAACCCGCGGTAACGTTCCGCCCGGCTTACGGACGCTGGGAGAACCCGATGAGGGGTCCCGGTGCCCCGCTCACTTCAGCGAGAACGCTCGCCCAACGGGGGGGTTCCACCGAGCCGCGACACCGAGCTGAGAGGACCCAGGGGGGGCGCGGACGAGCTAGTGGCGAGTATACGACGAGGCCGTCAGCGCTGTGTAGGTGTTCTCCTGCACGCGTGTGTGCATCTGTGTGTGTGTGTGTGTGTGTGTGTGTGTGTGTGTGTGTGTGTGTGTGTGTGTGTGTGTGTGTGTGTGTGTGTGTGTGTGTGTGTGTGTGTTGTGTGTGCGTGCCTGTGTGTGTCTGTGTGTGTGTGTGTGTGTGTGTGTGTGTCTTTGTGTGTGCGTGCGTGCGTGCGTGCGTGCGTGTGTGTGTGTGTGTGTGAGCTCGCGTGGGCCAAAGAAAACAACTCACTTGGTTCGGATGCACTGCTCCAGCGGAGGAGTGAGATCAGGGTCATTATCCTCCCGTAGCGCCGCTGCCAAGCCCACGGCTAGAAAGTGAAGGCACTTAATCAGAAGGAGCTACGCCCCAAATACCAGCGGCCTGAAGCACCGGCCTGGCGGCCGCGGCTGACACAGCACAGGCCGTCCCGCCGGGCCGGGAGAGCGCCGGGGCGAGGTGTGTGCGGGGAGAATCGCCCGCGGACACCCAGTTCAGCGCAAGGCGCGCACGCGGACAGACGGACGGACGGACGGCGGTGTGGATGCGGCGGCGCTGCACGTACTGACAGAGAGGCGAATCTCCTGCTGCTGATTGGCCAGCCCGTCGTAGTAGTACAGGTCGAACTCCCGGGAGCCGGCCGGACTGGTCACCAGCTCCCTCTGCAGGCCGAACAGGGTGCTGAAGTGGCTCTCGCTGCACACCACCCAGATGGGGAACAGGGGGGTCTTCAGGTGGCTGCCCACCTGCGGGGGGCACAGCGGGGCCGAGGTGGCCGTTGGAGTCATTGAATCGGTATAGCACTTAAAAGGGTAAAGGGTACAATCAGTACATTTGTGGGGTTCGGCATGTGGACAGTTGGAGGAGCAGGGGGATCAAGGGGATCGAACCGCCGACCCTACGGTTAGTGGACGACCCGCTCTGTCCACCCGCTCTACCCACTGAGCTACTGCCGCCCGCACTTATATCATACGATGTAAAATGTACTGATTTCATGTTATTTATTTCAGTCCATATCATAATGTGGTTAAAAATAACCCATTTTATTCTTCCATAACTTTTCAAAAGAAAGACTGAATCAAAGTACACCAACCAAAGCCACAACGTGACCATGAAGAAGGCGACGCTGAAGAAAGACGCAGACAAACAAGGTCTTCGTCTGAAGCAGAGTTAATGCAGAGCAAACCAACCGACGCTTGCGCCCACCTGGCAGATGTTGTGATGTTCGAACAGGGACAGCAGGCCGATGTGGCAGCGCCGGTGGGGTCCCTTCAGCAGGGTGGAGCCTCCGTCTCCGGAGTCCAGCTCCACCTGGCCGTCGAACACGTTGGACACGGCCCGGCCGCACAGCAGCAGGTTCACCAGCTCCTGCCCACGGGGAGTCAGACGCAGACGTCAGCAGCAGTATCACGCGGACGCAGAGCTGTTCATGTCCGTGCACAACACACAGTACATATGCGGAATGGAGTGCGGATCGGGCCGGAATCGCGCAGATAATGACCGAGCCCGACCTGAACCCGAGCCGTCGAGCTCGGGTCGGGTATCCATCCTCTAATGTGGAACAGCAGCCCACCTGTGTGCAGTAGCCGTGAGCTCCTATGAGAGTGTTGCTGGACACGTCCATATCTTCTCTTACTCTGAGAAGGAACATGAATACCCATAAATGAACACGTTTGAATTTTTCCTGAGATGTTGTGCAGCGACAACAAGAGATGATCCTGAAGAAACGTACTTTGCGACAGATCTGGACAGGACTGCAGAGACGCTGAGCAGCAGGCATCCATAGGATCCCGACTCAAACTGGAGGATGAAGGAGGAGAACATAGGATTGGCGAAGGCTGACGCAGGAGACGGCAGCGACCATACCTGAGTGAAAGTCTGGAGGTGGAGGATGGAGTCGGACCTGCTGGATGTGCTGCTCCAGCAGCAACTGCAGAGCGTTGAGGTTATCAGTGGTGAGACAGGAGATCTGGAGCAGAACACATGGGTCACATGTCCCTACTTATCATCAGACGTTCTCTCTCTTGAGCAACCCTTCATGTTTTACCAAGACGAGGGACACAACTACGTAGGGCTGGGAGATTAATAGAATTTCGATTTCGATTACGATTTTGGCTTCCCTCGATAATTAAAACAAGATAATCGTAATAAAACGATCATTCTGCCACATCATTCTGTGTTTTGTGTGGTAAATGGAGCGAACCCTTCTTTCTCCACTTGCGCACTCCGCTGCGCCCCGCCCCCGCCTGAAAACTTACAAAACATTTAGAAGAAGACGGTGAAGATAGAACCACCACCACAAGAACCACTTAAAGTCCGCACACAGAGTAAAACATGACCAAGCAATGAAGGAAAAAATGAAAAGCTCCTCCACTCCTGCCACCGCAACACAGTCCTCAATTAAGGAGACGCTATACAATGCCACCCCATATCCACCCAGCTTCCGCAGGCATAAAGAAATAACAGATGCAATCGCATACATGGTTGCCAAAGACATGTGCCCTATCAGCACCGTTAGCGACCCGGGGTTCAATAAACTGATAAACACATTGGACAAGCGGTATGTGTTTGTTTGTTTTTTAAATCAATGAGTCATCATCTTTAATAATCGCAATTACAATATCAATCAAAATAATCGTGATTATCATTTTTGACATAATCGAGCAGCCCTACAACTACGTAGATAAAGGACCAGGTGATGTCTGTCTTATTACTGTATACATATGTGTTTGGTGTCCAGGTGAGCATGTCTTTACCTTTTCAAGTAATCCTTCAGATTTGCAGTAGCCAGATGGAACGAAGTGACTTCTTCCCGAGGTTCTTTGAAGGAGATATGAGCCACACGAATAGTTCAAATAATGTTGGGAATGCCGAACGTATGCGAGTCTTCAGAACAATTGGCTATTACAGTACTTTTCCTGAATGTGTTATAAGTTATAGAAAGGTTTCTCAAATATGAAAATACTAATGAAGGAAGTATTTTTTGTGTGAATACTTTATCTTTTATTGAAAGGCTTCTGAAGGCACTGCACAGGTTACGTCACCTCGATGAGTAACCTAGTGATTGCTGGGCTGTGGGCTGGGCTTTCGGTAATTCAACTCTCAGGAATCGTCTTGAGTCAGGTGAGAGGGAAATCGAGGGAACCTCAGAACACTGAGGATAACTCACATGGCCAGGGTGGCCGTCTTGTGTTCCCCAGCCCTCCACAGCATCTCAGCCACAGCTAACACCAGGCAGCGCCGTCTCACCGCGTCGGAGGGTCTCAACCTGCTGGGGGGGGGAAGCACGCACACGCACACGCACACGCACACACACACACACACGCACACACACACACACACACACACGCACACACCGTGTTCGTGACATACACGTTGGTAAAAGATTCTAAATGACTTGTTTATGTGACGTGTCATGGCTGAACGCTATGACGGCATGTTGTCCTAAACGTAGGCACTGCAATACAAAGTAAAGTACACAGCAGAGAGGGTCGACTCTCGAGATGAATAGCATGGAAGGGATTGAAAGGGGGGGGGGGGGGGGGGGGGGAGGGCTCGTTAGGGGGGGGGACCACGTACCCCTGGTCTTCACCCGGGTTTGCAACTTCAAACAGGAGCTTCTGCAGAACGCAGGCCTGGACCGCTGCAAGAACGCCGCATGGACCGCCCTAAGAACAAGCCAACAAACACAGTCACACCCCAATAGGCACATATACATGATTGTGGATTTTGAGGATTTGCACAACCTCCGCTGAGTGCTATGTGTGCTGTGAGGGTTACGGATGAGATTATTTAGCGCCCCGCATCAGTCCGCAGTTCACCTTCTTCTGAACTATTCCGTATCTGAGGTCAGGGGTGTCAGAGAAGCTGAAGCCCTGGTTTCTCCACTCGGGGCTGAAGCACCGCGAGCCTGAGCCAAGAAGAACCTCTTTCAACGCCTGGAAACCCAACACAACAACACACTTAGCCAGATGACTGGGAACCAACACAACACACTTCATCAGATGGACCCAAACACAACACAATCACTTAGCACTCGACTAGAGATCACGAGTGCAGCCGAGCGGACCCAAGTGAGCCCTATAAATGTTTTATTTGTATTTCGTCTCCCCATGTGCGTGGGGATGACGCGCATGGGTTGGAGGGTCCGGGGGTCTTCTACCGTGGCGGTGTGAAGGTCCATACCACAGCTTCTGTAGCTGTGCTGTGGGAGGCTCGGCTGCAGGGACACCTGGGACAGCTCCTCCAGCTCTTCCTCGTAGTCAAAGTCATCTAGGAAACACAAGCATGGAAACGCCAGGGTAAACGGAAGTGTCCTGTGTGATGAAACAAAAGGGGCTTATTTTCAACAATTTTCAACACACACACATAAAAGGCTTATGAGAGCTTAGGATATTACCCAAGACCATTTCAGATGACTGTGAACTATCCCGATTCAGAGAGGTTGATGACCTTGGTCTGAAAGAAACAACAGGAACAGAGTCTGAAACGAGTCACCTTAAACAGGGAGTGTGGTTGTACGTTTGACGTTTTTGATTGTTCTCGCGTGGCTCTGGACCAATCGGTTCTGCTGGTTCTACCAAGCGCTTCACCTGGTGCTCCTCACAACAGCGTCTGGCCTCCCGGGGCGTGGCTCGCTCGGCGCCGGGCTCCGCGTCCACTGACTCTCTCTCAGGAGGCCTGCGGCGGAGGACTCCCCCGGGGACCCGGTGCCCTCCGGCCCGGCCTCCTGCTCTGCTGCAGCCCACTGCGAGGGCCCGCTGGGCTCCCAGGGCCCGGCGGGCTCGTCTCCTCGCATGGGCGGAGTCGGGCCGGGCCTTCTCGGGTGGCGTTTCCTCAGCGGGTCCTTGAGCGGCACCGGGGGGGGGGGGGCACACACACACACAGTCACCACACATTCCCGTTCGCTGTACCTTGGAACCGTACGGTGTCACTCGGTCTACCTGTGGAGAGCTCGCGACCGGTCCTCCCAGCACCCCTCGTCTGAAGCGATTCGTTCGGTTCTTCAAGGCGCCCTCGTCGACCGCCCGCCCCTTCGCCCTGCCGGGGAAAGACATCTTGTCTTGGAGGAAGACACCCGGCGGCTGTTCTTCGGGGGGCTCAGAGTCCTCCCCTGGGGGACAGGGTTGACGTGCAGGGTGTCTCGCAGGCACCGGCATGTCTTGAGGAGAACCGCCGTCCTTTCTTATTGATCTGTGCAGCGGACACATGGTGTTAAAATTCAACCAGGATGACCAGGTGTGTGTCAGGTGCGGTCACGGCCAGTGCAAGCCCATATAAACGTGCACAGGTGTGTTTGGCCGTAACCTGTGAAGCTCTCCTGCGCTTCCCGGAAGCTCTGTGTCATCCTGCGGGTTGCTTCTGTGCGCAGGAGGATGAGTCAGTGTGTTGAGGTTCGTTCTCGGGGAAGATGAGAGGGGGGCGTTGTGCAAGGACACAAAGTCACCCTTGTGTCCCTCGATGTGCGATTTTACAATTATCTCCAGCAATGTTTTCAGCGGGCAATTCAGAGCCTGTTGTGATTAAAATGAAACGAGAAAAAAAAAACGAAGAAAAAAATGTATATACATTTTTATTTATTTATTTGTATTTATTATTCTGTTTATTTTATGTCATTCAGTTGCTGACTGGCTCACCTTGTTCTGTCTGTAAAGACCCTCAACCTGAAGGATGTGTCGGAGATCTGACCTGTTGTTGATGCTGGCCCCCGTGCGGGGGGACTCCTCGTCCATGCAGGCCATGGTCCTCCTCAGCCCCTGGAGACACAAGACCACCCACTATGTGCTGGGTCCTGGCTGGCCACCCCGCCCCCACTACGCCGAGCTGGCCTCCCGTGGGCCACCCTGGACGCAACACTTGTGGGGGGCTGGTCTGCCCACCACAGAGGGGGAGGGGGGCTTCGTTTCAAAACATGACAACTGTCGACGCACGACCTCTACTTACCTTGCGACTTAGGAACTCTCGCACAAGGGAAGACGCGACTTCCTCCACCGACACAACCATGATGCGACGGCGGTGTGTTCGGCTACACTACTCTAGGCTACATGAAGGAGCATCTTCTGTATCCCGGAAGTTTCCGAGTTGAAACGCGGAAGTGCGCATGTCTGGCGCCCGTGACTGTGTGACTGTGCGTTCCCATGGTTACGTTACGGTGTGACCGAATGGCGACACCCGGTGGCGCTGCTGAGTAATTTCATCCCGCGTGTGTCAATGAATGGGAGAGAGCAAAGTCCTTCTCCTCTATAAGTGTCTCTGGAGAGAGTCCAATCGTCCAATCATTATCTTAATTATAGATAGTAGCTGTAACCAATTCCAGCATTTTTTGGAAACATCAAGTCTTTGTTGATTTTTTTGGTATATTTTATTAAAACATTTTTTATAACATTTGACAAATATTCAATCTAGGCTTATATTTCTCCACAATCAATGATAAAGTAATAACATAAGAGTCCAAAACAGGGTGTGTCAGAGTCTTTCTCTCAACATAAAAAAGGGTTACGGTAAAATATTCAAGATAACAATTTGGTGACCATGAACGGCCAAATACGATTTCTGTTAGATTTGCTTTGTTTCATGGTTGTGCTTTTACAACAGATTTATAATTGTTTAGTTTCTGCAGTTATCAAAATTCTAATAAAAAATATCTATTCACAATAATTGTATAGCCATCCTATAGAATGTCACGGTGCATTACTCTATACTGTTATAACAAGTATGCCAATATAATGAGCACATGTAAGATAGCAGGAATACAGGACATAAACAGGCCTTCTGGTACTCCGAATGTCATTTAATTTCGTACTTATTTGTTTATTTGTTTAATACTTTAAAACAGGGACATATTAAAACACATTCCAAAGCAAACATTTTCAGGTTCTGTCCACGCCAAAAACAACACAACTGTCTGTGTGACAATCGGCATGATTCAGTGAGACTGTGCAGTGTGCATACCATACATATTATCATCGTCATGACATCGCTGCCATGTTGTGGATCAAGAAACACTAAAGTACGTATCATAATACGCTACTGTGTCCATATTTCTTTTGGCACTTGCATCGTTCTATTCTAGGGCCGTCGTTTATAGATAAACTATACGTAAACAACACATCTTGCACTTTGTGTGTATTCTGTATCCCTCCCAGAGGAATGCCAAGCATATTGCTATTTTTTCCTGCCGCCACTGTTTGGCCCTACCACGAGGGATAGAATGTCAGGTAGAGGAGTCAGAGATAACAGGGGGAAAGTTTCCCAGACAACCCGGGGAGTGGAGGGGCGAGGGGGGGAGGGGTGGGGGGATGGGGGGGGGGTTCAGTAGTCATCAGCTGCAGGAGAGAAAGAGAAGACCCTCAGTTATCCAGCTGCACATCCACACGAAGGGGGAGCGATCCACGCCATACAGAAACCAGACAGTATGATGAGGTCATGCAGACAGGAAGTGGAGGTCATGCAGACATGGAATGGTAGTAATGCAGACCAGAAGTGGCGCTCATACAGCAGGAAGTCTAGGGTCACGTAGACCGGAAGTGGATGTCATGCAGCAGAAAGTGGAGGGCATGCAGGCTGGAAGTGGGGGGGGGGTGTCACGGGGGGTGTCACGCAGACAGAAAGTGGTGTTCACGCAGACACACGAAGTGGAGCTCACACAGACAAGAACGCGGAGGTTCACGCAAGACACCGAGTCGGAGGCCATGCAGATGTGACACCTCACACCAGCGTGCTCTTACTTTCTATCGTGAGAATGCAGGTGCTGGCCGCCGTGCCCCGGCTGTTCACCGCCTTGCACATGTACTCCCCCTCGTCCTCCGGGAAGGTCTCCGGCAGGTAGAGGCAGAAGGTCTCCCCCCGCTCGATGTACTGATAGTCCTCGCAGTCCTGCAGCATCTCCCCCTCGAACCACCAGGTCACCTCCGGCTTGGGCTCCCCGGTGATCTTGACGGCGAAGCGCACCGGCTCGGCGTCCACCACCGACTGGTTCTTCAGGGGCTTCTTGAACCAGGGCGCGCCCGACCGGGCCTGGTCCTCCTCGTCCTCGTAGGCCGCCGAGCCGTTGATGATGCTGCCGTCCTCCCCCTCCGTCTCGTCCTCCTTCTTCTGCACAGGGAGAACAACAACAACGACAACAGTGATGGAGATGGAGGACGCCGGCCGGTGGAGAGCCGACAACCCCCGCAGGATCACGAGCCACCAGTGACTTGCGATCCTGTGAGGATCAACGAGACACCAGTGGCTTGTGATCCTGTGAGGATCAACGAGACACCAGTGACTTGTGATCCTGTGAGGATCAAGGAGACCCCAGTGGCTTGTGATCCTGTGAGGATCAACGAGCCACCAGTGGCTTGTGATCCTGTGAGGATCAAGGAGACCCCAGTGGCTTGTGATCCTGTGAGGATCAACGAGACCCCAGTGCACCAGTGCGGACAGGACCGGGGCAATTAAAAATGATGGACGGTTTAATGGTGATCCTATGATGTAGGGGGGGGGGGGGGGCTTACCTTCTGGAGCGCGGCGTCGATCTCCTGCTGCTCAAACTGCATGCGCTGCAGCTTCTGCTCCTCCACCCGCCTCTTCTCCTCTTCTTCCCTGGCTTGGGCCATTTGTTGGAAGCGGGCACGCATGTCCACCTTCTGTTTGAACGGTGATTCATCGGCCTTTGCCGCGTTCACATCGACTTCCTCTTCCTCCTTGAAAGCACAAAGTCGGGTCACGGACCCGAACGACGTTGATTTATGGATCATCGGATTTTGGAACTGAACGTGCTTGACAGGATCTAAGCGTCTCAAGCCTGCGCTAGTTGTAAAAGATTGCGCGTGACGTCCTTTCAAACTAATACACTTCCAAAACCAAATGAAAAGCATAAATCATGTGTCATGCGCAGCCTTATATTACACATGCGTTTTAGTCAGAGCCACAAATCACTTTTATCCCTTTTCTCATAGATGTTGCTGTTTGAGAACCAGGTTTCCAATAGACACAGGCTCTCACCTCCTGGAACCGCTCGGTTTCCCGCTCTTTGATTTCCTCATCCACGGCCTTCCTCCGAGCCCTCTCCTCCTCAATCTTCTTCTGGATCTCCTCGTCGGTCAGCTGCTTGATCTTCTCAAACTTGGACTTGAGGTTCTTGGCCTGGATGGAGCCGGTCCGTTTGAGCTTGGTGAGCTCCTCGTACTCCTTGCTCACCGCGTCGGAGCTCTCGTTCACCTCGTCCTGGGAGAGAGCGTGCGAGCGAAAAACGCCTCATTAGCCCGCTCCTGCGTGGCCCATGTGGCAAGGAGGACGGTGTGTGTGTGTGTTGCTACGGTCAAGGCTATTCAGGGAGACGCGCGCGCACACACACACGTACACATCGAGAGGAGCTACTCACCACTCCCATCTCCTGCCTGAGCTGCTCGTACTCCTGCTTCTCCTGCTCCATCTTCCTCTTGCGCTCCTCCACCTTGCGCTTGCGCTCCGCCTCCTGCTTCTGCTTGAGCAACGCTTCGAAGTTGATCTCCAGCTTGCCGGGGTGCAGGGCCTCCTGGGACTCGCTCTTCACCATGGCGTCCGGCTCGCCCTCGTCCTGTGGTGGGCGCGCGGACGTGAGGTCACCGTGAGGCACCGTGGCACCACACCGACGGGCCTCGTGAACCATCAGCTAACTATCGACCCCCGGTTGTAGTTTAACAACAGCCTGCTTCATCGCAGCGCTTGTTGTCTGCTGTTGCTATCGACACGCAGTGCATTTCATTTCCGTAGCGTAGCAAAAGTGTGACAGCATTTTGTTTCCCCGATTATGGTACAAATTTTCATCTACCCTGTGACGGTTATTTTATCGATAAGTTTTCAACTGTAAAAGGGACTTCAAAGCAAATCTATTGAAAAGACCCACATTGAATCATCACGTCGCCACCAAAATGTATTAATGTTGATGAACCAATCCATCAATCAGTTATTAAAAAAGCTGTTGAAGCAGCGACGACTGAGCAACCAAAAGTTGTAAAACAAGCAACATGGCCGCCGTGTTTCACGGACAAATCTTTGTGAATTGGGAACATAAAAGCAGCATATGGAAGATTGTTTTTACCAGGTCATTAGCATATCTAAAATTGGTACTTTATAGTGAGAGTGTCTTACATTGTCATCTCCATATGCATCCTGATCCAGCCCAGGGCTCTTGAAGAAATAATTTAGAAAAGGGTATAGCAATTTGAGCCCATCATGAAAATGTAAAATGCATTAAAAACAATCATCAATTCCAATGAGGTTCCAATGATATCCGAGTCAGCAAAATATGAGATAAACTCTGTGCCGCTTAGTTCTGTGTGCTCAGATAATGATCCCAATCAGACTGAGCAATATTATTTAATTATTTAACGAGTAGTAAGGGTACATTAATTAGCCATACATTAAACATTAATTTACATTTGTTAATGCACTAATAAGAATAAACTTTCAGTTTATTAACATTTACCTAATGGCCTAGTAATCATTTACTTATGGTGTAACTAATGGTGTTCATGTTAACTAAGGTATTAATCTATACAGTATTTATTAGTTAACCCATTAACCCATCTCATAACCAAACCATATCCTTAACCACCATGCTCATGCTACACTATACTGCTTATTACTGCATTAACTAATGCTAATTCAGGCTGTATTAAGGTACCCTTATTGTGAAGTGTCACCCGCGATTGAATACAAAAACCAACACAAAATAAAAGCGTCTGCTCTTTTCTTTTTCTGAAATCCACTTGCCACTGAGAAGCCCCCAGCAGGTGACGCAGCAGGTGACGTAGCAGGTGACGTAGCAGGGCGGTGACAGCCAAAGCGGTGTTACTGCCATGCTGCCGCCACCACTCGTCTACACCAACCCCGCCGTCGTGGTCCGGAACAGCGTTAGCACCTACCATGTTCTTGCGGGCCTCCGCGAAGAGTCGCTTCTCCTCCTCCAGTCTCCTCTTGGCCTCCTCCTCGGCCTTCTTCTGCTCCTCCTCTCGTCTCTGGCGCTCCATCTCCTCGAAGCTCACACATATCTTCCCTGGCTCGCTGCCCTCCAGGTTGAGTAAGGCTAGCAACACTTCATCATCATCATCGACGAGCTGGGAAACGCGGCGCAGCGCAACGCGCGCACACAGACACACACACAGACACACACACACACACACACACCGACACACACACAGACACACACACACACACACACACACACACACACAGACACACAGACACACACACACACACACACACACACACACACACACACACACACAGACACACACACACACACGCACACACGCACACACACACACACACGGAGGGCCTCAACAGATGCTCTGTGTGTTCGGTATGTCGCCACGGCCCCGCGATCAGACCTGGAGCTCCGCCACTCAAAGAGTACGTTAGCACTGATTACTGCTTCCTTTGGGAGGATTCAATGCAAAAACACATGATGGTCCTATGATGGTTCTTTTTTATGTAATGATAATGATTAATGGTCATGGTAATGATTTCAGACTTATGATGTTATTAAGGATTGGGATTTATGGTTTAACTAGCTTCACCTTTGTTTATGATTCATATATATTATCTCGTTGAGAGCCGGCCCTCCCGCACCCATGACACTACTAATGGATGTGTGGGGAGGGGTGGGGAACCCGGGCCTGTGTTTGCACAGCGCCCCGCCGGACCCTCCTCCGGGCCGGTGCGTGTTTACCATGCTTTTCCTGGCTTCTGCGAAGGCCCTCCTCTCCTCCTCCATCCTCTTCTTGGCCTCCCCCTCCGCCTTCCTCCGCTCGCCCTCCACCCGCTGCCTCTCCACCTCCTCGAAGCTCAGCCGCAGCTTCCCTGGTCGTAACTCCTCCTTGTCCCCGGGCGCCTCCTGCGCGTCCTCCTCGGCCTCACCCTGAGGGGGAGGGGGGGGGGGGGGGGGGGGGGGGGGGGGAGGGGGGGGGGGAGGGGGGGATAACAGACATCTCTCACAAGGTTGACCAAGGGAAAGGGTTATCTCACTTCAAACAATGAAAAATAAGGTGAATGCTGCGTGTTCAGTTTCCACGATATCTGTTCAGTTTTTTACATTATCTACGGTATCTGCTTTGGCTCTCTCTGGAAATATTGATATAGGAACAGAAAAGTGTTTCTTCAGAAATCCAAAGTTGCCAGATCTCTTGCCATCATGTAGGATCAGAATGCAGACTGCATTGCGTGTGTCTTGTTTCTACACGCTATCATGGTAACATAGAAGAAATACAAATGTATATATATCAAACACGGCTTTGTAAGTAACAAATAAGTCATATTTATGTATGTGTAATGTATTACATATGCGTATGTGTATGTGTATGTAATATGTAATATGTAATAGGTAATATGTAATATGTAATATGTAATGTAACCTTTCTTTACCATTTCCAGCTTGGCCTCCTCGAAGGCTTTCTTCTCCTCCAGGAGACGCCGCTTTGCCTCCTCCTCGGCATGCTTCTTCCTCTGCTCCTGCCTCTCCTTCTCCAGCTCCTCAAACGACAGCTTCAGCTTGCCAGGGGTCACCAGCTCCCGCTCAGCTGGTTTGAGCTCCTCGTCCTGAGGTTAGGAGGCCACGAGGAGGAGAGACACACTGAGCCTTAAGGTCATAAGGCATAAGACTCCCTGCTCCCGTGACAGGAGCCAATCACCGTGTGGACAGACTGATTCCATGGACAGTCAAATAGAAATATCAAGAAATGCATCTTTGATAGAGGGGATAAAGACATTGAAAAATGGGGGAAATATATTGGCCATATCGGTTAAAACACTAACTTAATAAGGTTATAAGAAATCTGTTATACGATCTTTTAACGTTTCTTTGTACTTATTTTGTCTTTTTTTATCATTTGCTTCTCAAAATATTATCCTGGTGTTCTGATTGTTGTTGTTGTGTTCATCCCGGACATCTGTCACAAAATGGCTTCTCGCGCTATTGCAACTCTTCATACTGTTAGTCCGTGATATAAAAAACAGAACAGCGTCCCTGTGCTGCGAGTCCCTCAGGCGAGCGCCGCGGTGCGTCCTACCGTGGGGGCGACGGAGCGTCTCTTGGCCTCCCTGAAGGAGCGACGGTTCTCGTCGTACTGCTTCTTCTTCTCCTCCTCCGCCCGCTTCTTCAGGTCCTCCTCGCGGCTCTTTTCCAGGTCCTCAAAGTTCATCTTGATCCTGCCGGGAGGGCGGCAGGCCTTGGCCGGCACCACGCGGACCAGGATGGTGTCGTCTCCCTCCTGGAGGAATCGTGCGGAGAAAATACGTTGTCATTCGCGGACATACAGTAGATGCAGGGAGGGAGTCGATTAGAAAGGGAGGATCAGACAGTTGGAAAGATAATGGCTACAAAACATTCTCTTAATGTTTGGCCAAGTTGTGTTAGCTAAGAGTGTGACTTGGCATTCTTGGCTGTTCAGAGAGGTAAACGGGGGGGACTAAGCACAGAGATAAGGTGCATCACTGAGTCGAGAGGCCACCAACAACCTGAAGGTGACTAACTGCAGTGGGTATGTCTGTGAGTGTCAGGCCAGATAGCATGGTTCTAATTTGGTCACAGCGTGGAGGGGGTAGGAGCTAATTCAGTCTGTGACTGGTGTGGGAAACAGTTGCCAGTCACATGCTGTCTACACCTGGCTGAGGCCTTGTGGTTCGGGCGGTACTGTACGGTCAATGACCCAGTTGGTTCTAGATCACCTGGTCGGTGCTTCCTCATGTTATATTACAACAGGGTTCCCTTTAGGCAACCTTTAAAATGTGTCCGGGTTTGAAACGTAAACATGAAGGCGAGTTACTCGCTGATGTAACTCATGTGTCTCACTCATGAGTGTCACTCGCTGTCTACAGGATCTGGACGTTCAAGCGACCGTCCACAACAATTCAGCACCAACGTGATCGAACCGTGTAGAACACAGCAGGTAGTTGGTTGTTCTATAAATAGTACATATTTATACGCTATGCTGTTCACATTCATCACGTGTTATTTATAGCTCATGACTTACGGACTAGAACCAGAATAAGGCGATGGAGGTGGAAGTCCATTTCTCACAATTGTCCATCTGGTATAAGAATCTGGCACACACGGCTCACCGTTCCCAGATGTATGAACACAACTAGCCTTCGTACTTTGGCCAGGTTTCCAAGGCAAAGGTAAAAACATTGCATAGCCATTGCTTTGGCTTTAAAAGACGAACACTCAAAATAACTCTTCCAAGTGGCAGCTGAGGATTACCTTAATGATTACAGATACCTCGCAGCCAGGGAAACTGTGGCTCAGCCATCATGCTCTACTACCCCCATCTCCTGTTCGCTCGAGTCCCCCATAGCCAGCAGGCTCGTACGGCCGTACAAACCTCAGCTGCCTTCTTGGCCAGCTCCTTTTGTATTTTGGCTTTCTCCATGATGTCCTGGGTCGCTCTGCGCTTCCTCTCCTCCTCCATCTTCTTCCTCCCCCCCTCTTGCCTCTTGTTCTCCATTTCTGCAAACTTGCCCTTGACGCTACCTGAGGCCGTGGTGGGGTGATGCATGGCAGAGCAGAGAGTGTGCGTGGTTAATCCTCTCCTCCGGCCGGCTCACACGAGAAGCCCCATCTAAGTGTGTGTTGCCCTCAGGGCGTCTCACCTGTGATCTTGGGTACGTAGGACTTTTCTACCTTGCCGGGCTTCGCCTCCTCCTCTTCATCGCTGGACGCCAGCAGCTCCTTTATCTGTGGCGGGATTGGACAGGAGAGTGAGTGGCGAGGCTCCGGTTGAGCCGGGATCATCTGTTATTACGCTCCAACGGGCCCTGCTGGTGCAGCAAGAGCAGGGGCCTAATCCCCGCTGCTAATAGCCGCGTCACGTGACCGGCAGGTAGGCCCGTGATTGGTGCGTGGCGCGTGCGGGGCACAGAGGGGAGATCGGACGGGGGCATGCTGGCCTGGCGCGGCGCCCGAGACGCGGCTGGGCGTGGGCAGGGTGGGAGGGAGGGAGGGAGGGGGGAGTGGCATCCACTCACAACACACCCGCCCCGCTCTGCCGGTGGCACCACACGTCTACTGCAGGGGAGGGGCGGACCTTATGGTTACCCAGGTTACCCAGGAGTACGCATCATGGGCTGGGTCAATGATGGGAATGATTTAAGCATTTCATTGATTTAAAATTCATGCACACAGAGATTAATAATCAGCAATAATAATAATAATAATAATAATAATAATAATAATAATAATAATAATAATAGTCACCAAACGGTAAGTTAGGGTAAGTCCTCACTCCACACTGGCGGTCACCTGGTCATGCAGCTCAGGGCGGCGGGGGGGTGGGGGTGGGGGTGGGGGTGTTAGTGGGCTATTTGACCTGCTGCTTCCTGCGGTTCAACTCTCGCTCCTTGATGTACTGCTCCTTCCTCTTCTGCTGCTCGTCGCGGTTCCTCTGGCGGCTGCGGTCCTCGCGGGCCTTCTGCATGGCCTCGAACTTGTTCTTCACGTCCCCCTTGTCTTTGTCCTTCGGCACGTAGCTCCTCGCCACGGGCTTGCGGGACCGCAGCAGCTTCTGTTGGGCGGGGGGGGGGGGGGGGGGGGCAGAGAGAGAGAGAGAGAGAGAGAGAGAGAGAGAGAGAGAGAGAGAGAGGGGGGGGTTGGGTTTGGGTTCCCCAGGCTGCAGGAGAACTTGTGGCCCGACTTATGGACCGCAGTGGAGCGTAGTTGGAAGGTTAGAAAATGTTGAAGGTTGAAAACTGTGGAAGCCCTTTAGACAGAACCTGCTCAATGGATTACCTGGACACTTTCAATAACATTGCACTATTATTATTGGATATGTATTATGTTTTCAATGTACAGTATTATACTATGGGATTCCTACAGCTAGTGCACAATAAATATGAAACATGACGGCGCGGCCAGCTTGCTTTTCAACCACCAGGAACATGAAATATGAGTATTGATAAGTGGCGCGCGTAAAAAATCCACGATCCCGCAGCGCAGCGCGCAACAGATAAACGGTCCTGATGTGAAACAGCTCTCGTACCTCTTGCTTCAACGCCACATCGGACATGTTTGTTGTCTGAGTCTCATCCTGCTCCCCTGTGGCCTCGTGGTCCTTCGTCTCTCCGTTGACCTCCTGCGCGGCGTCCTCCTCCTCCTCAGCCTCGCCGCCCGCCTTCACGCCGTTCACGCCCAGGCTCTTCTCCGGCCCGTCCTTCTCCTCCTCGTTCGACTCTTCCTCCGTCTCCGCCCGACGGGCTGCCTCGTCTTCCTCGTCGTTGTCCTGAGTCACGGCCTCGTCTTCCTCCTCGTTGGCCGCGCTGTTCACGCCCCCCTCCTCCTCCTCCTCCTCTTGGCGGTGGTTGGCCAGGCCGTCCTGGTGGGGGGCCACATCAGCCATGACCTGTGCCACGTCCGTCATCTCGTTGCCACAGTGACAAAGTGTTGGTGATCGATGCTCACTACTTCAAAAGCTACCTGCCGAGTGAGGGGAAAACCGCGGCTGTTAAACCCTCGCCGCGCTAAATATGATCTCACTATACACGTCCTGAGAAGGATATTAATAGTTTGACCAATGGGCAGCAAAGATACTTAAAAAAAAAATACTTTTTTTATGTAATAAAAAAAGTAAAAGTAATGAAAAAGTAAAACTGATGAAAACTTGTGATGAAAGTGATGAAAACTCACGTCAGTATTCCTTTGTATCAGAGGCACACGGTACTTTTAGCTAGTTTGGAAGAACTCTTTAATTTATCTAGCAGGGATCTCTATTCATATTTGATCTCCTCAAAAGCAGTTGAGCTGGAGTCTCAAGGCCGGGCCAGCCAGGTCTGTTGGCTCTAAATATAGCTCACTTCTGTGTGCCGGACATGTGATCATGGCTATTTCTGATAGGTGATATGCCTGTGGCCTGGGCCGAGGCTGGCACCCACATATCAACCCAACAACCCAGGACCAAAGCTCCAGATAAAGGCTGTTGGGTGGCCTGGTCATCCAGCAATAAACAGTCGACTGTTCATGGCTCTGTTGATTATCTGGCTAGACTCAGGCGTGACTTTCAATGAACTAATTGTCAAAGTCTTACAATGTAGTGGACGACTGTTTCTCTGTCAGGCTGGCGAGAATGAACCATGGAAAAGGCCTTACACATTGTGCACAATGGGAATACTCGGGGTTTACTCATAGTGTAAGTCTGTGACAACCGTGACAGACCTCAATTCAAACCAGCCCCTGCACATCTCGTTGAGAGAAACATTCCGTCAGATATAATGATGACAAGGAGCCTAATCTAGGACCATCTAGGTTCTAGATCATAGGCCTTTTCACAAGGTTAGCATCCTTTAGAACTTTATGGTTTATTTGCTTTGGGCCCCTAACATATCTTAAAATGTCAACAACTACGCCATGGCAATCTGAATAACAAAATCTAAATCTCCATTTGGAAAAGACACATTTAAATTTTTATTAAATAATGGGTATGTTGAAGTAGATGTTGCCCACTTTCAGCACTTTATAGTGCACACTGAATGAGATTGACAGATAAATTAAATATATTAGGATGAAAATAATAGTAATCCCGTATAATAGCAGTAGTTTTAATTTTCTCACTGGCTGACGCTGTTTTTTAGTAAGGTGTCACTGATCTGTCCAATGAATCCCTTTCAACTCAAATAAGCCTACCTCTTCTGTGTGAAGGAGTTGTCCTTATTCTCATGAAATCCTTTTCAACAGCGGCCCAGGACAATTAAAATCCCCGAAATAAAACAATCCAGGGTCCAAGAAAGCCAAGGAAACGCGTCCGCACCAGTGCGACGTCCCGAAGTGGAATGGGTGAGGTTACGTCCCGCAAAGAGTTTCTATAAAAGTTGCGCTACTTCTGCCGTCTGCCGAATTCCGCACGCGCCAGTCGCAGGTTCAGCTGTCGCTCCCCTCAGACGTCCGCCGTCCCAGCGCCCAGTCCTCTCTGCTCACTGCACACATGGGCAGCATGTGTTTGCCCGTTCAGATGTGTGTCAAACCACTCGATTAAGCCATTGTATAGGTGTTTGAAAAGCTGCTTTGAATTAAGTGAGGACGACATCATTTTACATTAGGCCTGCACACATGTGCGAATGAGATGGGATTTTTTTTTGTCGTGGAATAGGACTATGGCAAGGCAAGCAGTTTCATTTGTCAATTGAAAGTGAAATCACTTTTTTCTTCGTTTAATCCAACTAAATAACATATGAGTGCAAAATTAAAATTATTATCAAAATCATGTAGGCCTATATGAATATACATATATATATATATATATATATATATATATATATATATATATATATATAACAACACAACAGCCATTTCAACCATGGCTTGTATGTCTTATTGAAAACAATAGGCATCATTGTTATCCTAATGAGTCAACACATCCAAAACAAAAACAGCATGCAGGTCTTCACGCGTATCGCCCACATGAGCTCTTCTTCAGTGTGTGATGAGAAAGTTGTGGGGCCATTAGAGCCAGTGTAAATAAATAGAAACCCTGATTCAGGAGCATTTGTCCGCTGTAATTGCTCCAAGCACAGCTGCTGAAGGGACTTCCGGTGTGACCGTGTGTTCGACTCCATCAGTGTTGGCGATGGCAGCTTTACTGTTGCTTTTACTCCTCATCACTGAGTGGCTTTGGACGAAGGCTAAGCGTGGCCATTGTATCCCCCTCAGACATCATGTGACACAGACGCCGTACCCCGGCTCACCCCTGAGGACGGTGGACATCGTGGACATGAGACCAGTACCTTCGCCCGTTGGGATGCAGGCAGAGGAGGAAGCAGGGCAGACCCTGGAACAACCCTCCAGCCCCCGGCCCCAGGAGATACCCCACTGCGTGCATGGGGCTGTAATGTGATGTGATTTAATGTGAACCTGCTTTGCCAACACCGCTTAGTGTGAAATACAGTTAGTATTCACAGGGTGGGGGGGGGGGGCACTCAACATATATGAAAAGCCCCTTTTATGTTCCCAACATTGTGAAACCACATACCAAACCAATTATGGAGAGACGTGGAAGTGTCTCAGCATACATTAGTTTGACATGAATGAAACTGACTTTTTGTGGTCCTCACCTCCTCAGAGTGAAGCCGTGTAAGGGCTGGGGGCGTGGGGGGGGGGGGGGGGGGGCCCGGGGAGATGAACCCCACCACCATAGCAGTGTGGCCCCTGGTCCTTTGTCCGGGATCCCACACTACTCGCCCATGAGGAACAACAACAGGACTGCCTTAAATAGCCCCCACAGCTGTGGAGACCAATCAGGGCTGTGGGGACATCCAGCCTGAGTCAGAGTGCCCCCCCCCCCCTCCCCCCTCCCCCCCACCACCACCACCCTCATTGGCCTCAGCTGCTGCTCCACAGCCTCTGACACTGCAGTGTCTATGTGGTGGGGGTACACTTTCAAGCGTACACTATTACAATATGATGTATATTACAATACCTCAAATAAATCTCCATTCATCTGCCTCTCTTTCTCTCTTGCACCCCTCTCTCTCTCTCTCTCTCTCTCTCTCTCTCTCTCTCTCTCTCTCTCTCTCTCTCTCTCTCTCTCTCTCTCTCTCTCCCTCTCTCTCATTATATTGTCATGAGTAATTATCTCTTTGCAGAACAAATGCAGAACAATGAAGAACTGCCAAGAATTGTCCCTCTTAATACTCCACTGACTCTGCAGGGGGCAGTGTGTCACACCGCTGACAGCCTCCTACACGCTAACCAGAACAGCTGTTGTAAAAAGGACAATATGACGGGCCAGCTCATCTTGCCACCTGCAAGCCCCCATAGATATGCAAGCCCCCCTGTCACATCCTCCTCCTGGCACAACCACGGCATACAGGGGGGGGGGGGGGGGGGGCTGAGATTTAAAAACCAATCCAATTTCTGTCTGAGCTGAATTACCCTTACATTCCTAGTGATCATTTGTATTTATAATATATTATATATTAATATATGTCCTTCTATTTTTGTAATTCAATGTAACCCATGTTTACATATATGAATACATTAAAACGTCTTCGTGGCTTAATGCCAGTTCACCTTTTGTTTGTGTAGGAGGCGACATTTCTGGGGTTAAACGACTGCCGCAATAATCATATGTACCGAGTATTGACTTCCACGAATGGATGTGGGGCATTCCGTCTACACATGCGCAGCACTGACAGCGTCCATCTCCGACTTCCTGGATCTAACGTCATCGCGATACGCTGCAGCTCCAGGACTGCGAAACGACCATTGTTATTGATCAAGAAGATAACCATTTAGGCTGTTGCACCTCACAAAGAAGCGCCGTTGTTCCCTGGACGGGTATGGTGGAAGATATCAGGCGGAGGCTTCACTTATGGTAAGTTGACGTTGAGCTCTGCGTGGTTTATTTGAGCAAAAAAGTCCAGCCCTGGCTAACCAGCTCGGCTAATCCATCCACTCCTAAAACGGTGACAGCTGAGCAGCCGACGGGCGCTAGCGTTAGCATTAGCATTAGCATTAGCAGAGACACCAGGTAATCAGGTGAAGGATTAAGTACACCCTATTTAATCGGCTATGCTTCGGTCGGGTTGTGTCGGCGTGTTGCCCGATCCGTGTGGAAGTTGCGCTCGACAGGAAGAGACCAAGCAGCGTCGACACATCGCCGCTAACGAGCCAAATAGCTCGTTAGCGGCGACATGTCGCTGCTCCTCGCTGCGACCGTGCATCTGGAGCCGCAGCACGGTGACAGCTCCGCGGGTGGTCTGTGGTTTGGGACCGGACCAGACTGTCCTGCCCCCTGCTGCAGGACGTCGGCGTGTCGTGCATCTTCTGTCTGGTTCCCCTCGTCTCCTCATGTTGTCTATGTTAATGGGACGTTTATGTGTGTGAAGGGGGTGAGAGGAAGACCGTTGTTGCAGCGTTTGCAGCCGTGGGCTCGTTAACTGTGCCGGGCCGAGGATGGCGCAGGGAGGCTCTCAGCTCGACTTCCACGTCCTGCAGGACCTCAAGCTGCGCTTCCCCGAGATACCCGAGGGGGTCGTCTCCCAGTACCTTCTGCAGGTAGACCCCACGCTGGGTGTCTGCCAATGGACCAACCCAATTCAGAGATTTAATCTATCCATCCTTTTGATTAATATATACGAATAACCATGCATTGTTCGACAGTGATGAAGTTAACTAACCTGTAGCACTGTTGCTGAACCCAGGTGTTTAAATGTGGTTTTGCACGTGTACCACACCCAAGCAAAGCACCTACCTGGCATTTGCTAGACGGATAATACAGTCAATATGCATTAGCACCAGCTAGCATTCCTGTATCTCCTGTCTTGGGTCAACAATCTGACTGAGCCCATGTCCTCCGCCGCTGTCTTCCTCAGAACAACAACAACAAGGACCTCTGCTACCACCTGCTGGCTCAGGAGAGTAACAGATACCTCTATGGCGAGTTTCACCACAGCCCAGAAGAGGCGCAGAGGAGTCGGAACCACATGCTGCACATCAGCCTGGGCTACCCGCCCACCGACACTGGCAAGGCCAACGGAGGGGCGGTGGGCCGCGCGCTGGTGCACAGCTCCAGCGACGGCCACATCGAGCCCCAGCGCCCCAACTTCCCCGAGCCGCTCTCCGCCCCCGCGGCCATGGCCCCCTCCCAGGCCTACAACCCCTTCATGATGAACGACCCGGGCCGCTCGGCCAGCACCCCGACGCCCCCCCCCCGCCGTGCAGAGCATGTCGCCCACCTTCTCGCCCATCTCGCGCTACGCCATGAACCCTTTGACGGTCACGCTGTCGCAGAACATACCCACCGTCCCCCAGGCCCTGCACATCCCCCCGGGGCACTACGCCAACAACAGCAACACCACCCTGTACATCCGCCCGTCCCCCTCCCAGAGCCCACAGCCGGCCCCCTGGCCCTCGTCCGGCCAGCAGGTCTACCGCCATCAGCAGTCTTCGTACGGCACCCCCACGTACGGCTCCCCCTACAGCTCTCCCCAGCACCAGGTCCAGCCCCAGCCCCAGCACCAGGTGCAGCCCCAGCCCCAGCCCCAGCCCCCGCACCAGTATGTGTTCCTCCCCATCAGCTCGCCCAACATGCCCTACCACCACCAGCAAGCGCCCCAGCCGCAGCCCCCCATCTACCGGCCCGCCCTGCCCAAGAGCTCCCTCAAGAACCAGATCGAGATCACACTGGAGGGCCCGCGGCCCCGCAGCAACTCCCCGGTGCACAGCGCCGCCCACCCGCAGGGCTCCCTGTACATGGCCTCCAGCCCCTCGCCCAGCTCCCCGTCCAGGGCCGTGGCCATGGGCGGCCCCCCCGGGGCAGCGCCCTACCACCCGGGGATGTACCTGCAGCACCAGGGGCCCCCGCGGCCCCGGCCGGCCTCCTCGCCCCAGCCCGCCCAGGCGGGGTACACCTTCAAGATCAAGGTCTCCCCCGGGGGCCACCGGCCCCAGAGTGGCTCCCCGCCGGTGGGCGAGGCGGAGTCCCTGCTGAACATCGTGGACCAGGGCGGGCACAGCGCCGCCCCCGCGCCCATCCTCCCCATCTCTGCCCTGCCGGGGAACGTGGCCAGCCACGCCCAGCACATGCCGCGGCGGTCCAGCTCGGGCTCCGACGACTACGCCTACACACAAGGTGGTGCTTTTGTCCGTATTGTTCACCGTGTGCGGTGGTTCCTTTTCTGCCGGCTGTGTTTGCCAACGCAACAGTCCCGGTGACGGGTCGGCTGGCTTTTGTGTTTTTTCTGTTTGAGTGGCCATTTTGTTTTCCGGCTGTCCCTGACACCGGGTTGATGGCTGGCTTTGTTGGGAGGATCCGCTGCTTCCTGCCCTGAGCGGTGACTCATGCAGGCCCGGGTCCAGCCGGGCCGTCAATCACCGTGCACCGGTGTTGACAGAGTGCAGATTGTAAACATAAATCTCGAATATGTTGATTATGTTCTGTTAATTACACAAATGCATTCGCATTGGCACATTCTGAACAGGTTTTTTTCTCGCGTGCGTGTTTTTTTTTTTTTTTTACAGGCGCATATCTTCATGCTGTGTGGGTTGATGTATATTCGTTATAGCTTAGAGTCTGAGGACAATCTGTTACAGTTTTTACTGGGTCTATCTTCATAGAGCAAGTAAAGCTCGTTGTAACACATTTTAAAAGATGCTACAAAGTCCTTGATTCAGGTTTTTGCAAATACGACAGACCAAAAAAGTCTGGATTTCAGCCTCTTGTTACTGTGCTCTCTTGTGTTTTATTCATGGTAAGAACTAGCAGTAGTGCTCGCTGTATGGTGGCCATGTGGTTGTATTGGTTTAATGCGTGTGCGTCTCTGCGTGTATGTGTGTGTGCGTGTGTTTGTGTACATGTGTGTGTACATGAGCGTGTGTGTGTGTGTGTGTACATGCGTGTGTGTGTGCCTGCGTGCGTGTGTGTGCGCGTGCCTGCGTCCGTGTGTGTGTGTGTGTGTGTGTGCGTGGGCGTGCGTGTGTGTGTGTATGTGTGTGTGCACGTGTGTGTGCGTGTGTGTGGTAGCCCTGCTGCTGCACCAGAGGGCCCGCATGGAGCGGCTCCTGAAGGAGCTGCGTCTGGAGCGCCAGAAGCTGGACCAGCTGAAGGCCGACGTCAACAACATGGAGTACGACGCCCTCCAACGCCGCTTCCGCAGGGTCAACTCCTCCAGCCTCACCCCCGTGGTGAGACACACACGCACACACGCTCACGGACACAGGGACACACACACACACACACACACACGGACACCCGCGTGCATGCACACCTCACGCACATGCACGCTCACACACACATGCATACACGCACGTCCTCAGTCCCTCCTGCACCACTGTGTCTGAGCCACGTTCATTGGGCTCCGGTGCGTGACCTTGGGGAAGAGTCTGGAATATGAATAACAGTCTTCACCCCCCGGCTGTTCAGCGTCTCACGCAGACCGGCTCGTCCATGATGAATAAGTCATTCATTTATTCAGGTTTTTTAATTCGCTTGATGGAAAAAACGATGAGTTGATTGGCAAATGATATACAACACGAAGGGGGATTAATGGTATGCTTACTGCACGCACATGTCTTGCATCGTTTTAGTGGTTCTGAGGTTGTATATCACAAAGGGATGTCGGTATCTTGATGACTCCTAAGTGCAGCGCGTGTTTTGGTCCCCCCCGGCCGCAGCCCGAAGAGATGAAGGCGATTGCTGAATGTGAACAGACGGCTTAAGATTGATATTGACTGCACCTTGAAGGAAACGGACCAGCTCCGGACTATAGGTAGGAACACACCTTCACTCTCCGGGAGGGGGGGGGGCTGCCACTGTTTTGATTTAGAAAGTGTCAGACGCCGTTACACAGGCCTCAGTATGATTCATGCGGCTCATTTGAACTACCTCTGCTTTCATCCCTCTCTCCTTACAGGGAAGTTTGACCCGAAAGTCATCACCAATTTTTATGACAGCATACAGCCGGGCCCAGCGGTGCCACCCAAGCCGCCGGCGGAAAAAAGGTCTGCTCCCACTTTTATCTACCTTATTCCTACGTCTCAGAGACCAATGATTTGGGCCACAGGATGTGGAGTTGCTGTGACAAGCGCTGGCCCCCCGACTCCACAGGGAGTTTACTGTAGAAGTAGGAGACACCCAGAGAGGAAAAGAATGTGGCTTTGCCGTGTCTGCTGGGCCCATTGTCTCCCCAAGGGTTTCCTCCAGCAGCGGATGCCCGCGTGCATGGTGCTGATGTGGGTGTGCACGGTGCTGATGTGGGCGTGCACGGTGCTGATGTGGGCGTGCACAGTGCTGATGTGGGCGTGCACAGTGCTGATGTGGGCGTGCATGGTGCTGATTTTTCCACCATATTTCTCAGGATAACCAAATGACAATTTATCGTTTGAGGCATGCGGTAGGGAGTAACTATGATATGCTCTTATATAAAACAAATGAGATTCGGGGGCACCCGACATAATTTCTTATTCTACAAAAATAAATAATTAGTTATTTGTATTTTTTTGCACGGCTGATTGCAGTGAGCGCTCGCCATCCAGCGGTGGCGCTGCGCCCCCTGCTGGACGTCTGCTGGGGGGGGAAACCCTGTAGCCTATACAAAAGGGGTCGGCATGGACACGGGGCCGACAAGCGGAGCTATTTGAGGGCTGCGTGTGTCCGTCCACATTGTTGGCGGAGGCCGGACAGCTGAATGCATACCTCGCGCCCATCGGGGTGTCCACCGCGCTTAGTCTGGAGAGCGGAGGCCCAGCGCGGCAGTGTGTAGTCTGGTGCTGCGTCAGACCACACAGAGGACAAACCACTTCAATGGCCTCTTGTCTTTTCCCCCTCGTCCTCCTCCTCCTCCTTCCTCTTCCTCCTGCAGCAGAGTAAGGCTCCCAAGCCGGGCGCCCGGGCCCCAGAGGGACGAAGACTTCGAGGGTGCCCAGTGGAACTGTGAGAGCTGCACTTTCCTCAACCACCCGGCCCCTGAACCGCTGTGAGCAGTGCGAGATGCCCCGCTACAACTGAGCTCTGTGAAACCGCCGTGGCTGCTCCGCCCTGCTTGCCCTCGCCCGCCCCGCCCCCTACCCCCCCCCCCCACCCCCCCCCCCCCCTGCGCCGAAACCTGAATAGTATGAGCTCCCCTGCAGCCTCTCTGTGTCTTACTCCTCCAAGATGTCTCATCCGCAAATGAGTCTATATAGAAGACCCCTCCTACCTGCCAGGGGAAATTCCTCTCCCCCCCCCCCTCCCCCGGCACGGCCGAATCCCTCCTTGTCTCCTTCCTTCTTGTCTCCTCCCTCCTTGTCTCCTCGCCCCCCCCACCCCCTCGTCCACATCTTAGAGCAGCTCCCCTTGCCCTCTGACCCCCGTGTTTCACTCGGAGGGCGATGACTCTTTCCCAGGGCGGGTTGTGGGAGGCTGAAGACCAGGGCTTTGGGGTGGGGGGGGGGGTGGGTTTCGATGCGGGCAGGATGGAGCCAGGAGGCCGGGTGAGGGTGAGGGTCACCCAACAAACATTCCGAGCAGCCCTGTTTACTCCTCTGCTCCCCAAACTTACACGTGGATGCACTTCTCCCCTCCTCCAAGCAGGGGTCACTCCGCTGCGGAGCGGGAGCGTGGATGCAGTGGTTTCTTTGGGTCCGACGCCCTGTAGACTGTACACTGTATCTGGCTCTGTCTTAAGAGCTTTCCGTTCATCGAATGAAGAACACTAAAGAGAGACTATCATGAATATATTCCTGGTACTTTTATGCATATTTCGCCACACTGTATTCTGTGGTTAAAAGGATGTGGACTTTCCTGTGCAAATGCCTCAAGTTGCTGTACTTAATAAAGGAGCTGATTCTATGGGACTTGAAAATGCACAGCTGGTATCTGAATATTTTTATATGGAAGGATGGATGAGATGTGGCACCGCCCCCCCCTCCCCCCTCTCCCAAAAGCACCCGCAGACACTTGTTCTGTTTTTTTGTGTTCTTCTTAACGTTTATTTTGCCAAAACAAAAGTCACAAAACAGGTATCAGCAACAGAAGTAGAATGATGCTCAAACTCGACACGCTCACTCACCCTCAGGGTGTCTGTGTGGGACATGTCTTGATCTTGTAATCCTCAGTACACTGGTGATGTTTTGGGTCTGAATCCTCGCCTCACTTGAATGCACTCTTCATGACAAAAGCCGTATTTCCTTTCTCTCACTCACAGCCCAGCACACACACACACACACACACACACACACACACACACACAGCACTGCAATGTATCCTCTATCAAGAATCTCACTGGATTATGAAGCATACTTCTACAGTGTGTACACAACTAAAGTTTGAAGGCCTATAGCACATTCAGCACCGTGTTCCCAGACGACCGAGATAAGGGACGTCACATGGGGAGAAGTGTGGGCACATGCTGTGTGGTCTCACACACACACACACACACACACGCATGCACACGCACACACGCACGCACACGCACTTGCTCACACTCACACCATGGTCATTCACCCCTCTGGTCCCACAAACAGTCCTTTGAGAACTCTGCACTAACTGTGAATACTTACATATCGAACAACTGCTTCAATCAAAGAGCTGCCCTAGCGCGTTAGCGATCAAATGTCTTCTGTGATGTCGGGTCCCACACTGGATGTGATGTTAATGTTAATGTCTGACGGAAGGTATGGCTTTGACTTTTAAAAAGTGTGTTCATGTTCATCCTCTGAACCCGGGACGTGTGGTCTTGCCATTATAATAAATAAGGTGTCTGATGGCTAAATCAGCATGTTGATGTTGTAGTCCATTCTTTTTATGTGTATATTAATTATTCGTCATGATAATAACATGCGCTGTGACATTCACCTGTACAATACAACACATTCAGAACTAATACAAACATGAGACTGTATACTTCTGCGGGACATCTGGTCCCCTTATATAGTACGTCGGAGGAATCCATTAGGTTGAGTCATCTTCATCCTCAGGATATCACTTGAATAGGAGCTCTTCCTCCCTGGACATCGCCGTTTCCCCACATCTTCTGACTGTTGTCTGCCGCCGAAATAGGAACTGCCTAATAGGTTCTCGCTTACAGCTTGGACTGGTTGGCGGTGTAATTCTACTCGAGGCAGGGGGGCTTTTGATCCAGTTATGGGATGGATTCTCGGATACAGCGCGGGTATCGAGTGGAACAGTTTTCATCTCGCCCCTGTTTAGCTGTGAGACTGTTGTCGGAACTGCTGGGATATTTGTTTGTTTTGAGGCGAGACATAGTGGGAGGGGTGACTGCATTGTGTCTCATTTCAAAGTCTGTGGTTGATGCTCCGGGTTTGACTGTCGAGGCTCGGACCTTTAAAAACAAAAGAGGACATGCGCCAACGGGGACTACGCCTCCTCCTGGTCTCCTGGTCTCCTGGACCTCTAGTAGTAGTCCTCGTAGTTCTTGGGGTTGAGGCAGTACAGGATGCCCCCCCCAAAGGAGAAGATGGTGGAGCCCCAGGCCAGGCCGTACCCCCAGTTGAACTCGTGGTACACCCTCAGGCTCACCGTCTCGATGAACTTAATGGGGAAGAGCACCAGGCCGCAGGTCTGAACCACCACTGCACAGGGAAGACACGCAGAGAGCATGGGAGGTCAGGGGTGAATTCACCTTTCATTGTCATATTATGTTACTAACCGCACAGACAAATCGACACTTGTGTGTGTGTGTGTGTGTGTGCGTTTTCCAATACCTGCTGCAAACAGCATGATGGCCACAGGCTTGTAGCAGCATCTGCTGAATGCAACGCAGAGGGAGAGCAGGGCCACCAGGCAGGAGAGCAGGATGAGGACCACTCCTCCCAGCAGCAGCGCCAGCGTGGCTATCTGCCAGTCTGGGACACAACAACAAGGGGAAGGATAAGGTGCAGGCGTGAATTCACACAGAGGATCAGAGCTTTACACAAGGACACCGCCGATAGATGTTTGTGTACCGCCTTGTTCACAGCAGAGAGGAACACGGGGGGGGGGGGGGGGGGGGGGGGGGGGGGGGGGACAGAGAGAGAGGGGGGGGGGGGAGAGAGAGAGAGAGAGAGAGAGAGAGAGAGAGCGATGCAGGAAGACATAGGAGAGGTTGGAGAGGTGAGT
>JAXIVH010000003.1:8609780-8613595 GCA_036785325.1 Urophycis tenuis | reverse complement strand
GGCGCTCCTGAGAACTATATTTTATTTTATTTTGAAAAGCAGGATGTGGTAGAAACAAGGGGGTGGTGGTGGTGGTGGTGTGTGTGTGTGGTGTATGTGTTGCGAGTGTGGGGGGGGTTGCCAGCCACTGGGATTGATGGTGAATGGAGGAAGAATGTGAAACACGTAGTCAATAACACTATATATATATATATTATATATATATATATATATATATATATATATATAACAGCCTTCTTAACAATAACCACACACAGACTCGCCGGGGCACCTGGGCAGTGAGTGGTTTTTACTGCAGGGGAGATCCACTCAAACACACGCACGTGACCGCACACGTACACGCACACACGACACGCACACACACACGCATGCATTGATAAATGCATGCAGACACACAGAGTGAAGTAGAGTGATTCTTAGGTGACTCAGAAAATGGTTATCCCATTCTTTAGGCCCTTGCCAAATCAGCAGCATTGTCAGCATTTCATTGAGAGAACACTCAACCAGGAGTGAAAACAGATCTCTCTCGCTCTGTGTGTCTCTCTCTCACTCTCTCTTCTTCTCTCTCTCTCTCCTTTCTCTTTCTTGCTCTCTCTTTCTCGATTCTATCTTCATCCACTTTGGAAATGCCAACAGGATATAACATGAGGGGGCGAGAGGTGAAGCGTTGTACCACAAAATGTCAATATAGAAGAAATGTCTGCTCTTTAGGTCAACAGAGGGCTTGGAAGCCCATGTTTAGGACATCTGCTGGAAAATTAAACAAAGCATCACAAGAGGGAATGCTGAAAGAAGAACGAGTAGCCGCTGAAAGATACCACGTCGGCTGATAACTGAACTGTACACCCGCGTAAACAGGAGGCCAGAGTGTAAACAGAGAATGTTGTGGAGACTTTTGATTAGGTAGCCGGACGCAATTAGCATCAAGTCAGCAGAGGACAATAAACTCTATTAAAACACAAACAAGTCGGGGTTATTAAGCCAACATTCCAGAGGGTAGACCGGCTTGTGTGAGCAAGCACTTCATCCTCTGTCCTCGTCCTTGTCTCTTGACCTTGCGTCTTCGGCTTTCCCTTTTCTTTGAATTATCCATCAAACTGTTTATTTTGGAGGCCCCGATAAAGATGTGCAGATTTTGCCGAGAACATTTCCTCTCTAGTGGAGTGGAAATCATTTACCCATCAGCAGCAGGGAGAAGGTGACGATGTAATCTGCTTAGCATCAAGTCACTCCAGTTGGGGGAAGTGTGGAGTGTGTGTAGGTGGTGTAGGGGGGGGGGATGGGGGGCTATATTCCATAGTAGCCAAGTAGCTCACATATAAACAAACGTTAACCACTTTCGACCAAATATGGCTTTGGTTTTAGTGTGTCGAAATGGCCCTGTCACCACGGGACCCTGGAGGAACAAACCACACCGAATAAAAGCAGAGCTCCCCCCCCACATGCTTCTGTCTCACATTCTCTCGCTTCTCCTGCAAGGGCCGAGGTCAGAGGAAGCCGGAAGTCTTCAAATCAAAGCAAAACGTGTCCTCCAAACACGCGTGCGGCGGCGTGTGCGCCTGCCGGTGGCGGGACGGCCCCACGGGTCACCGGTGTGCTCCCCCACGCCAGCCTCCCCACGCCAGCTTCCCCTCGCCGGCTCCCCCTTGCTGCTCCTCCCCTCCTGCCTCCTCCTCCCCAACGCGCTCCCCTCCCTGCCTCCCCCTCGCCGGCTCCCCCTCTCGCCGGCTCCCCCTCGCTGGCTCCCCCTCGCTGCCTCCCCCTCGCTGGCTCCCCCACACGCAACTCCCCCTCGCTTGGCTCCCCCTCGCTGCCTCCCCCTCGCCGGCTCCCCCTAGCTTGGCTCCCCCTCGCTGGCCTCCCCCTCGCTGGCTCCCCCCCGCCGGAGCGTTCTCCTCCTCCCGCCACGTGGCTGCGGGCGGCGTTCGGCTGAGCCGCCGAGATAGCGTGCGCTCGCCGTGGCCCTCTGCGGCGCGCTATCGGGCGTCCCGGCCCTCCCGGAGCGACGGGGCTGCAGCCTCTCTCTCTCCTCTCATCTCCCCCCCCCCCCTCCCCCGATTGGACGCGGTGGTTGTGGGCGGGTGGGGGGTGGGGGGGGGGTTGCGCCGGCCTATGGGATGCAGCCCAGAGTCCCGGAGCGCTCTCGCGCAGGTTTTGTGCGAGGAGGAGGACAACAGGAAGCGGTGCCAAACTATTTGATCTGAGGCCCTCCAGCCCAGGGATCGGAAGCGGAGATAACGGGGTGTGTGTGTGTGAGATCCGATCGGAGCGCTAACGATGAGCCCCCGTGTGTGTGTCTGTGTGTCTGTGTGTGTGTTTGTGTGTGTGTGTGTGTGTGTGTGGATCCGGGCGGCCGGGCTTATAATAATCCAAAGGGAAAAAAAGAAAAGCACTCCTTCACGCTCTCAATTCACTTTTCTTCGCCTTGGCGGGCGACAGCGGCACCCAGATCTGTGTCACAGGACAGCCCCAGTCTCTCTTCCTCTCTAATCACGCTCGCTGTCCTCCGCATGAGACCGGAGTCGAGGAAAAGGATTCTTCATCGAGCAGGAGGATCCGTGACCACGACCCACAGCCACTGCGTGAACACGGTAACAATCGATCTAACCAGTACGCCCCTACATGGAAATCCAGGAAGTGATCTGGTCATAACAGAGTATTATTGTGTTGCCCTGCACCTCTGACTCAGTGGTAGTCAGCAGGGCCCCCGCAGCAGCAGCACCACCTTCTCACCCGGCCGGCAGCAGCAGCACCACCCTTCTCACCCGGCCCGGCAGCACCAGCATATTACTGGCTTCTTGCATTCACGTTCCACATTCCAGGGGCCGTCTCCAATCGGTATCTTTATAGCGGGGGCCGCAGTCCTCTCCTGCCCGGCCTATTTCTGTGTGTGTGTGTGTGTGTGTGTGTGTGTGTGTGTGTGTGTGTGTGTGTGCGTGTGGCGTGTGTGTGTGTGTGTGTGTATGTGTGTGTGTGTGATTAATAAAGTCTGTAAACAGAGCCCTGATCCGTCTCCCTGTCTATCTCCACGGCCTTTGGACACAGAGAGCACAGAGCACAAGCCCGCGTCGCATCGCAGCGGCAAACACGACTCATTGAATGGCCGGCGCGTGACACGAAAGGAAGTATTGGGGCAGAAACTGATTAGTGGGCCCAGAATCAATAAGTCTAGCCAAGCACAATCTAGAGGAAATGGACGGCTAGCCGCGTGCATTTAGTGTGGTATGTCGCTGTTGAGTGCTGCTGACACCGACACTCCAAAGTCTTTATATGGCTGCGGCCGCACTTTGTCTGCGCTTGACAGAGAGGTCCGCGGGCCGGCCTGCCTGCGCGCCGCTCTCTCTGCCGGGAGAACCTCCACTGCCGGGGCAGGCAGGGTTCTGACGGGATGAAAGAGTTCCACATAAAAAAACAAACAAACAAGGTGTCCATCTAATTGTGTGCCGCGGCACTCGAGTGTCTGTTGGGGCTGTGGGGCTGAGTTGGTGTTTTTTTTTTTGGGGGGGGGGGGGGGGGGTTACTTTTGCTGGATGAAATACCCTCACTAGAATGATCTGCTTGTTTCCCTGGTTACTAATCTCTCGGTGTGCTCTCGTCTCTGGGGAGCCCGCCTCTGAATTGCCCTTGCTCCTTGGCCGCTGGAGGAGCCGATACAAAGGCCCATTTTGTGCGCAACAAAAGGGCGAATGAAACCCCAGCTGGACTGCTCCTCGCAGGGCTGGATTCCCACATCGGTCACTGGTGTGGGTTTTTGGCAAACCTAAAGGTGTAAGTGTTAACACAGTTAAACGAATGGGTGTTCTTTGGATTTTGTT
>JAXIVH010000003.1:8567280-8607280 GCA_036785325.1 Urophycis tenuis | reverse complement strand
TATCTTATCTTATCTTATCTTATTACTATTAT
Source organism: Urophycis tenuis (assembly GCA_036785325.1). NCBI lineage: Eukaryota > Metazoa > Chordata > Actinopteri > Gadiformes > Phycidae > Urophycis > Urophycis tenuis. The sequence continues at coordinate 8,607,248 of JAXIVH010000003.1, read as the reverse complement.
TATTGGTATTATTATCATCATCATTGCGATCGTATTATTATTATTAGACTTAATATTTTTATTATTTCATTTTGTATTTTTATTTTGTAATATTTATAGTAGCCTATGTATTATTATATAAATAGATACTATTGCTTACCATAATGTAGTATATTATATATAATTACAAGTATTAATATAGCTAATAGTGCGCCATTTGAAACTAAATAATGTGTCAAAATGTTAACAAAATATTATAGAAATTTAGAGTGAGCAAAATAATAGGCTAGAAGTGAAGTTAAAAGCATGCATAAATATGAAACCATAATCTTGCCATAACTCAATGCTACATAATTTCAATAGAAACGAGAACAAGTATGTTATTCAAAATTCAGAAGCTACGATTTGCATGAGTGACGTCACTCCTGGGACACATCTGAAGAACACACCTTCCGTTTTACTCTGCATGGATAAGATAAACAACATGCAAAACATAATAAAGTGTTGCTACATTCAGTTGTTGTAATAAGTTGTTCCATTGTTTTCCATGATTTAGTTGGGAGCGGACCACCGTGTGGAGTGACCCCAGAGACCACCTTCGTCCCCTTTAACACGACCGAGCAGCCAACAACAACCCAATTGTGCGCATGCGCGGCAAAGGACGGAGTGGCCAGCGGAGGAAACACGGGCTGGTTTGGCGATCTGGGGAACTGAAAGGCAAGGTAAAGTCTTTTTCTGTATAATCCGTTTCCTACGTAATTATTATATCGACTCAATAACGGCGACAATCGATGCTGACTTTAATTTGTCTGCGCTAACGTGACGGTAGTGATGGGCTCGCTCCCATTATAATAAGGAGTCGCTCCCATTATGAGCGCATTAAAGCGCACAGGTCGCCGTCGCCTGACAGTGAACGTGTCCTGGGGTTCACCCGGCACCGCTGGATGCCCAGTATTTAATTATGGGCGTCACAAAAGAGGACCGCCACACATCTGTTTCAGTCGTTTTGTTCGTCCATCTTCAGTGGAACAAAATAACGGTGGTCGTTCGGGGCGGTGGTGCTTTGTGCGGGGGGCGGTTGTTCGGGCTGTTGGTCTATTTTCGGTCAGAGCAGCCACATTCCGGTAACTGGCCATCGTCAGCAGCCATCACGGGTCAGTCCTCACACTGTAATCACCGATGTCTCATGGATGTCAACACCACTAGTGCCGTTCGGATTGTTCTCATGAGGAAGCCAGCCACGTCGGCCACTAGTTGCTATTGCTGTTGGAGAGGGAGATGTCCTAACCGATGAAAGCGTGGTCCATCAGTTTCTAGTGGCAGCCTATATTGATTTGTATGTTCTTTTCAGACCTACACAAGTACAGATCTGCAGGAATCATGGGGAGCGGTGAGTATCCTACATCCAGCTTCAGGGAATACCTGAGTCACACACGAGAGTCTAAATCAAACAAATGCCCTAAAACTTGGCAGCAGACACACACAAGGTGTTCCCTTCAACGTTAGATACTACACTAGTAAATATTGAATCATGTTGGCTCATTAGCCACGTCCATTCTCCTTCTCCTTCTGTGTTTGTTCCCCTGAACGCCTGCGGGGGTCCTGGTCTCGTGCTCGTACAGTGTTCTGTAGCTAGACAACCGTCCCTCCTGTTGGCTTCCTCTCCCCTGTGAGTCTCGGTGCCAGCGTCAAATCAAAAGAGCTTTTGTTTTAGAGCAAAAAAATGCAGCTACGGTAGGCGACACTCAAACCGGCTTTTGTCTCAACCCAAACATCCCCGGTTCTCCCCCGTTTCGGCGGATACCGAGCTGTGCTCCTGACTGTCCATCCCCTCCCAGGGCTATCCCTTCCAACGCACCCCCCCCCCCCCCCCTGTGGTTACTTAACCCCCACGGGGCTGCCGGCCAGCCGACCCACCCACCGGCAGCTTGTGCCAAACAAACGTTCACTGATTCACCCTCTCATCCCTCGGACCCCTCGACCCCAACCCCCCCCCCCCCCCCCCCCCCCGCAGTGTTCCTGCCAGCAGACGTAGCCCACTCGGTGCTGCGGCGGCTGCGCAGGGCTAACTTCCTGTTGGAGGAGCTGAAGCAGGGGAACATCCAGAGGGAGTGTCGCGAGGAGGTGTGCACCTTCGAGGAGGCGCGCGAGGCCTTCGAGGACAACGAGAAGACGGTGAGTCCCTCCCGTGGCGGGGCCGGCGCTCCTCACGGTGGGAGAAGGCGTGCTCCTCCTCCTCCTCCTCCTCCTGCATGGAAGGAGGATCGTGCGAAGTTGGCATTTAAATTGGAAGTGTTTGCATTGTTGTTATTGAGTGTCATGAAAGGAGGAGGGCTCTTCTTGGTTGATGACTTTAATAACGTTCGCTTTTCCGTTGTGTCTTAATTCAGGTGGGGCATGTCGTTGTTAGTTACCTCCCACAACAAAAGCCCCATGGGTTCAAATGGGAGTGGCTCCTTATCAACTGTATGTGTGTGTGTGTGTATCTGCACGCACACAGGCGATGAAATGCTCCGTCAAACTGTGTGGAATGTTGCAATGTTTTGCGGCTGATGAGTATCAGCAGGAAGAGCAGCTGCAGGAGCAGGAAGTAACAGTATGGGCACTGCCTTAAGGAACCCCAATCACTGCAGTTTAGCTTTGTTTCCTCTGGGCTTACAGGAACAATCTTGACAAAGATGTTTATGGGCAGAGTGTAAACACATGTTTACTTGAGACACTAGTTATCCTCGCTGTCCAATATCCTTTCATTCAAACCTAGCTATTAGGACGCCCTTCCTGTTGTGGCTCTAAATGTATCCCCGTCTTCTGATTGGCTGCAGAAGCGCTTCTGGACAGAGTATGTCCGCGAGAGCACCCCGGCCGGGGGCATGGAGACCGTGATGGGCGGAGTCCACTCCCTCTACCTGATCCTGCCGCTGCTACTGGTGGTGCTGCTGGTTGCCGCGGTAGCCATCACCGTGTGGCACTGCCACTCCCGGAAGCGGTCGGAGCGCAGCCCCGGGCTAGGCCACTCCCACTATGACGCCGGCCTGTCGGTGGTCTCCATGGATCAGTGGGGGAGAGAATACCACAACGGCGACCAATCGGAGCTCAGCGCGCACAGCAGCCCGGCCTATCAGAGCTCTGCGCTTGCGTCGGGGAGGGCGAGCGCCGGCGACCCGCCCCCGACTTACGACGAGGCCGTGGGCCAAACAGACGTCCAGGTGGAGACGGAGCCCCCCCCGCAGTACGACGACATCGTCAAGACCACCAGCGTCAGCATCAGCCAGGACTAGCCAGCAGACCGCAGCTCTGCGTAACACCCTGACCCTAACACACACTAAGACTCTTAAGAAACAACCCCAGCTCGACTCATCGTGGTGCCATTGACCTTCCCTGTTGATACAGATAACACACACAGACCTTTTAGCCAATTTAACGGTTAAAGAACTTGTCTGAAACCAGCGCTGTTGAAACTTGCACTAATAACTCACCGAGGGCGTAGAGACGAAGCCGATATCACAATACCAAAATGCACTGGAGTTCCTCCGGGACTTTCCCCCAGGTTTCCCCACTCCACTTGGAACGTCCCTCATAGCGGGCCGCGGGTGGCAGGCTGCATGGCGCGCGCGTGTATAAAGCAACTACAAGTCATTGGAATGTACAGAAAGTCAAAACTCTGCGTGTGGTGTCAAATTGCTAGAAGATGATTATCCAACGGTGTGTGTGTGTGTGTGTTGACATGGCCGCGGTGTCTTGGTTTGTTTTGCTTGGCATGGATCCCGCCCTGTGCATGGACATGGGTAGGAAGGGATGGCGTTGTTTGCATGGGGAATGTCAGCCCTCTCCTATTCTCCTGACAGAAACAGACATGTTACTCCCACCATGGACACCGCCGCTCACCTGCCCCCCCCCCCCCACCACCACCACTGGCAGCCCCCGGTTCCAGGTCCGGTTCTAGTGCCGTTGGGCATAAGACCGTCTCTGGATTGGTAACGGCTTGCAATAGATGAGGGACTGAAGGGGGAACCCGTGAGCGAAGAATAGAATGTTCCTGTGTTTGAAGAGAACCATGCAGTATTACATGTGGACAGAGCCATGTTTAGCATGCCTAATGTGTATATAGAATTGTATATATACTGTATGTGTGAATGTACATTTATGTCAGTCATACATATTGAAGTGCAATGATGCATTGATACTAATGTAGCTGTTTTAAGTGGTGAAGGCACTTTGTGGACAAAGTAAGCTATCTCTAATCGGTTTGGCGTTCTGATCTACACTCAGCAATAAATATGTCACCGTAACTCACGACAAAAGTCAATTCAAGGTTAAATATGCAATTCTCCTGAGGACAGTCTAGAAGCCAAATGTATCTGCTAGATATTTATTAACTGATAAACGTCATATTCTATACACTTGATACTCTGAAAGCACTGAGTTGAGTATGTGAACCTTGGCACTGTTGTTACATTTTTGTGGTTTTTTTGCTGCCATGACCTTGGCCAGGGTTTTGTGTCAATATAGCCATTTTGGTTGAATCAGTTGAACACTTTAAAAAAAGAAATACATAGTTCATCTAACAGAAATGCATAATTCTTTTTAATAACACAAGCAAGAGGATATGTAAAAAAAATCCTTAGGCTATATTCAAAAGCTTGATTTTGTAATAAAACATTTAAAATGTTTTTTTGTGGCTTGTCTGCTTTAAATCCTGACTCATCCTTCTCTTTTGTATCTAAAAACTATCCAAACAGCAATATATCAAGACCGAACCCAGAGGCAGTATATACTGTTATATACTTTAAGTGGCATAGTACCTTGGTAAATCACATTCTGAGTAGAAAAGGTTCAATAGCAAACCTGGTACCAACCCCAATGCACTTGGAGTCCATTACATAGAACACAAAAATGTTAAGATGAAACTACATGGAATACTTCAAAATGGATTTACGTGGAAAAACAAACATGTATTAACCCTAGTGTTTGTATTTGGCATGGATAAAGTTAACCTTCTCATCTCAGTGATCAAGCACAACAAAGACAGCATGCAGTGAAACACCTTAAAAGCCAGGCTGAGCTTGTATACAATATATGATGATGAGGAGGATGATGAGGAGGATGATGAGGATGACTAGCAAAATAATATGGCTCGAGGTTGCTTTAATCTTACCAAATAATACCTCATGAATCAACACAACCAGCCCCAGGATGAGACAGCAGAGTTTATACGGTATGCAAACAGCTTGGCCCAACGATCACAAACGTGGTGCAAACACTCACAACGCAGTGTTTGCTGAGCTTTGTTTGTCGCAGAAGCAGCAGAGTAAGCGATTGTAATATAAATGACAACATAGAAAAAAAAAAAAGGGGGCGTATCCCTGGACGTTGTTCCCACGGTGATGTGTACACACGGCAACGCGGCGGTCACACCCACTCCCTGGGGGTCCGCAGCACCTCAAGCATCGCCTCTTCCTTGGAGCCCTCGGCAGGTTCCTGCATGTACTCCCACCTGGGAACGGCGGGAAAGTTGTCATGTTCGCGTCGCACGGGGGTCTCATTTGCCGATGCACAACCGAAGCCCCCACGGGACCCGACTTACTTGGCCGTCAGGGGCAGGGACATGAGGATGCTCTCGATCCTGGAGCCCGGAGTGGCCAGGCCGAACTTCACACCCCTGTCGTACACCAGGTTGAACTCCACGTACCTGCAGCAGAGGGGCGTGCAGCCTTGTGTCAGAGTACTGGCCTGTCACTGCACCAATCACCCATGGTGGTCTACGACAGGCATGCATGCTTGTACTGGGGAAAAAGCGCGACACTTTTCTCACCTTCCCCTGCGCAGCTGCTGCCAGTTCTTCTCCTGCACGGTGAAAGGGTCTTTCAGGTGTTTGTACACCAGGGGGACATAGCAGGGCACCACCGTGCTGGTGCAGCTCTTGACGAAGTTGAAAGCCTCTTCCTGGCTGGGAGAGTCCAGGTCGTCGAAGAAGATGCCCCCGATGCCGCGCGTCTCTCCTCTGTGACGGACGTAGAAGTAGCGGTCACACCTGGGGGAGGAACAGTACCAGTATGATGAAACGGCATTGAAAATGTTCCATGATCACCACACTATCTAAAGACACACAGTGACCCTGGCTGTTGTAGATATCAATCTTCATGGTCTACTATGGTGGCGCAGTGACAATCTGTGTCAGTGTGTCTAATGTCGTGTTGACATTTGCATAGGGCGGCACGGTGGTGCAGTGGTTAGCACTGTCGCCTCACAGCAAGAGGGTTCTGGGTTCGAATCCACCTGGGACCCGGGACCTTTCTGTGTGGAGTTTGCATGTTCTCCCCGTGCTTGCGTGGGTTCTCTCTGGGTACTCCGGCTTCCTCCCACAGACCAAAAACATGCAGGTTGGGGATTCAGTTAATTGGTGTCTCTAAATTGACCACATTTGACCACAATTGACCAGGTATGTGAGTGTGAATGGTTGTTCGTTGGTATATGTTAGCCCTGTGATAGGCAGGCTCCAGCGACCCTCTAGAGGATAAGCGGTTTGAAAATGACTGACTGACATTTGCATAGTGTCTTGTTAAGATACGTACAACACCTTAAATGGACATTTGTTACATTTGTTATTGTATGTCACCTTGCAGGAGAAGAACTGGCAGCAGCTGCGCAGGGGAAGGTGAGAAAAGTGTTCGCGCTTTTTCCCCAGTACAAGTATGCATGCCTGTCGTAGACCACCATGGGTTATTGGTGCAGTGACAGGCCAGTCCTCTGACACAAGGCTGCACGCCCCTCTGCCCCATGCTCTATTATGTCTTGTATTAGACTATGTTGCAGTACACAAAATGGCAATTCCTTGTTCGTTCCTTCTTTGTGTGCTAGCCCACTTGGCTGATGAATTAAAATTCTGATGGTTACTGTGCAACAGTTTTTAACAATACAGGACTAAAACTTAAATGTGGGAGCTGTAGGAACTTATTTTCCCACAGCAGAGCAATCTTAACAGTAGGATGTCTTTCAAACAAGAAAGTAATGCTCTCATTTGTTTTACTTCGTTAAAATTGTCATGAAGGCAAGATATGAAACACACCATTGTCTGTGCATGCCTGACCTGAAGTTAGTACTATTCTTAACTCAGGAGTTAACATGCTGTAGTTAAAAACATCCTGCTGATGTTGTTGAAATGCCCCTTTATTCACAGCTTCACTAATCACAAGATCAGTGATCGGCTCTCTCCAATCAAACGGTCCACTGATGTCCTCTTATCACATTTTAACAGTGAGAACACACCCATGGCGGCAAAATGCTTGAGTGTGTGGTAAGGACACACCCGTGGTGAAACACTGTAACTGAAACACCAACTCCAGTAAAAGGAAATGGCAACCTGTACAAAGCCAAGCAGTCAATCGGCAAAACAACAAGGAAGCAACACACAAGGAAACAAGGGAGAACGGGAACGCTCACCACTTCTTGAAGTCTGGGTAGTACTGTGGGTCGTGTTTGTCACAGGCCTCCTTCAGGGTGTTGTGGAAGAGGAAAGCGTCCTCTTTGTTCAAATAGGTGGGGGTCAGGTCAGTGCCTCCGCCAAACCACCACTGCTTAGACCCTGGTGGGAAGCACACGCACACGCACACACACACACACACACAGAAGAAGAAGAAGACAAAGGTTCTCATTCAATTGCACACACAATGACGTCAGTGCCCTCCTCCACCACCGATGTCCGAGCTTCACCCTCACCGTCTGCCTCCTCGATCTCAAAGTACCGGTAGTTGAAGTGGACCGTGGGGATGTGGGGGTTCTTGGGGTGGATGACCGAGCTGACACCCATGGCACAGAACGGCAGCTTACCTGGGGAGGGGAAACATACACACGAGAGGAGGCACTGACTATATGACAGGACAACACTCTGGATAATGCCAACCTGCTACCGGAGAATAGAATATCTGAGATTCAATCCAGGTCAAGGAGAACTTAATTTAAGAATGCAAATGTGCTTTTTACTTATCGTCTTTCATTGTCGGACAACAATGTTATATAATGTGGCAGTAACCCCCAACACTAGCAACACAAACCTACTTAATAATGTCCATGTAGGAATCACTCACAATGGACAGATGATAGATGTCAGCACAAATGAGATCTTATAGATCAAATCAAACCACGGCATGTCACCCAGAACTGGCCAAAACAATACTTTCACACAGAAACACAACGCACCGTCTTTCCCCTTGAGGACCTTTCCTCTGCTCTTCATCTGCTTGGCAGCCTCCTCGGTCAGATGGCCAAACACCACCGACACGTTCACGCCGGCCTTCTCAAACACGTTGCTGTCCTGGATCACACAGCTTATCCCCCCGCCGCCTAATACGCACACAGGCATGACAACACCATGATGCTTCATAATTGATCTTACATTGAGTGTGTCAGACGTCAAGTAGCCAAGGAACAAGGAAAAGTGCTTAACTTACCTTCCTTCCTCTGCCAACGGTCGGCTTTGAACTTGCCACCATCCACCTTCTCCAGGGCTCGGCAGAACTCTGCCTGCGTCTCCATAATCAGCATCTCCATCTTTGTGCACATTTCTCCTTTCCTCTCCTGCAGCACCTGGATATCGGTCACCGGTGGGGCCATGAATCCCTTGCATCTCTCCACAATGTCATCCTCTGGCTTCGCCACTCGGATGACCCTGGAGGCCATCTCGGCGCGCTGGAGGTAGCCGGCGTTGGCCACCAACCCGGCCACGGCTACAGCTCCAGCTAGGACCAGCGCTCCCCTTCTCGTCCGTCCGGCTGGGGATCTACCTGTAGCCCTTTGGGACATGAACCGTACCCCGGTACCCCTGGAAAGCCATCTCACTCCAGGAAGCGAAGTCCACCGGTGCGCCGTTGAGCTATGAAACGACGTGACATGCGCGTCTTGTAGTCGTGCCAAACTGCTTACCCTATGTGAGATAAAGCACTGCTTCGTGGTGATTTGAGCCGATCTATGAACTGAATGGAGGACAAAGGTAGCCATGAGCAGGTCTCCTAGGTGTGCAGGACGCGAACAGGGTTATTCCGCCTTGGGTCAGTGCTAAAACATGACCACAACCTGGTGTAACGTGGGGGCGTGTTATATACTTCCTGCCCTTTTGGACAGGGGAATTATGGGATATGCAGTTCTTCAACGCAGCCCGACAGGCGCTCAGAAGGACCAGAAGGCAGTGTTTAGACAAATTTGTTGTTGTTATCTCAGCTCGGCTATGTAAACACAAAAAAAACCGTCGACATTATTAACACAACCTATATACCTAAACAAATAACGTAATGAGCGAAGCGGTTTTCCCCGTCCTCCATTTAGGTTTTACAGACACGCACGCATAGCACGCACTCAGTCAGGCAACGGCTTGTCCCTCTGCGCATGCATGGAACTGTAAAGCGTGTTGTAGGTCTCCATGGTAACGCCTATTAAACCCTGGAAGACGAGCAGAGGAACCACAAGCAGATTATGAGCCGTGCAAGTCTTGTTGTGCAGGCGGCGGGCTGACATGTCTGCCAGTAACTTTAAACGTTCAAAGTAGTTTGCATCCCCGCATCTCGATATCAGGACGAAGCAACAGGTGCTGGTGAGTTTAGCGCTTTATTAAGATGCTGCATGCATGCATTATTCTGCCCATTAAGTTATATGTAACGTAACCTGTGGGCCCCAGTAATGTAGACTTTGATGAGGCGTTGATGAAATGCAGGCTATTTAGATGATGAGATCATCCGAAGGCCTTCCTGTGCTGCAGACTTGTTGCTGTGCTGTGTACTTGTGTCAGTGTCCTGCCATCAGTAAAGCGTTATACTTTTGAACCATCAGAGCCCATCAGACCAAATAGCAGCGCCCGTGTGTTAAGATGGATTGGTGGGTGTGAAGGAGTGTGACACATGATAATCATAGTTTGTGATCATTAAAATGGCCATCGTTTAGGAATCAATTCTTATAACCATAATGTTTTGACAGTTTTATGTTGTGTGTTTTTCCATTTTATTTTTCTATCCACTGAGATTTTCACGTTGTTGTTCTTGTATAGAAGGCACAGACCTTGCAGTGCAGTCACCCTGGAGTTAGAGTGTATCTATTGTCCTTGAGTAGTTAATTAGTTAATATGACCTCAACCCTATGCTCCACCTGTCTGTATTGGCGAACCATCTATCCACAACAATATTCTCGATCGCCACCAGAGAGCTGGAGAGACTTCATAACAAAGTGCAAAAATAAACAGGCTCAGAAAATAAAATAAAATAAAAGACTGTTTGTTCCAGTGGACAGTAACTGATATGTCTCAGGCCGAATAACAATAGCAATTAATGAGGTGTCCGGTCAGGTATCCGACTGTCTGACACTGAAACACACCATTCTGTCTTTTGGCTTTGTCTCGGGGAAAAAACACCTCCACTTCCTCCGCGGTGTTTGTGTTTTCCAGGTGCTTCACGGACGATGAGCGAGGTTGTGTTCAACAAAGCCCTGGATGGCTATGAGGATGACTTTGAGAAGGACCTCGACTGGTTGATCAGTGAAGAGAGCCGCAGTGAGGACCAGGTACGACCAGGGCAGCACGGTGTGGCTATCAGGGGTTACAGGTACCGTGTTCGATCCCGGATGTCTTAACACCTACACCTGTAGGCGTCCTTAGCACAATGCCTAACCACTCCTGGCTCATTGACGACATGTGCTGTGTCTGCATTCACTGGGAGGGGGTTTGCATAAAAGCATCTGCTTCATAATAAACAGCACTCCTCATTCCCAAATAGTGGCTTAATGCCTGCATGTGTTGCGTTATGTTCTCTATGGCTTCCTTATATCCGTCAGCTTGATTGTTTCTCATTAAGTTGACGATGGCCACAAACCCTCAAACCCCCAAACAAACTCTGACATGTAATTACCATGAGAAGGTATAGGCTGCCGCGTGCGGCGTGGGTTGCTATTGTACTTACCGCACAACAGGAGCCCCACAGGATCGCCGTGCTCCTTCAAAGTGTTACAGTGAGCGGTGTTGAGTTACCTCCACGGGGCTGTTACCAGGCTGCCAAGTGAAACCTGCTCCACTCACACACAATGAGATACTTTCACTGTGCTCAAGAGACCCTAGACTACTGTATACATGCCACTGATGGATGCATATTTGATAGGCACACACACACGCACCCACACACATACACACACACACACACACACACACACACATACAAACACACACACACACACACACACACACACACACACACAAACAAACGCTATCTTATAACACACATATTGATCGTTTTCATTGAGTCCTGATCTTTTGCGTGATGCACAACAGGCGGTATTTTCATCCATCCAGTCATTGTGTGGCGTGCTCTTCCAGGGCCCGGACTACGACGACATTGAGGCTGAGATCGACAAGGAACTGCAAGAGTCGGAGAAGGAGGGTTCCACCAAAGAGGAGAGGGCGAACCAGAAGGCGAAGGAGAAGAGAAGGAGGGCAGCAGCGCGGGGAGCTGGCGATGACAAGGAGGAGGAGGACGACGACGATGACAACGACGATGAGGAGAGGTGGCCTTCACCCATGGAGCCTCTGGAGTACGACTCGGACCGCAACGACAGCCCTGCGCGTGGGGGATCCCCCATGCGGGGGTCCCCCGCCCTAGCCCCGCCCCCGGCAGCAGCGGCGGCGGCGGTAGACGAGCAGACGGACGAGGAGAAGAAGTACATCCTGGACAAGATCCAGCAGGCCAACCGGGAGCTGCGAGACCAGGAGGCCCCGGACGCCACGCGGCGCCGGCGCCTGCACTTCAAGGAGAAGCTGGTGGACCTGGTGGTGCCCCCGCTGGAGTACCCGCACAACCGTGACGACGGCGGCGGCGGCGGCACGGCTCCCGCGGCGGGGGCCGCGGGGACGGACGCGGAGACGGAGGGGGAGGTGTCGGGGAGGCTGTCGGAGCTCAACATCTCCCCGCGGAAGGACAGCGCGGCGGGGGAGGGGCCGGTCGGCGACCCGGCGGGGGGGAAGACGGGAGTCGACCACGGGGGTGAGGGGGGTAAAGAGGGGAGGGTTCTGGTGGAGAAGGACGGGAAGTTCGACCTGGTGAGTCTGAAGGAAGTGGAGAGCCACGGTTTGCTCCCGCCGCTGGCCAAACACTCCAGGGACAACGGCCACTCCCCGCGCACCAAGGAGGCGTCTCCGGGCACCAACAAGACGCGGCCCACCTCCTCCTCCTCTCCCGCCGCCCGTCCCCTCTCACATCAGAGTGTGGAGCACCTGAGAGCACCCAGACCCCCCTCCCAGCCGCGGAGCAGGCCCAGCTCGGCCAGCCACAGCCTGAGAGGGAGCCAGAAGCAGGGGGCCAAGCGACGGGTACAGTCAGCCACAGGGAGCCCCAGCCAGGCCGTGTCCACCGTCTCACCGCAGCAGAAGGAAATACTGCACAGGATCCAGCAGAGGAGAGACCGGCTGGCGCGAGAGGTAGACTACACAACGGGATCTGTGGTTAGTTGTCGGAGAGAAGGTTGGATTATCCTTGGCTGTGTTACTTTTGTATTGGAATAAAATAATTTACGTACAGGGCAGCAATTGTATTCAATTCACCTTCTCCTCTCTTCACCTCCTCCACCCCCCGCAGGAAGAGCAGAGGAAGCAGGAGGAGGAGGAGCAGAAGAGGCAGGAAAACGAGCTGGCCTTCCGAGCGTGGCTGAAGAGGAAGAGGGAGCAGCTGCGAGAGGAGAGGAGGGTCCACCGAGCGCAGGAGATGGAGAGACAGAACAGCAGGGTGAAGAACACGCGCCGCAGCCACTCTGACTGACTCAATGAATTCACTGAGAAAACTTGACCATGATTCCTTACTTCGGACCAATTCCTGTGAAATACTATTTATTATGAACCGTGATGTTGTTATCATAATGGACGTACCTACTTATTTACTTGTTTATAATGTGTTCATTGATGGTGTCCCGCAGAGAGACACTGGTGATGGAGAGCAGGCCTTTAGGTTCTGGCTGCGCAGGAAACAGGAGCAGCAGCACCGAGAGAAGGAGCTGGAGGAGCTGAAGAAGCTGGAGGAGGAGAGCGGCTACGTCCTGCACAACCGGGAGGAATGCGAGCGGGCCTTTAAAGAGTTGGTGTTGTTTTGCCTTATTTAAACCTCATGTTAGTCATCCCAGACAGGGGGATGTACACATACATTATTAATCCCAGACAGGAAATGTGGGTGCTATGCTCCTTTCCTCACTATGCGTCCCACGATGCATCGCTGTTTCCGGACACGGCCTCGGTTTAACTCTTTCCTCCCTCCCTCCCTCCCTCCCTCCCTCCCTCCCGCGTCTCCCCAGGTGGCTGAAGCTGAAGCGGGCGGAGAAGCGGGCGGAGCAGCAGGCCGCCCGGCAGCTCTCCCGCCGGCTGGTGGTGGAGGAGCGGCGGGCGCGGCGCATACAGGACCTGCAGTGCAGCGTCAACGAGGCCAAGCCCTTCAGGTTCACAGAGGCCCTGTCCTACCGCTTCTGACCCCCGGGCAGGGGCCGAGGGGTGGGGGGTAGGGGGGGGCCTGGGGATGCCGTGGGGGGTGTGGGGGGGGGGAGCATTTCTCTCACCGTATGTATTTTGTAAATTATGGGTACGCTATGGACTCCTTTTTGCTGTTCGGTCGTCATGTGTCCGTGTGTCGTTTACAGTCCTCCGGTATGTTCTCCATTGTCTGCTCCCAGATAGGGTCGCAGTGCTTTAGGGAGAAATGTGTGTGTTTTGTCATGAACACCTCGTGCAGTAGCTGCCGTGGCGTCGGGACATCACGCTCCACACCGTGGAAGAGGTCACCGACAGCCGCAGCGCTACGCCGCCTACATGTACGGAAGCCATATTGTTTGTGTCACTCCATGCCGTCTGTCAGGCTCTGCTCATGTACTGTATATACCGACGACGGCGGATGGGTGAAGAAAGCCGATGGTGTCTTTGACATTGTGTTTACCCACAGAGAGAGAGTAGGCTGTTTGCAAAAAATAAAGGATTCCATGTTTTAAAGCGTTTGGAAACTGTATTTGATAATAGAAAGATATCCATGGTTGAATAATTTTCGTATTCTACAGATATGCATTGTATTTTGATAAGAAGGAGTTATATTGACTCGTGTTGACAAGTTGAGAAATAATATAATAATAATAAAAATGCAGTGTTCAAATGAAGTGGTGCTATTTTTTGTATTTTTTTTTAATGTGTCAGCCTTCACCTGTTTGTGTGTTTCAGTGTGCTAGTAGCCTATTGTCAAATTTCATTAGCTACACAGACTACAGACCATTAGAGAAATGGCAGGAGAAAACAATGGAGGGACTGAGACGCAATAGGCTACATCGCTTTGCATATTTGCATTTTCGGAATTGGATGAAATTCTTATCTTCTGTAATGAATGCCTGCACCTCAACATCACCTCCACGTGGCCAGTAGGTGTCGCTATCAATCAAGAATGTGAAAGTTGGGCGGCCGCGTGCTGCTTGGATACAGCAAACAAAACTTGACGATGCAGTTGACTACTCGGGGCAGGCAGAGCCGTTGTCATTTAATCTTGTGAGATCACAGAAAACGATGTCAACTCAGGAGGAACAGCAGCAGGGCCTCAGCAAGGTGTTGGGCTTCCTTCGGGAATGGGACCATGGTGATGAAACAGCGCGCAGCCGCATGTTGGACACGTTTGTAGCTCAAAACAAGGGGAAAACGTACCATGAGCTGGAGGCCGGCTTGGCCCAGGGCGCCAGCCTCTTTCTGGCCCGCCTCACTACATGGATGAGGCTGACGTATCCTCTAGCCCAGGGGCGCAGCTGGTCTTTCAGCACCCAGACCTCTGCGGGGGGTCCACGGGGGTCCTCCCCTGGAGGTGTTTTTGGATAAACAAGCTCTATGTTTATGTTTTTTCTTATGCACTATGGCTCATTATTCAAAGTACATGTCTTAATCATTGCAAAAATGTAAATGTCAAAAACTGTTGTTTACTTTCAAGAGCTATTTTTCTATTCTTGAAAAAAAAGGCTATATACATACTGTACATGTATAGTTTTTTTGTCTGGGGTTGTTCTTAAAATATTGGGAGCTTTAGCATTGGACGCCCTGGCCTAACAACCCATGTTTTTGCAATCTGTTGGGTTTGTGCTGTTATGATGTTTGAAGTTAATGTTGTCTTCAGTGACAGTGACAGTCAGTTTCTAAGTTATTTCCTTAGCATTCAGATACATGTTTGGAACAACAAACATTGGCCTCCAGCTGAAAGCCATCAGAGTTTTCCTGTCAGCGTCGAGCAGGTGAGCGACCGACCAGATGTTGTATTTCCGTTGTGTGCAGGCCCAAGGGGGTTGTTGTCACTAACATGTCCTCCGCCATACTGTCCCAGTCATCAATATATCCTGGAGTTCCTGGAGGATGGGGGAGTTCTCACAGTTCTGGATATCTTGGGTCAGAAACATGTCAAAGAGGAGGAAAAGTTGGAGGCCCTCCTTCTGCTTCAAACCGTCTCCACCTCCCGCTCCAAGTACAAAGAGATGATCTGTGAAAGCCAAGGTCAGCCTAAACACAAGCAGGGATTCAAAGTGTCGTGACGGGGGTTGTTACAATATCTTTCTGTGTGTTTGCATGCAGGAGTGAAGGTCGTGGCCGAGTGCCTGGCCATGTCACACTCGGACGACACCCAAGAGGCAGCCCAGGTCCTGCTGGAGACCCTGGCCCAGGGGAACCCCCGGTACCAGCCCCAGGTCTACCACTGCCTGGTGGGCCTCATGCCCTGTAGCTTCCCCACAGGCCAGCAGCGCATCCTCCACACCCTACGCACGGTCCAGGTACATCAGTGTAGAATAACTCAAACACTAGTACTGTGTACAACATGCATATACACACACATAGAAGCAGGTTGAGACACATCTCCAACTCTTCACTCATCCATAGTTATTTCTCAACGTGCTGATTTGAACTTCAGCCGTGGGTATTTAATTACATGTGAGTGGAGCTCATTGTTCTCCTGTTATTCCCTCCCCCAGTCTGAGGTAAAGACAGCCCATCCCGGCATCATAGAGCCATTGCTCCACATGCTCAGGTCGCTGCACTATGAGGTGCAGGATGAAGGTAACGTTATCTAGCAGGAAGAGGTACAGTGTGTAGTAGTTGAAGTGGTATGGAGGTGGATTGACTCATTATGTTACCCATGCCTCTTAACCAACTGTAATCATGGAGGATACTGCTATGCTATGATAATGCTAGGAAATAGAATTCACTTGCTAAATGCTCAATAGTCAATGAATAGCAACAATATGTTCCTAATATGTGCTTTGTTTTTCACACGTTCTCTCTGTGCCCTCCAGCTGTTGGACTGATCCTGGACCTGGGCCGGTCAGAGCTGAGGCCGGAGCTGCTCGGTGGGCTGGTCGGTCTGCTGAAGCCCAGCGAGATGAGAGACGAGCTGCTCCTGAAGACAGAAGGTACCATCCCACCTCCAACCCAGTCAGGGTGCTACTGTAATACACTTTACATGCACTATTAATGAAGGAATTAGATTCTGTGACACATTGCTTACGTGTTGAAAGTTCATAATAATACCAACACTAACAGGGGGATTGTGTAATCATACGATCCCACCAGATCCTGAGAAGGTGAAGCCGACAGAATCTCTTCCTGTGTTTGTCCAGCAGGCAGCTGCAGCCAAAGCTATACGGTATATACAGTTTTAAATGTATGCTTTACCTATTTATTTAGCATCACCAGGTTAGCACTAAATGGCTAAACACAGTGCATTAAAGGATGCCAATCCATAGAAATTGACAACTTAAAGTGATGGTTCGGAGTAAAATTCACCCTGAGGTAATTTCCACCAATAATCGAGCCAAATAACCCCTCAGATGCATTTTTAGCGACGGTCAATATTTATCAAGTTTAGGGGTATCAGCCGAATGGCTTAGTATTGGAGTGTCCGGTACACTGTGTATATCTCGTAAATTACCCCACTAATAATGCATGGATTGTTACCCAACTTCTGTAGTAGTACATATATGGTCTGTACTCACAAAACGAGGCATTTTAAAGTTTGCAAGTACACCAGGAGTTTATTTAAAAGAGCACTTTTCTGATAGCTTCAACTAGCTGTTGCTAAGGCTACCGCTGCGTCGACGTCTCTTCCGTCTTTCCGGATAAGTTCGTAAAAGTCCTCTTCAAAACTCACAAGTGTAAGGAAAAAGTTAGTGAATTCAACACTCCATCTAATTTCAAGTATTCAATTATTCCAGTTGTCAATACATTTCGATGGAGTGCATCTGAGGGGGTATTTGGCTGGATTATTGGTGGAAATTACCTCAGGGTGAATTTTACTCCGAACCATCACATTAAGTAACTATGGCTCTAACCCTGTGCTATCGGTCACAACAGACTGCTGGCCCAGTCCAGTGAAGACATTTCAAAGGAGCTGCTGTCTCTTCAAGTGGTCCATTATCTACTGTGTGCTATGGCTACCCGGGAACACAATGATTCACAAATTCAAGCCAGCATTGCTCTGATGGTACACAAACATGCTTGGACAGTGTCTTTTTCAGTGTTTTCTACAATTTGGATTGTCGTTGTCTTTGTGTGGTTGCCTTCATTAAGTAGTTATTGTTCATTATTAGAGTGCACATGTAGAGTTGCACACACACACACACACACACACACACACACACACAGATTATGTGACATGTTAATGATTCAATAATCACCTACCCATTTGTGCTGACCTCTGTTCCTCTCTCCAGCACTTTGTCCAAACGTACCCAGTGCTATCAGAGCATGTGTGTGGAGTAATGGGAAACTCACTCTTTGAGACTTTCATGGTAAGATTGCAGACATTATGTGAAATTTAAATTTTTACGTAATTTACGTCAAATAAAAATAATATAATTTGCCTCTTTGCAGCAAAATCCTGACAAAGTGCATGCACACATTGATGAAATCCAGGCAGAAATGCTACTATCTAACAAAGTCGACCAAACCAAAGGTAATAGCCATGTTAACTTAAAATTATTGTCGGACAGGGCAGACGTTGTGAATATTTATTTAAAATTCATGAATATTTATTGATAAAGCATTTTTTTTTCTGCTTTGAAGTCTAGTCTAGAGTCTGAGATGGTGATTGATGCCAGGAGGAACAGAACCATCCAGAGGAATCTACATTGTGCTGTTGTTACATTAAATTAAACTTTCCATGGAATGATGTTCTCACTGAGTCACGTTATTTCACCTATTTTCGGTGAGGCCTCTCTGTAGTTGAATCACCACGTTTTTATGTCAGCCGGAACATCCTGCAGTCCCACGCTTGAGCGCACCAGGCGACACCGCTACCAAGGGTAGAATGCATGGGGTGAACCGAGCAATTTCATAAAACGAGAAACACAATAACCCAAGCTGTTATTGTGAATACAGATACACAGGTACACAAAGTTATCAGATGTACTGTACAACAGCGCTTTAAAAAGTGAATGTAGCTGGTTGGCCAGAAGTAGTTGATCTCCTATTGGTTCCTCATTCCGTAAGAAACGTCGATTGGTCCGAAAACGGTGGCTCCGCCTCCCTGGCGGGAACGTTCTCGCTGCTGTGCAGAAGTAAACAAACCTTCTTTCCTTGCATGCGTGTAATCTCTAGTATAATAAATTCAACATGAGCAGCCTGCGTTCCGCTGTGCAGAAAGGAAAGAGATCAAGCCTTACAAAGGCAGGAACTACGAAAGCACCCCGAAAGACGACAAAGAAAGCTGTAAAAAAGGGTACTATCACCATGTGACGTCCTCTTATTGAAACGTGTGTTTTGTGAGCTGTTGTATAACTTCTGTGATTAGTGTCCTGCAGGCGGAATGAAATAACACACTATAGAGGTTTATACTCAAGAAGGATTGTGATCGCTGCAGTTCGGTTAGGATCATTCAAGCTTATTTGAGGTTGTTAATATTTGACATTATGTGCTGCTCATATTTACAAAGGGGCCATAGGTGTGTTATATCATGCCTTGGAGAACAACAATGTACCTTCCAAAGTTGTACCTGGACAGGAAATGTACCGTGAAACTCAAACAAATGCTTATTGTTTGCAGAAGAAGCCACTAATCCCTGCACTCCGACCACATACCACTCTTTCCATGACCCAGCCTGTTTGCCGCAGATACGCGCCCAGCTTCTCGGCTGGTATGACAAAGAGAAGAGAGAGCTTCCGTGGAGGACAGTGGTAACAATGTCATCAGTTGTACACCAAGATACAAATGTTTAGGACCAAAAACCTGCAAGGCCATTGTTGATACCTAAATGTGCTTCATATTTTGTAATTTCAGGCCTTAAAAGAGCCAGACCTCAACATCAGAACATATGCAGGTATACTGCCACCCCACCCCATCACATATGGATGATAATAATGTTGTTGGATTCCCCAGATGATTTTCACTAATGTGTTTGGCTTACAGTGTGGGTGTCAGAGATCATGCTGCAGCAGACACAGGTGGTCACTGTGATTGATTATTACAACAGATGGATGAAGGTGACCAGCCCTGACCCCATTCTCATCAACACTTCTTCTTAAGCACATTCAACCCCATTACATCACCTGAACATAAAATAACGTGATCATGATTTCTTACATTGGATTCCAAGAGGTGGCCCACCGTGCAAGACCTTGCAGCTGCGTCATTGGAGGTGAACCCCAGGGGAACATTTCACCGCAGACATGCCAGTATATCTGAACTGCAATTGTGTAATTGTTCAATTCTCCACGTCCTTGATAAACAGGAAGTCAACAAAATGTGGGCGGGGCTTGGCTACTACTCACGAGGAAAGAGGCTGCACGAAGGAGCGCAGAAGGTGTGTCACGAGAGTGTTTAGTGTCCGTGCACACTCGCATGGTGCATGGTGCAATTTAACTTTTTTTGTATTTATTCAGTATTTTTCAAGTACTTTACAAGGCCACTTTACAAAGATAATATTCACAATCATATCAAAACATCTTTGCAATGATCACAAACGACATGAATGATTTACTAAAGCATAGAAATCAGTGTCCCAGTAACAAGGGAGGGCAGGTGAAGCCCAGTGCTGAACAGGCGTGCCTCAGGGTTCTGACTGGGGGTCATTGGACGCTGTGTCTCAGGTGGTGACGGAGCTGCGGGGTCAGATGCCCAGGACTGTGGACAGCCTGATGAAACAGCTGCCTGGGGTGGGGCGCTACACCGCTGGGGCCATCGGTTCTATTGCACTGGGAGAGGTCAGAGGTCACCCAACACACACACACACACACACACACACACACACACACACACACACACACACACACACACACACACACACACACACACATACTGTACACATACATACACAAACACACATGCTTACACACACACACACACACACACACACACACACACACAATAATCACCTGAAGTGACTCACATCGCTGTTATTGATTGATAATTTCCATTCATTAACATAATGAAAGATTCCCTCTATTTTTAGCTTTTGTGACCTTTGTTATAATAATTATAATTATATAATTTGAATAATAAGTATATTCACCAAACATTGCTGTGCTATTATTCTGGAGGGATTTCAGCTTGTACTTGTTTTAAATGCCTTCCACCCTGCCCTGCACCTACGATGAGTCAAAATGTAAACCAGCCGCCTCATCCCTACGGCCATGTTCTCCCTCACCTGTGATCACTGATTGGCCGCCCTCCTGTGCCTCTCAGGTGTCCGGAGTGGTGGACGGCAACGTGATCCGCGTGCTGTGTCGCCTGCGGGCCATCGGCGCTGACAGCACCAGCCCTGCCGTGACGGAGGCCCTGTGGTGAGGGAGCCGCACGCGCGCGCGCCTGTCAGGACCCAGTCAAGAGGAGGACATGTGGGCGCCAGTAGCCAGCTAGCTGTCCATTCCTTTTTTTTTTTTAAATGTCTGTTATCTCTCCAGGAGTCTGGCTAATACGGCGGTGGACCCGGAGAGACCCGGGGACTTCAACCAGGCCATGATGGAGCTGGGGGCCCGGGTCTGCACCCCGAAAGCGGCGCTCTGTGGCCAGTGTCCTCTGCAGAGCCACTGCCACTCCTATCGCAAGGTGCTGTGCTGCCCCCCCCCCCCGTCACCGGGGCTGTGGCTGTTCTCAGTGGGGACGCCAGGAAGTGTTAGACGTTGGAGCGTGGCTTGTGATGAGGCGATGAAAACATCAGGCTGTATTGCTGTGGCATTCTCCTGTTGTTTAGAAATGGAGATGGAGAGGAAGGTCGGGTCAGTAATGAACATCTCACTGTGTGCAGGTTCATGTCAAGCAGGAGGTCAACTCTGAGAGGCTGCTGGGGAAGGTGGGCAGGACCCCCTCGACACCGGTTGATATCGAAGACTGTGGTGAGTCCCCTGGTTCCCCTGGTTCCCCTGGTTCCCCTGCACTCACTCAACACCTGTCAGTGTGTGTGTGTGCCTTAATGTTTTATATATTCTATAATCATGTACCTACTCTTATGACACTATTTCTTAATTCATTTTGTACTTTTGTCCTTAATTTGCCCGGTTCTATGGCTGCTGTGACACTTGAGTGCAGCTCCCTTTGGGGATTGACACAGTGTTCTCTCTCCCCCCCCAGCCACGCCTGCATGCTGCCCCCTGTGCCCGACAGAGCCCTGGCAGGATGACCTAGGAGTCCACAACTTCCCCAGGAAGCCCGCCAAAAAGGCCCCGCGCGTCGAACGCACCCTCACCTGCGTGGCGCTCCGGTGCGGCGAGGGGGGGGAGGACGAGTTTCTGCTCACCCAGAGACCAGAAAAAGGTCGGCCCGTTACAGAGTAGAGTTTACTAGTTTACTAGAGTTTACCGGATGCACTCTGATGTAAAACATCCAGAGTACATGCAGTAACATGGCTTCTTAAGGGCTGTATTGTCCCATTAAACTGTTCATTTGAACGCCTTACTGTGCCGTGAGCCATGTGCGGAAACCTCACCCTCTCTCTGGGTGTCAATGTTGCCTCCCTGGACGCTGTGCTCACACAGGGCTGCTGGCCGGGATGTGGGAGTTCCCCAGTCTGTTACTGGAGGGGGAGAATTCAGAAGTCAAACAGCAGGGCGCCCTGTGTGCCGAGGTGGGGAGAGTCCTGGGAGTCAGCAGGTTCAGCAGAGAGCGGTTGTCTTATGTTGGGGAGGTGAGTGCCACTCCGGTCTCCACACATACAAATTCCACCGTTAGCATTTGAACAGAAGTTGACAATGTTCTATTCTTCTTGTCTCTCTTGTCTTTTTCCCTTTGGTTTAGGTGGTTCATATATTCTCTCACATCCACCAGACGTACGTTGTGTACAGCGTGCGCTTGAAGGATGAGGAAACGCGACGTGAAGCCCTCCGTTGGGTGGCCAGGCCGGCTCTGCTGGAGGCGGCCGTCTCCACCGGGGTGAAGAAGGTACGTCGGTGTTCACAGCGTCTGCTTGAGGTCTCAGGATCCTGAGCTTGAGGATCCTGAGACGTTCACGTGCGCATGCATGAGAGGCAGTAGGGTAGGCCTGACATTGGTGCGCTACGCTACTGCGCTATGTATCTCATATCGTGTAGCAGCATCATCACCACCCTAATAGCTGGCTGCCCATAGACAACAGACACATGCATTTTTTTTTTTTTTTGCTCAATTGTGTAAAACTTGGGATTCATAAATGTGTATGCGTTCGTGCAAATCATTGCACATTCATTCAAATGCTGATGTACATGACACAAGTGAACTTTTGCAAGACACAAGTTGAGTCTGGATAAAAAAAACCAACACGCGCAAGAAATCGCCAAGGGGTTTTCGTGTTTGTTAATGCAAAAGTACAAGTAACAAGATCTCAGTGGGTCATGCTGTAATGTGACGAGTCACTTGTGAAAGGAAGTAATCATGTCATGTAACAAGTTACTTTTAAAAGTAACTTGACCCAACACTGCTCTCCACTGTATGTCAATGGCATTGCATGTACATGATACTGGGCCCTGGGATGATTGTGTCACCTCCTGCAGATCCTAAAGCTGTATGAAACCACGGGGGTGCTAACTTTAAAGGTTAGTGCTTTCTGATTCACATTGTGTTACTCAGTTGCTCGGCGAGGTAATAACCTGTGTAACCAATAATCTGTGTACATTCATGTGCAATCTGGCCATTCCTACACGCTTATAGAGGTTTTTAAAGCATGTGTTTTGTGTTGTTAGGATGGCAAGAGGAAGAAGGATGTGCAAAACAGCAAGTCGTCCAGCTCTAAAAAGACCAAACTCAACTCAGCCGGCGGAGGCAGGCAGCTGTCACTTAACTCCTTCCTCAAGCCCACGGGCAGAACATGAGCGCTGTTTCACAGAGACGTTAAGGTGTTAGGCGCTACTGTACATGCAGAGCGTGACTGGCCATTTGCCATCCTCCACTCATTAACTGGAAAATGTATTTTTAGCTCAACAAAATATTTTATACAACAAAATAAAAATTGTCATTTGGCACTTCAGTGTTTCCTTTATGTTTTACTTTTGCTTTATGCCAGGTAAATATCCTTAATTCCCCATAGTTGGACAAAATCATTAGCAATGGTCAATGGGTATACGATAACACATTGCAGTTGAGTTGAGTTGAGTGCTTGAGTGACAGGAGGGGGGTGGAGGGGGGTGGAGGGGGCGGGGGTGTGAACACACATCTGACGCAAGCCGTGACCTCCTGGAGCCATCTCCACTGTAACCACCACAAATGGGGCACGTTGAACCAACCTTCCAGTTACGACCTGTGGGCTTGTTTGGCTGAGCCAGTAGACGTCGTTTGAGGGCGGGTAACGCCACGGTGAGTGGACCTCAAACTACGTCCTCAAGCTACGCCCTCTTCCCTCCCGGACGCGGCTGTCCTCATCCCCCTGGATGGCGTTCCACACACATGAGCTGTGAATGTGGCGTTTTTGAAATTCAACAGAATTTTGTGTTGAAATACCATTTCCAATGTTTAGTTAACTTTTTTTATGAAACAATATTTGTGCATTAAAATTACATTTGTTGTTTTTCCTTCCTGCCCTTAACAACATTCAAGTTTTAAGATCATGTAAGAAATGACCACAAAACTATACAATTTAGCATTTCGTTCTTTGCTCATCTGGTGGACCTGCATTCCTTTGACTGGACTTTACACTGTTTCTTCTCTCAGCTGGTACTTTTCAACAATGTTCTAGCTCATCCAGTCCTCCTTCTAGTAGATAGGTAAAGTTTATGTTAACCTGTTTATGTAACCAGTATTTCACTAAATTCTTACATTCTTTTGCTATGGAATGTTCAGTAAGTGTGGTGTCTGGTGGCGAGCCTGAAGGATCCTACTGTGCTGCCCTAGATACTAGGTTAGAGGTGTTCTCTATGAATGGGGGATGAAACAGTACCATTGTAGTAAGTACAATTATTAAACACATTCAAACCGTGGACACTTTAAAAAAAAAAACTGGACTACTTGCCAGAGGCACATACATTAAGGCAAGGCGTGAACAAAACACATCAGGAAATAGTCAAAGCATAAAACCTGGAATGATTGTTAGACCAAAACCGGTTCTCTGATAGGGCAACATGGTGGCTCCACGGACTGCCCGGGTACAGCTGGGAAGAAGTTTGACTTGTTTTGAATGAGCCGAAAATGCTATTTCAGCCCTAATGCGGGACCAGCCCGACCTTTGACCCACACAGCCGCAGATCCACTCATAGCTGGCATGATGACAGTTCATCCTCTGACGACACAGGTCGGGTCTACCTTAAGCAGGCGTCTGGCTGTGCTTCATCAACAACAACCGTTCAGCATTCCTACCCTCCTGTGTCGTCTGTCTAAATGTCGTCTGAAATGTAACGCACCACGTCAGTTACCGCCAAGGCCAGATTAAGTCGTTACAACAATTGTGTTTTTTCCAACCGACGGCCTGTGGGTGAACAGGGACTGCGTGCATGGGAACTACTCATGGTTTTTAATGGAAACAGTTCAGATTGCTGTGACTCAAGGCCTCAGAACACGGTAAAGCCTCCACCAAATCCAGCAAATCCCATGAATCCAATTACTGTGCGCCCTGCAAAACCTGGTTGTCTGAGCAAACCCGACCTCGCTGGCTGAAATGGCTGCCAGGTGCACCCTGAATGGCACAGCTTTCCCTCATGCGCTAGTTTAGTTTAGTAAGAGTAACAGTCACTGGCGACCAACTAAGATGTACTGATATACTGCCATCCATTGTCGTCAAGGCTTCTCTTCTCGCTGTGGAGGTCCGGCTGCACCCTCCCGGGCCAAGCCCAGCGAGCGGACGCTGGACCCCCCCTGTGAAAGGACACCATGACGGTGGTGACCACAGTCGAGCACGTAGAAGCGAGTTCTCGGCAGAGAGGCCTGATTGCGATCACGGTGGCTCCATAGCTCTCTTGCACCGTGGCTCCTCCAGAATTCTGGTGAAGAATGGTTTGTTGGTTTGTCGTCTGATAATCAGTAGGTCTCTCCCCTGTGATCTCAGCGGGGGTGGGAGGAACAAGGGCGTCATTAGTGCCAGGTATCTGAGGCATGATCTGAATGGTCTGTGTTCCCCGTGCGCGGGCAGCATGTTTGGAATACCTGCCCCATGTCTGGCGATGACAGAGCCATGAAAGAGGGAGAGGTCAGCACGGGGGTATGCGTGCGGGGTGTGCTGAACCGAGGGGTTCTCAAGCTCCTCTCTCTCACCCTAAAAGGCTAGAGTGACCTCTAGAAGTGTTCTGGGGTGCCCGCTTTCTGATGAAGCAAGCACACAGAGTGCGACTCACTGCTGTGCCGGGGCCTATGAGGGTCCTAGCATCCTCCAGATAAGAGGATGAACCCCTGGCTGCTGGTGTACTCTCTGGTCTCAGCGGTGGTCCTTACCCTGGTCTGGGAGGTGTGGACCGGCCCCCGGCTGATGGAACGCAGGGACCACCTTAAAGGAGGTCCCCATGTTAGTCAAATACATATGGTCATATTACCATATGTATTTGACTGGGCTGTAACAATGCCAAACCCCTTCTCACAGGAGGCTTATTTTTAAGCTTCTGGTTTTGGAAAATCAGCGTGCCAATTCCCCTGAAAGGCCTCAGGGTGAATTAAAAGCCCTGAGGCGATGTGGCATTGTTATTGATTGGTAAGTACCTTTTGCCTCTGTAGCTACAGTAGCCAAAACACTCAAGATAGATGCCTTAGATGCCTCTTTGACTTTACAGTGGAAATAACAAAACAACAGAAGTTCCACTTGGCATGGCGTTGCCATGGATTACACAAACATGTGTAACTTGTAACTTGCATCCTGAGGCCAATAAGTGGGATTCATTGCCATTATCTGTGTGAAGTGAAGTGAAGTGAAGGGGGAGCGAATTTGTGGACGAAATGTTGGGAATGTCCCGATTCACGACAAACACGTGCACATGCAACAAATTAGATAGAACAGCGCATATGTCCGTCATATCTGATTCATCCCCGCCGAGCCACTAACTGTGTTTCGCCGTTTCAGTGTTGTCATCCGTCTGCACCGGGCGGATGAACAACTTCTCATCATGTCCTCTCACGACGGCCCGGCCCGGCCTGAGGCCCACCAGATCCAGAACCCCCCTGGTGGGAGTGGTACCTCCCCACCCTGCAGCTGGGGGGCCGTCCCCACTCCCCTGTCCCCTGCTGAGCACTGGTCAGTGCTGCGGGGGTTGTGATCTCCACGCACAGGATATCACATTTTAAATGACAAGCACAAACCCCATGGGCTACTGTGATGCATCCAACAATGACACTTTTGGACACCTCACCATGGCACTGAATGTGTATTTAATGTAACGTGGTATGTAATGTATGCTCTGACTAAAACCAATGAATGAATAAGGTAACTGCATAGTTTCCCAGTGCTGGGTGTGGCCCTAACGCCATGCGGAAGAGTGAGGCTTGAATGGCCCCGCCAACATTCATCCCCGACCAATCACCGCGCGCAGGGTGCAGCCGGTCTTCTGCTGCATAACTGGTATGTCTTCTTTGCCCTCAGTGCAACTGCAGAGTTTACTATTCCATGACTTTAATAGACAATCCAATTTCCATGAAGCAGAATAAGTCATTTGTTAAAGCAACAGCTTTCTGGACCGGTGAAGATCCAAATTCACTTGCCTTTCGCTGTTTACAAATAGAACTGGAGTAGGAGGACTTTTTTTTTTTCTACTTCAAGGTAAGACCACATCTATGACCACATTTAAAAAATAATTCAGAGTGATTAAAAAGGTCCATGGCGGCGCTGACATTAGGCTTCCATGTGCTTCAGATGGATCACACCTGGCAGCGTGTCCAGTCCATGTACCGGTGGACCCTGGAGAACGGAGGTAGGCCCTTGAGTTCTGAAGTGGTGCTTTTACACTGACGCGTTGAACGCCGCGGCACTTCAGACATCAGAGCTGCCACGATCTGCGCCGGCGACGTGTTTCAACCTGAAGCCGCGTCAAAAGGTGCAGACACTTGTCCTCACCAGAGTCCCCCAAGTACAATGTATTCCATTGTCTTCCAGATAAGAGGACGGACCCATGGCTGCTGGTGTACTCTCCTATCCCCGTGCTGGTTATTATCGGGGTCTACCTCTGTGTGGTCTGGACCGGCCCCCGGCTGATGAAACACAGGGGACCCATTGACCTAAAAGGACTTCTCCTTCTGTATAATTTTGCCATGGTCTGCTTGTCTGGCTACATGTTCCATAAGGTTCGCATGTCTTGCTTTGTTCGTGGGCAGATCTGTCACGTTCCAAACGTTCATCTCTTTTCTGAGTACTGTTTAAAACTCTCTTCTTTCCTCCCCCTTATTTTCCTTGACGGCCTAGTTCGTGGTCTTGTCCAGGTTGTCCAATTACAGCTACCTCTGTCAGCCAGTGGACTACAGCAACAGCCCACTGGCCATGCGGGTAAGAACTATCAAAGTAGAACTGAAGCTTTTGAGGACCTGGGGATGTTTTCAATGTGCAAGTTTGAAGTTTCTGTTTCAGCTCTCATTCATAGAAAAAAAATATGTGTGGCTGAGGGTTCGAGGGGGAGATGTGTTACCCTGAGGTTGCATCCCCATCGTTGCATAGTGAGCGCTATAATGACCGATGCATTACTTGAAATGCTTGCATACAACGGCATTATGCTGTAAGTGTCCGAGAAGACGAGAAGGATTTCACTGGTTCCTTTAGACCCCAGGCTAATCGTTGACATCCTCTCTGTCGAGGATTCAGCCTTGATTTGTGTTCAACTCAACTCTTCTTGTGTGAACTGAACACTAATGTCATGTTTGCTCACCTGTCTGTCCCTTGTAACTGGTGAATCCACAGCACTCACTTACACAAGAGGGGGTGAGACAAAACTCAAGGCTGATTTACATCCCGACATGGGCAATGTGAATCATTAACCTGGGATCTTAGCGAAACGTTCTAACCCCTCCACCCTCTCTCCGAAGCAGCCATCTGCTGATGAATAATTCGAAAGTAAAATGAAATAAAACGATTATTGACAATCTGTACCCATTCATGTGTAATTTGGTTAGCACATGTTTGTCCAAACCTCACCGTGCATTCTGAACATTTGTTGTGTCTGATTCTCCAGATGGCCAACGTGTGTTGGTGGTTTTTCTTCTCCAAGGTCATAGAGCTCAGTGACACGGTAAAAAACTAAATCTCATCCCAACATTCCCAACAGCCCCAACATTTTGGAATGAATGTGTGAACTCATTTTAATGGACTTGTCCATTGAAGTGAATTCACCCATTCTGTCCAAAATGTTGGGTCTAACCATCACTCGTCCCCCTGTCCAGGTGTTCTTCATCCTGAGGAAGAAGAACAACCAGCTGAGCTTCCTCCACATCTATCATCACACCACCATGATCTTCAACTGCTGGGCCGGGGTGAAGTATGTCCCGGGGGGCCAGTGTAAGTGGACCGGCTTTTTTATGGGTCCAAACTCAGAATGACTTCCACCTGAAGACCCCTGCGCCATGCATGCGCATGTCGACATTCCTCTCCAGCATCCAGCATTCATATTCATAACGGCTCTCCTTAGGAGTTACAACTGAATACACTCAAAGAATATGTCCATCCCTCCAGGTTAACCATCCTCTCCCTCTTTCTTGCAGCGTTCTTCATCGGCCTGCTGAACAGCTTCGTCCACATGATCATGTACTCTTACTACGGCCTGGCCGGGCTCGGGCCTCACATGCAGAAGTACCTCTGGTGGAAGAAGTACCTCACCACCCTACAGCTGGTGAGACCCCCCAAACTCTGTCCACTGGGGATGATGGGGTGGTGTGTGTGTGTGTGTGTTTGTTTGTGTGTGTGTGTGTGTGTGTGTGCGTGCGTGCGTGTGTGTGTGTGTGTGTGTGTGTGCGTGCGTGCGTGCGTGTGTGTGTGTGTGTGTGTGGGTGTGTTTGTGTGTGTGTGTGTGTGTGTGTGTGTGTGTGTGTGTGTGTGTGTGTGTGTGTGTGTGTGTGTGTGTGTGTGTGTGCGTGCGTGTGTGCGTGGGTGTGTGTATGTGTTTGGCAATGGCATACATCTAGCAGAGGATTTCATCTAAAGCCACTTACATGTGCTGCTACATTTCTGAAACACATCTGGCCACAACATGGTGCATAGGGTACAGGACAGCATGCAATGCATAACTTAACTTATTCATTTCATATAGTAATTACTCTGTGCCAATGTCGAATGAACAACACAATCAGGACAAATCTGTAATTGTAGATCTTGGTTCCTTTCTTTTCGCAGGTACAGTTTGTGGTTTTAACAACACACACAACCTATAACCTGTTTGCTGACTGCAACTTCCCTGACTTCATGAATGTGGTGGTTTTCGGCTATTGTTCCACCCTTATTGTCCTGTTCTGTAATTTTTACTACAAAAGCTATCTCAGTGAAAAGGCTAAAAGGCAGTAACTCACCATCGCAGACTGCATTTAATGTTTGTTTTTGGTGCACTTGTCAATGTGAAATATTCAATCGATTGAACGTTTACAGCTTCTTCAGTTGAATGAATCAATGGATTCTGGTCACGTTTGCATATCACGCTATATCTAGGGCTGCAGCGATTAGTCGGTTGACAGAAAACCAATCTAATTTTGATAATCTATTTATTGTTTAAATCATTCATAAAGTACATATAAGAAACATTTGAATTCAGATTTCGGTTATGTTATTATGAAAATAATAATTTAGTTGTTCTAGGCTGCTAGTCAGATAAAGCATCCACATGTATGGCATCACTTTGGCCTCTGGCAACTTGTGATGGCATTTGCTATTGACGTTTTATAGAATAAATGATACTCGTTAGGTTAAATCGACTATGAAAGTAATCGTTCGTTGCAGTCCTAGCTTTGTCCACCAGAGTGCAGACTCTGTCCAGCCTAAAGTTGGGACTCCCAGAGCCTAATCGTTGTGAAAGTCAAATGTATTCAATCTTGTGTTCATGCAACAATTGTATACAACCAATAAAGAATGTAAACGCTTTGAGACAAGTCAGTATGACGATGCTTTCCCACAACATGTCCGTTAACAAAACAACAAACTAGTTGCTTATAAATTCATGTAAGATGGAGACGTGCTGGTGCCAGTGGCCTCTTCAGGCCGTCTGCCCCTTCTACCACAAGGTGCTAAATGCTGGAATGGAAATGGCTTTTAACGAAGCAACAAATCCACATTGTATTTATGGCTGTAAAATCTGTAACATGCTTTGGCGAACACATTTTGGAGAAAAACAACTAATGTAATAAAATCAGCAAGAAGCAATTGAGCCTCCGTGGGGTGCAGAACACAGGCCTGGCGACCACAAGTTCCAAAAGCTTGGCTGTGTGTGTTTGTATCCAGCGTAATGGGGAGGAAAACACCGAGAGGCTCTGGGGACGGTGAACAAGACCCCGTGACAGCGGTGGATCGAGAAGAGTGCAGGGAGTATCACGTCAAACAGCACTCACCTTGAGTGCACTAATGTACCGGCCAAGGATAGACGAGTCTATCTGCTCAGAGAACAACACAAACAGGTCAGCCCGTAAAAAAATAATAATACACCTTTCATTCCAAGAGCCGAGTAACGTCAGGGCAATGTGGTTTTGGTGGTGGTTATTCTGGGTAAACAGGTCCAAAAGGAAAGTTGATATATGCTGCATTGGTAGTATAACTGTAGCCCTGCTACACCGCCCCACACTCACCCCTCCACCCCCCCACCCAACCAACCAGGAACCTACTGTACGGTTCAGGGTATGTGTAACATTTCACTATAGAGCAACAGTCACTCACTTCAGTGGCAGACTGTTGCACCCCAAGTGTGTGAAGGAGATGTACCGCACTCAGACTGTTCAATCAGCACTGCACACGATAACAATTCACACTGGACATTACACCCTTCAGTTTCACCTCATTTCAGTTCAATGTACAATTTTATTTATTTATTTACATTATCTACACATTTATTATAGTTATTGATCTAGATTTGTTTCTCAGTGCAATGTGTTTTATACCTCCTTGATTCTGTTTTTTCTTTCTTTTCTTTCCTTTTTTATTTCCTTTTATCTCTCTCTTATCATATTCTGTATTTTATGTAACTGTTCTATTTTTCTTACCTTATACTGCTGCATGATAAATTCCTCAATTGTGGGACGAATAAAGTGTTTCTTGACTTGACCAGGTCTTGGCTTAAAATCACCTGAGCATATCTGTAGTCAATGGTGATCGATAGTCATTTCAATAACCTTATCTTGGCATCTTCAAGCACCTTAATAGCGACACTCCCCAAACCCCTCCCACGGACACCACCCGGCCAACAGAGCTTCGTTATCCAACTCATAAAGAACCGTGGACACGTTTCTTTTTGATTTTAACACACGGTATATGTTATTCATACGAGAGATAAAGAATGAATGATTAAGGGGACTTTGCTTCAGCATTCCCACATCTGGCTGAGTTTCCAGAGCCTCCAGCTGCTGAATTGCGCCTCCTAGCGGCGATGCGCCCCGGTGGTCTCCGTGGTGCCACCGCTGGGCTGTTCACGTCACGGTGTCTGTCTTCAGTGGGACAAACACACACACACACACACACTTTAGAATGTCATGAACTCAACGTTTCACAGACGACCGGACGAGTGCTACGGCCCAAATCAAAACACAGTGCACCATAAACTGTCCCGGAATACCCGTTCGGTCGGCAGATTGCAGCAGCTCGAACGGTAAAGTCCACAGGTTATCAGTTAGGTCAGAAAGTCGGCTGACAAACTCGACGTTAAGTAGAGTAAGTGGATTAAGTTGTAAGTGGATTTGTTTCTTCTCGCTCAAGGTAGGCTGGGAATGGCTGCGTTTATGGAATGGCGGAATATTGAACATTTGGTATTGGAGCTGTAATCTGTTCACCCTTTTTTAGATGGAGAGCACTCGACAGCGCGCCGCGGCCGCGTACCAGTGGATACTGGAGAACGGAGGTGGGCCAGAGGTTTAGTAAACTATCAAAGTGTTTTGTTGTTGTTGTTTTTTTTTACTAAGATGTTTAATATAAAACTTTAAGGAGGTGTAAAAAAAACCTACACCATGATAGTTCACGTCACAACAGGGTTCTGTGCTCAATGCGTGGGACGTGGAGACAGACGCGGAGATGTAGGCTACATGTGGAGTCGCAGTTCCTTGGACAAAGACGCTCTGTTTCTCGGTCGGACGGTGCGCACGTCACACCGTATACTGTATCATCTACTGACAAGTCTCTCGACACGCACTTTCAGTCCTGCAGCACTTGGACAAGCTGTGACGTCACGCCCGAGTCCTCAACAACGTAGAATCCCTCTTTTGTCGGGTTCATACCTCATACCCTGTGGGGCGCGGCTCATGTGGCCTGCGAGGGTACTGCAGGCGGCCCACGACTATTATAGCCAAACTATTTTGATGAATATTAGTCATCAGAAATATACCCCGAAAATAGTTTGCCTATAAAAGCTATATCAAGGGTATTTTTTGCGATAAAATGCATAATGACTATAATATGTATATGTATAGTATGGTCAAACCATGGTACAATTTCTTTTGATAGTAAGGTTGTGTTCTGATGCACTGTATCTTAGGTTAGCTACCACTTCTGGGATGTTGAGGTGGGCCTGGAGTTGACAAAGTTGCTGGGAATCCTCCGTTGTCTTCCAGATAAGAGGACGGACCCGTGGCTGCTGGTCTACTCCCCGGTCCCAGTGGTGCTCATCTTCCTGGTCTACCTCTGTATGGTCTGGACCGGCCCCCGGCTGATGAAAAACAGGGGGCCCGTGGACCTAAAAGGAGTTCTCCTTCTTTACAACTTTGCCATGGTCTGCTTGTCTGTCTACATGTTCCACGAGGTGTGTGGGCTGGGGTCTGGCTTTGCTCAATAACACATTTGTTCCTGTTTCAAATGTCTCTTATTTTTTTTCTAGTAGCATTACATTGACTTACTTAAAATCCATTCAATGTTTCAATGTTCACAGTTCCTGGTCACATCCTGGCTGTCCAATTACAGCTTCCTCTGTCAGCCAGTGGACTACAGCAGCAGCCCGCTGGCCATGCGGGTAAGAACCGAGACCAGGGTCTCTAAGTCTGAACACACGTCTTGCTTTTAAACATTGATTTGCGTCGTCCTCTTCCCACACATTAATTAACTTGGCGTGACAGCCTGCCAGCGGCTTGTTTAGTTACATATACACGCCCCCTGGAAGTGATAGACCTTACTGCTTCATACATACATGCATGTGATATCTTATCTTAAATAAATCTATACTCCCGTTCCAGCGTTGCCAACACATGGCCGTAATGGCACGTCAGAAATGTGGCAACGTGCGGCGGCCCATCACAAACACAACATTCCTCGATGTGGCACTCACACATGAACTGTGACCCACATCATCCTGTTTTCATGATGAGACATCACCGTGGAGTCCTTACAAAGAGTACACCGTGTATAAACAGAACCGCTTTCATGCGTCAGAAATCTGCTGCTGGTGTGTGACGCAACGCGCTGCAGGTCAGGGATCCGGCTCGCTGATTGACCTCATCGCTCCACTCTGTTCTGACCTCATCGCTCCGCTCTGTTCTGACCTCATCGCTCCGCTCTGTTCTGACCTCATCGCTCCACTCTGTTCTGACCTCATCGCTCCACTCTGTTCTGACGTCATCGCTCCACTCTGTTCTGACCTCATCGCTCCACTCCTCTCCAGGGGATTGATGCCAAAACATGAGAGTCAGTTCACATATAGTGAACGTTTGTGCTGGATGGTTTTGTCATTTTGGTAACCAAGTGTAAACCACACTATGGATACAGCACAAGCTGTTGACAAAACTCAATGTTAATTAAAATAGATATAGATGTATTACATAGGATTTTACATTTTATCCAAGGACGGGCAACATGTTGCTGACTGTTTAAAATTAGCATCGGTGATATGTGAAAAAGCTATTTGCGTTACTCAGTTAACTAAAACTAAACAAATACTAGCTATGTTACACTAATATAAAAAAAATAAAGAGACATTCACCTTTGGAAGTAGTGTGTGGTATCATCCCACTATCAGACTTTAAAGGGAAAGTGCAGTGCTGTGATTCCATAGATTGTGATGATGTAACACTAACATGACCCCAGTAGCTCACCCTAACGTTTTGCTGCCCCCTGGCTGCAAAACGTTACGTCATGCACCCATGTTTTAAACCCTCCCGGTAACCCTCCCAAGGCTAGGAATTATGACGGCATGCACGCAATATGTCCCAATGAAATAGCGTTGCCCCTGCTCTATGTGTATTTCTGTTTTGATTAATAGGCCTACGTGTTTGTGCTAAATGACTGGTGTGTTTTTGTCCAGATGGCCAACGTGTGCTGGTGGTTTTTCTTCTCCAAGGTTATAGAACTCAGTGACACGGTAAACAATGTCCACAAAAAAAACAACAACTCTTCTGTTGACTTCATTCCCTCATTCACACCCACTCACAATGGTGTTCCCTCCCTGCCTCCTGAACCAGCTCTTCTTCATCCTGAGGAAGAAGAACAACCAGCTGACCTTCCTGCACATCTACCACCACGGCACCATGATCTTCAACTGGTGGGCCGGGGTCAAGTATGTGGCTGGTGGACAGTGTAAGTGGACCCGGCCTTTTAAAGTCCTGTGGCACCTGGTGTCAACCCAGTCAGCCGCTAGTCTGAACCCAGAATGACAGGACCTTTGTCCAGAACAATTCTATATGTTCTGGACAAATGCATATAAAATTGAACACACCTTAACAAATGATTGTATGGATTTGACCATGACTTTAGTCAAAAGTAATCCAGAATTCATATTCATATCAGATATTCTTACATGCAAATAAACTCAAATTCTCTATGAACCTTATTTTGAATAATACAGAATATTTCCATCCTCTTCGACTCATTCAGTGATTTTCTGGCGAGCATTTCCCATTTTGTTTCACAGCGTTCTTCATCGGCCTGCTGAACACCTTTGTCCACATCATCATGTACTCTTACTACGGCCTGGCCGGGCTCGGGCCTCACATGCAGAAGTACCTCTGGTGGAAGAGGTACCTCACCACCCTACAGCTGGTGAGACCCCCCACACTCTGTCCACTGTAGGGGCCCCACAGGGCAATACTTCCTGGATGCTAGGTGTCATGTGACAACCATGCTCTGATCCAATCACAGCATTACTCTTATTAAGACGATGAAAGCTGAATTAGCTGAGCTGAATTTACTTTGATCTAAGAACAATTCTATTTTTCGATAACAGCATAAACAGTTTTTGAAGGTTTTCTGATAACCTTTAACTCCATAAACATGGAACATTTAGCAGTGTCTGTCACATCCCCCCTGACCCTCAGACTCAGATTTATCATATTTTATAAAATATGAGAAGGTGATACAAAACATGAACAAAAGGAACCCAAAAAGTACAACTAAAAAGATAAAAACTGTTCCCAGGTCACCAATAAGAATCTCAGACAATGTTTACCATATTCTGCATGAAGACTGCCCCTGTAGTGATGAGTGGTGTGGCGTACATAGCAGTCGGGGTGCCTCTCTGTTGGGGGTTATCCTGAGCCCCCCATAATGTCTGCAGAGCTGGTTGAACGGACACACACACACATGTTCATTGTTGACCCTTGTGTTTGCTCCTGTGTCGCTGCAGGTGCAGTTTGTGCTGCTGACGCTGCACACGGGATACAACCTGTTCACAGAGTGTGACTTCCCCGACTCCATGAACGTCGTGGTGTTTGGCTATTGTGTCAGCCTCATCTTACTCTTCAGTAACTTCTACTATCAAAGCTACCTCAGCAAAAAAGAGAAAAGGATTTAACACAGCATATTAAATTATCTGCAGCTGTTTTTAGGTCTTCGTGTTGTCTGTTATGTCAACGTTTAGAAATACATCGAAGGGTACGAAAGGTTATGTTCGCATTATCCAGCCCGACCACTAGAGGGCATGATTCGTCCATCCAAAAGTTGAGTGTCTCGGAGGATTATTTCACCGCCACTTAAGTCAAATTAATTAATGCCGGTGATTATTGTACACTTTTATACAACTCGTAAATTATGTCAGTGTTTCAAGACATGCATATTATTATAAACATTGTATGAAAGCATATTATTATGCCTTAATGCAATGTGTCACCCATTGAAATAAAGGGAGACATATTGCATAATTATACATTTATTTATTAATTAATTGGGAAATTACAAACATTCAAAACATTTTAAACAAACTGTACATTTTATACACATGATAAAATAGATTGGGCTTAAGGTTTAATGCAACATATAATTGATGAACCCATACTCTCCTCCGGACATTACATGAAATCCAGATAACAAAATGCAAAGACAAAAATTAAACGGCACACAACTTATTTTACACTGACAAAACAACACGGCAAAAAATATAGATTTCTCTCTCCACTTCATGTCTGGAAACGCAGAGGAGCGGAGAAGGGAGGCACGCGTCGTCCTGCTCGATGCGTTAGGTCGGTGCGTAAAAGCGAACAGGACGCCGCAGACCACAGAGCTCCGGACAGACGACACTCACACACACGGTGCAGATCCCAGTCCGTTCAGACAGGAACGATCAGCGCGATCCGGATTACTCATCACATAACATCGGAACATTTCATAAAAAAAAAAAAACATTTGATCTAATCTAGTTAAAGCACCAGATTGAGATTGTTTGCATAGAGGCAATTTAGTGTCAAGTCAAGCATACAAAATTGATTTAGTTGTTTTAATCGTATTGATGTTATTGTCTTCTGTGGAAAAAAAAAAAGGAAAGAAAAAAAACACGAATCCAGCTAAGACATGCCTACACTAAAAGCGAAAGAAGGCCAAAGCAAACGGTTTGGAAGCAACTCATCGACCCACGTTTGGAAGGAACGACGAGGAGACAACAGGGACTAGTGCACTGAGATAAGGGTTTGCGTGTGAAGAGGCGTCCCAGAGCGCCGCGTGTGTTCTCTCATGTCTCCGTGTAGACGGAGGTGGACATGTGGCTCAGGCTGCGGTCGAAGCTGCCCACCTGGAAGAAGATGCTCTCCTCTGGGCTGGAGGAGAACTGGCACCCCGCCGTGCCCTGGAGCTCCTGGCTCAATCCGAACCCTGGAGAAGAGGCAAGCAGCAGAACGTTGGGGGCGTTTTGATTGGTCGAGG
This sequence comes from Urophycis tenuis, assembly GCA_036785325.1. Classification (NCBI taxonomy): domain Eukaryota; kingdom Metazoa; phylum Chordata; class Actinopteri; order Gadiformes; family Phycidae; genus Urophycis; species Urophycis tenuis. The sequence goes on along the minus strand of JAXIVH010000003.1, from coordinate 8,569,659 downwards.
TTGTTGTATAACCCTTCATCACTGCACGGTTTCGAAGGGCTTAGCATATATTAAGGACACCCCTAACCCTAATCAATAACCATTTATAATAATGGTACATGAATTCACCATGAATTAATATTAGTTGGTGCAATATTATATAGCATTAGCATTGGGGTAACACTTATGAAATAGTGTATTCATTAATACCTCAGTTGACATGAACACCATTAGTAAATTATTACTAGACCATTAGTTAAATGGTCATTAACGTTAGTTAATGCTTATAACTGCATTAACTAACATTCATTAATGCGTTCATGAATGTCAATAAGAGTTAATAAATGTACCCTTATTGTGTTCCCTATCTTATAGCATTGCCGACTCATCAGCCGTTTGATTTAGTGATGGTGATATATGTCGTCATCATATGTAGTCATCACATGTCAACATGGAGAGGGAGCTAGCCTAGCAAATAGGAGTGGTCATGTGTGGTGGAGTAACCATCCCCAGACAGACATGAGATAGAGATTAGATGGAGATTAGATTGACATGAGACAGAGATTAGATGGAGATCGTGGGGCCTCACCTGCAGAGCATCCTGTGGTGGTGTTGCTGGAGGACATGTGGAAGCCATTGGGCTGATGGGAAGTGTAGTTGTGGGAATCTGTGGGGACGTGGCCACCGACGACCGCCTGCTCCATCCTGTACGCGTCTCCAAAATGGAAGCAGCTCTGAAAGCTGCCCTGGTAGTCTGAGGAGGGGAGGGGAGGGGGGGGGGGGGAGAAGAGGAGAGGAGGGGAGTGTAGGGGAGAGGAGAGGAGAGGAGGGGAGAGGAGAGGAGAGGAGGGGAGGGGAGAGGAGAGGAGAGGAGAGGAGAGGAGAGGAGAGGAGAGGAGAGGAGAGGAGAGGAGGGGAGTGTAGGGGAGAGGAGAGGAGAGGAGGGGATGGGAGTGTAGGGGAGAGGAGAGGAGAGGAGGGGAGGGGAGTGTAGGGGAGGGGAGTGTAGGGGAGAGGAGAGGAGAGGAGAGGAGGGGAGGGGAGTGTAGGGGAGAGGAGAGGAGAGGATAGGAGGGGAGGGAGTGTAGGGGAGAGGAGAGGAGAGGAGGGGATGGGAGTGTGGGGGAAAGTAGAGGAGAGGAGAGGAGGGGAGGGGAGTGTAGGGGAGAGGAGAGGAGAGGAGGGGATGGGAGTGTAGGGGAAAGTAGAGGAGAGGAGAGGAGGGGAGTGTAGGGGAGAGGAGAGGAGGGGAGGGGAAAGGAGGGAAGAGAAGGGGAGGTGAGGGGAGAGGAGGGGAGGGGAGGGGAGAGGAGAGGAGGGGAGGGGAGGGGAGGGGAGAGGAGAGGAGGTGAGGGGAGTGTAGGGGACGGGAGAGGAGAGAAGTTGAGAGGAGAGGGGAGGAGGGGAGGGGAGTGTAGGGGAGAGGAGAGGAGTTGAGAGGAGGGGAGAGGAGGGGAGGGGAGAAGTCAGACTTGACAGGTCCTGAGGGCGCTGGTAAATTTCAGACAGGTTTCATCTCTCGACTCAGCGTCCAGTAAAGCCCCTTTGAAAGCCAAAAGTGTAGTTGAAATAATGACAATGCTTATGGTTGTACAAAGTACAACCCCCATCCCGTCTCAGCTGGTACTCCACCGACCACAGGAGAAGGACGATGATGTCAAAGACCGCCCTTTTCCTTTTTTTTTTTTTCTTCCCGGAGCGCCTTTTTTTTTTTGCGCAACTCTGCGGCCGGTGTGGTTTGAGGGCCGGCCATGCCGAGCCTCGACAGGGAAAACAGTGTTTAAGTCATCAGGAGCGGCCCTTGAGTGACGCGGTGGTGGTGGTGGTGGTGGTGTGTGTGGGGGGGGGGGGGGACAGGGTCTCGCCGCCAGCCAGCGGGAAACGGCCCTGCGTCTTGTGGGATATCAGTTGTTTTTATGTTTTATCATGGCGATATTTCTCGTCATTATGGTGACGGGCAGAACAAGACCTCCAGACTCCCTCTGTGGCCGTGCAGTGTGGGCTCCTTCTGACCGGGCTGCCGGCTCCACTGAACCCCAACACCACGCCACTCAGTACAACGCCATTTCATCTATTTTGGGGGGAGTTTTGTGTTGTTGTTGTTGTTGTTGTTGTTGCCAAAGCAGGGTGATGGATATTTCCTAACCTAATGTATAATCCGTATGTTTGATGGTATATATGGAATCATATATGATTTGATTATTAAATATAGCATCATGTAATATGGTTTTATGATTAAATATGGAATCATATAATGGGACTTGATGATTAAATATAGAATCATATAATAGGACTTGATGATTAAATATAGAATCATATAATAGGACTTGATGATTAAATATAGAATCATATAATAGGACTTGATGATTACATACAGAATAACATAATAGAGTTTGATGA